>JAFMOD010000228.1:2393255-2562840 GCA_019802435.1 Corydoras maculifer
AGGGGGCTGAATAATTTTGCACATCGCACTTTTCAGTTTTTTATTTGTAAAAAAATTGTTGATTCATGTATAACTTTCATTCCACTTCACAATTGTATACCACTTTGTGTTGGTCTTTCACATTAAATTCCAGTGAAATATATTTATGTTTGTGGTTGTAATGTGACAAAATATGGCAAAGTTCAAGGGGTATGAATACTTTTGCAACCCACTGTAAGTAGAACCTTTTGGGACTTGTGTGCATTAATGACTGGAATACTTTATTTTTGAATTGTGTGTGAAAGGGTCTAAAGAAAAAAATAATATATGTATAAGACATATATTGTATCTTTTTTTTAAATCTTTTTTTGTCTTTAACATAAAACCCAGTGAGGCCTCTCAAATTCAGTCCCATATGAGGTCTTGGGATTGAATGTCCTTTCGATGGACTCAGATGGCTTATTTAAGAGGTTACAGCTAGCTGAGGTTTTGGTCACAGTTGTTGTACATGCAGGTGTTGTGGTTTATAATATTGGTTGGACAGCTGTGCACCTCCTGTCTTCTAAGGCTCTTGCTTGGTTCCATAAATTGCAGACGTAGCACCTGTTGTTTTGGAGTCTGCACTGGAGCCAGTGTCTTGATTGGCAGATCAAGTTTGGAATCACATGGTCTGGTGAAATTTCAATACACGCTCAAACCCACACTAATTAAAAAATATATAGAAAAATTCAGACAAGCTTTTGCTTAAATAAAATGCACTCTGATGAATTAAACTCCTCCACTAACAGTATGGACGATGAATCAGTCTAGGCCACACCGCCGGAGTATGTGTGGGCATTCTCTCAGTAGTTTACCATCTGTGACTGTTGTCTCTTTGCCAGATGAAGAACAGTTTATCCAAAAGCGAAAAGTTCTTCCAACCTGCTGCTACATTGCTTCACACTAAAGCTGTGGGAGGCACATGACTACTACCAGTTAACATTATTGAGAAGGTTACAATATGTCACATCTTATGGACAATTTATTTGTCCATTAAAATGTTTTTTTGCTTATTCTTGTTCCCTTTTCTCTTCCTCCTATTCCTCCTCCTCCCTTCATAATAATAATAATAATAATTATAATAATAATAATAATTATAATAATAATAATAATAATAATAATAATAATAATAATAATAAAAGTAATGATACTGTATGTGTACTTTTAACATTCAACATTTTTTATGACTCCTAACTTTCAAGATGTCACCTCGCAACTATGAGTAACACTTTAAGTGACTAAAATGCATTTAAAACTAACAGTCTCCAGTTGTGCTTTTGTTAAGGACCATGTTCAGACCTGATTCCTTGTAAGAACAATTATACTGATGAAATAATGCAGTAAAGTAAATCATGCTGTGTTGGGAGTGGTAGCTCAGTGGTTAGGTTGTTGGGCTGTCAATCCAGCAGTTGGGTGCAAATCCCTGGTCCATCTAAGTTACCAATGTGGGTCCTTGAGCAAGGCCTTTAACCCTGATCACTACAGGGGATGCTGACCCTTTTCTTTGACCTCAACCATGAAGTTGGTTGTAAGTCGCATTGGAAAAAAGACTCTGTCTAAAATGACAAAGATAATGTTTACAAACAACAAACAAAAATGTCTAAAATGGTTATTTGCTTATTCTTGTTATATTTTCACATTGCTGAGTGTGTAAACATATATTTACATTAATATATTTATTTTGCAGATTCTTTTGTCCAAGTTTTTTTAGTTAGTTATGATACGGCACTCCCTGGAGCAAAGTGGGATATAGGTCTTGCTTAAGGGCCCACACTGATTCCAAATTAATGGTTCATTTTCTAAATTTGATCAATGACTTTATGAATTTTTTTGACTGAATTGTATCTCTTTTTGAGGCAAAAATGTATTTGCTTCTTGAAAGTAAAAAAAAACTCCTAAACTACTAATTCAAATGATATTAAACTTAGAATTATGGAGGAAAACTCCACATTTTTGCATTTGCTTTTTTTGAGTGAACTACACTATGTAAGATTCAACTGCATAATGAACTCTGTGTCTAGTGATAGAAGAAAGGATGTTTGTTTTAACGACTTTGGGTTTAGTACAATTAGCACTGAGTAGCACCATTGTTTCCATTTTGCCATTAATGGTGCTCCAATACTCTTGTGTAATTTTGTTAAACTCCGGTGTCAGATATATATAATATATAAGGCATGTTATACATTTTTTTTTTACATGATTGTTGGTTATTAAGCATGAATGACTCCATGACTAATGGATGCAGATATTTAGTGTCACAAAGTAAACTGTAAACAGTAAGCATAAGGATGCTGGGGCAGTGATTTATTACATAAAACAAAGAATTATAAAAACTATAAGCCACAAAGTATTCCTGTGTACATAAATATGACCAAAAAACATCCAAACGCATAACGTATGTATATAAGATGAGATAAGATAAGATAGACCTTTATTTGTCCCACAATGGGGAAATTCACATTCTTAGCAGCAAGTTACATTAGAAAAAAAGTGAGAAAGGGATTTAGCAATTAGAAAGAAATTAAAAAAACTAGGAAAAATTAATAAGAAATTGAAATCTATATATACACGATAAATTCAAATTTTCAGTTATGTACAGACATATAACAGAGGAATAAAATGAAACAAATCGTGCACAAATGATATAGTTTGGCAAATCGATATTACATAAATGTTATTAAAGAATGTGATTCATTTTAAAATAATATAAATAATATAAATGTCAATTCTTCATAACCCTAGTGGAGGATTAAGCAGAAGGTAATGAGATGAGGTGTGTGCTTCTGATTTAGTTTAGTATGATTTAATCTAGTTTGATGCCTTTGTTTGACTACACACTACACCCTGGAAACTTAAGCCATAAATGCATGATGTGATGAAAATATTTTAATGACCTTTTCATAAATAATTTATGGCTTACATTACGCTGACATATGGGTTTGAATTATCTTGGCCTATGTGTAAACGTCATGCTCTCCATCTGTGCAGACTGTAATGAAGTTTGAATGAAGATGTTTTTTAGCCATCTGCACACCCCGACTAATGATACAGACACCTTTGGCATGCACCGCAGGAACTCGAACTGAAACAGGAACTATCACTGTTAATAATTTTAACATGTTTGAATATCTGCATTAAGCTTTAGCCTATTAAGTAACTAGTAAGTAGTGTTGAAATAAATAAATATCTGGCAGGAACTGCACATACACATATGTAAGTAGTGTTGGTGAGTCTTGCTACCATGACCCATAGCCATAAGAGTTCTGAAGTATTATAGAAAATCATTCTCACATCACACAACCTGTTGCTACATCAAGAAAGGCAACCTGAAACTGTACTATATAAAGAGGAAGCCTTATATTAACGTTGAGAAGAAAAATCTATCAAGTTTTCACAATTTCATCACAATTTTTCATCTCTGTAATAAGTATAGTATTAGTATATTATTGTGTCTTAATTGTTTAATTATGTTTTCTTGGGTACTTTTAGGTTTGAAGTAAAATTGGATGGTTTCATTTATCATATTTGTACTTAGATTTTTTAAAAGTGCATTTAGCAGATATCATTGTGTACTTGTCAAAAAGGACATTGTTTTGTACTTAAAATAAAAACATGCAGTCTAGGTGATGACTAAAGAGAAGACTGCTGAGCTGTAGAGGAACAGTTTGAAAGGTCTGTATGGAAAATAGCAACATTATGGAAAATAATGCCCATATTAACCACCCAAAAATGATTCAATTGCCCAATTTACATTTGTTTATGACGAAGGGGAAATTGTTCTTTAAAGAGTCTGTTAGACTAAAATTGTGACTTATTAAATGCAAAATTTTAGCATGTCTATCAATCAGCCGGTATTCATTTTAATAAACTGAATAAATGTAGACGTAAGATACATTATAAGCAAGTCCCAATGATCTAACAGTGACAGCTTGGCCCTCTTAAAATCTTTGATCAGCAGGCTTGTCTCTTAGCCACTCTTAGTAGTGTATGGAAATAGAGTTCTCCTATAGAGCCTTGTATAAAGCTGCACTATTGTCTATTTCAGTACTAACATTTAAAAGTTGCTATTTCTATAGTCGCTGTTAATGTTTTAAACAACCTATAATATTTTGCAGAATTTCAGAGGAAAGGCGGTTTCGCCTCTCAGCGCTAGGGATTCCCGGTTCGAATCCCCATCTGGGTGGAGTTTCCATGTTCTCCCCGTGTCTGCGTGGGTTTCCTCCGGGTTCTCCGGTTTCCTCCCACAGTCCAAAAACATAGATCAAGTTAATTGAATTCTCAAAATTGCCCCATATAGAGTGTGTCTGTGTGAGTGAGTGTGTGCCCAGCGATGGATTGGCGCCCTGTCCTGGGTGTATCTGCCCAGCGCCCGAGACGTTCTCCCCTGGATGGGCATGGGGAACCCCACTGCGAACTTAATAGAGGATAAAGCGGGAGATAATGAATGAATTAATGAATTTCAGAGGACTGTGCTGATGAGTTTATTAAAAACTTATTTTAAACTTTTATTGACTTTACAGATGCCACTACATGTACTTATTAACTGGTTTAAATGTATATGACATAGGGCTTGGAAGTTCAGTGGTCAAGTTGTTGGACTATCAATCTGAAGGTCCCAGGTCCACTGAAGTTACTCACAGTCTTCGCCCCCAAATTGCTCCAAGGGTGCTGTATCAACATAGTGCTTGCTTTATAAGTCGCTTTGGATAAAAGTGTCTGCAAAATGACCAAATGTAATTGTGCAGATGACATATTGACAGTGGGTTTGACTATCATTTTTTTACACAGTAAACACTTACTGAATGTGTACTTTGCAAAATCCTGACAAAAAAAATGTGAATTTGTGTTTCCTTATTGTCCCTAATAAGTACAATCATTTGGAGTAAAAACAGTACACCTTTGAATCCTGTAATTTTAAGTTAAAAAGCATTGAGTCATTGGAAGGTCCTAAATAAGGTAAATTCAAACGTAGATGAACAAGACCATTTTCTGTACCTGTTTCTCACATCATTCCAGATTATTTTTGGCCCACTTTCTATGTTGCATCAGGTTACTGAGGTTTGAGAGCATTTGATTATGTACAACTTCATCACAGCATTTCATTTGGATTAAGGTCCAGACTGAATTATTTTAACATTCTAATTTCATAGTCATACTGCCTGATGTGCTTGGGATCATTGTCCTATTGTGTGACCCAGTTTCGGCTGAGATTAGGTTGTTTGATATAACTGCTAATGTTTAAATCTAGAATAATTTGTTGTATGATGGAGTTTATGAGTTTCAGTGAATGCAAGATGCCCAGCTCCTGTGGCTTCAAAACAAGCCCAAATCATCACAGTTTTACCACAACCTTCGACAGTTGGTATGCTGTTGTATATGCATTGTGCTGATATGGTTTGTTTTTGTCTTTACATTATCTTAATACTAGGTTGGAAATTTGTGTACATGAAAGTGCATTATGCTCGAAAGCTTATGATTACACGTCTCCCCACATTTGTGGTCACTGTTCTGTTGGGGTGGAAACTTTTAATGTCGCTTGCTTGTAGCGATAAAATGTTAGTCACTGTTAGGTCACTGGAGAGACTTGTTACTTAACTAGTAATACGCTGCAGATCAAAATAATTAAATGTACCTTTAATTTGCTGCAGGCAACTGGTACTGCTTAAACCAATTCATTGTTATTAGTCAGTTTAGGACCCGCAAATACAGTTTTGTCCTAAATTTCTCTATTTCTATTCCTATTTCTCTAATAGCAACAAATGTCATTTGTACAAATTGAAACTCGTGAAGCTCAATTATTTTTAATATACAAATATTTGTTCTAAAATTATTAACTTATCCTTATATAGGTTGTAAAATATGTCTAAAATAATGGTTTCAAATATTTCATCACCTCTTCCAGACAACATTTCTCTCTGCTGCATTTAAAAAAAATAGAATTAATTTTATGTATATAAAAGTACAGATGATGAATTTTAGAGTTTCCATATGCCATGTAATGAGCAATGATTAAAATAGACAAAACACCACAAAGTCATTGATGAATATGTGAAAAGTATTACAATTCAATATTGGTAATTTATGAAAGGCTTTACCACAGGGTCGGAGCAGAAGCCAGTCGCATCTTGGTGAAATTGATTAGGAATTTTAAGATTTGGCACAAAATTTGTACAGTTAAAATGTATTGTTTTCGGGCGCTGGATAGATACACCCAGGACAAGGCACCAATCCATGGCTGGCCACACACACACATAAACTATACAAGGCAATTTAATAACTTCCAATTTACCTTAAATCCATGCTTTTGGACTGTGTGAGGAAACCGGAGAAAACCCATGCAGCCACAGGAAGAACATGAAATCTCCACCCAGATTAAACCTGGATCCACAGCGCTGAGAGGCGAAAATGCTGACCACTACGCACTGTGAATCCCCTGTTAGAATGTTAAATGCAAAAAAATATCTCTGCTAATATTTATGCAAATAAAGGACTCATAGATTTGAATAATGGATTAGTTAGTGAATATTTGGACTTCTAAGCAGTATTTCTTTTTAATGGTTTGTAAAATCTTGTTTTCACACAGTTGGATATTTGGTGTACCTTCCCTCAAATTACTTTGTTTAAGTATCTGTACCCACATTTTGGGGGCCACTACCTAAAAAAACAGATTTTGTTTTGACAGCGGCATTATGCTTACCCGTCCATCTCGTTCTCAAAAATTAGCTGTCATGATATCTCTGAAATCTGACCTTCGTGCACAACTTACAGCATGATGTAAAATAAATAGTACATTTGATGACGGTGTTAGCTGGTTAGCTGCTGCAGCCAAGTTCCTGTGGGTTCATGATCAGAAGCGTTGTCATGGCAGGCTGGGGTGAATAATTGTTCAGAATCCAGCAGTGAAACAAGCCAGACTAGCTGAGATGGTTGGGGCTTAATTGTTGGCATATCTTATTTAAAATGACTAAATAGCACCTTTAAGTTTAAATATAATGTTTGGCACACAGTTTCTGACCTATTTGAAATAATGTCTCAGAAAATGTGACCTCTGTGTTACAGAACTAAGCATTACTCAGATCTGCTGCATGATTAAACCGTTTGCTATAATTCGTTTTAATAAGACGTTTTATATTTTGTTGAGTTTTATGTTTTTAGTCTTCTATTATTATCCTTAAAAACCTGGCGTTTGGTTCGTGCCATTATTTTGGTTTGTAGCATATTTGATTAAAGGAACTGGGGATTCACACTAGACTTATTTCAGTCACTTTGTGGGTAGATGATTGTGTTCGTTCATATGTTAATACTTAATATAACTAAAACTTAGACAAATTTTATAACGTGAAAAAGGTCATTACGTATTATCATCTTTATCTTTTTTGTGAGTTTTATAAAGAGTCTTAGCTGATTATGCAGAGAGGCCTTACAGTGCATTTTAAAGTTTACTTTCACACGCAGTAGCAGACCTTAATAGGAAGTCCTGGAAACTATGGGGTTTCACTTCAGCAGTGCTGATAAATAAAGACACTGTAATAGACGGCACTGGACACCTGTGACTAGCTCACAAAAACATACACGATGGTCAGATGCAGTAATCTGCTAATGTGAATTAAATGAGATTTAAAATCTTAATTAACAGTGTACATAATTAAAGTATTTTTATATTGTAATTATTTATAATATTGAGCATTTTGAGAATATACAAACTACTCAGCAGGTTCTTTAATTTAAGAAGATCAATTTCAGCACTTGATTGCAAAACATTGATTACATGGCTCAAAACTTAGATTACATAAACTCAAATACCTAAATGTCGTCCTTATCTTAAATGGATTAAGAATCTGTGATAAGATTTTAAAAAAATATTTCCATCCAATCTGACATAGCTTAAGCATTTTTATCTCATCTCATTATCTTCCACTTACTGCTATACTTGGTTCGGTAGGGGGGTTCCCCATGCCCATCCAGGGGAGAATGTTTTGAGCGCTGGGCAGATACACCCAGGACAGGACACCAATCCAATGCTGGGCACACACACACATACAAACTATATAGGAACAATTTAGCAGCCACTTTAACTTGAATCTAGGTTTTTACTCTGTGGGAGGAAATCAGAGAACCTGGATAAAACACCTAATTTACTATTGCCAAAGTTATTTTAACACCATTAATGTCGTGGTATTATTTGTGAGTTGATTTATTGCCATTTTCTTCTCTTACATGGATACAGTTAAGGGATAAATGCCCTGCAACATACATTGTGTGTGTCTTTATAGATTTATAAACAGTGCCATGTTTTTTCAGTTGAGTCAGCACCTCGTAATCTGTCTATAACTGCTGGTTTTGAGTTGTTTTGATGTTTTGGAGACATCAGTACGCTTGCTGATGTGGTCCACCACAAGTGTTGTATACTTTCTCCAGATATAATCACCATAAGGTCAAGTGTATATATATCATTATAAATTTAGCATACTGATAGACTGTTGTGAGCACGAAGCTGCATTCGGCATCTAACCACAGCACAATGTTTATGTAAATAGTTTATGGTAGTGTTGAATACACTACAGATTTTACAATGTTCACTGAGAAGACCATTTTTACTGTATATATTTACAGTATTGTGAAATGGAATTAAATAGTTTAATATGTGCAGAAAAATAGAGAATTTCTTAATAAATGACCAGAAATCATGTCATCTGTCTCACATTCCGAGACAGCAAAGTACATTTTTTTTTACCTTGTGACTAATTTCTTTCAGGAATATTAGGCCTTTTATTTTTGATGATCACTGTAAAGCAAAGGTCCTCACCATTTCCTATTCCCCTACAGCTCTTATGTTTACAATGCAGTTAACATGTTCTACAGAATATGATTGTTTTATAAAAGTCAGATGTGAATGATTGGCCTTCTAAAATTTGGTTCTTTTCTTATCAGTCTATATATTAATAGATGATGTGTCATGTCCACTCCTACACAGTTTAACCATTTTCCACAGTCTCTTATAGAAGAATACAAGATGGATTTATCTTGCTTTATCTTGCTTTCTTTAACATTACATATTTTAGTAGTGACATGCTTCAGGTACTAGTCTATCAGCACCTGGGAGTTGTGTGTTTTATTTTCAATCACATCATAGAAAACAGAGTATCACTTCTTGGCTTTGCAGCTTTATATCCACCCACACATTTTTAGTCAGCTCAGGCAGGAACTCCTCCTAAGCTAAACCATGTGCAATATTAAACAGGCAGAAGTACAGGGTGTATAAAGAGCAGAACAGAGCACTGCATTTTTCCATCAACTCAAAATACTTCTTAGAAATTCTTTTAAATTTTTTTGTTGTGATATTACATTTACATTACATTTGGTCATTTAGCAGATGCTTTTGACCAAATGTACCAAAAGCGACTTAAAAAATGTACCAAAGCGACTTACAAAGTGAGAACAGGGTTAAACACAACAACCCTGGAGCAATGAGGGTTAAGGGTCTTGCTCAAGGACCCACATTGGTAACTTCAGGGGACCTGGGATATGAACCGCCAACCTTCAGATTGATAGTCCAACGCCCTGACCACTGAGCTACCACTCCCCCTGATATTAATAGGAACTGATATTTTTAGAATTTTGACATGAAAAATGCTTATATTATTAGATGAATATTAAAATGCTGATATTATTTGGTTGCAATAGTAGTTACCCTTCTTAAATCAGTAATTGACTGTACAATATTTGGTGACTAAATCAGTTGCAGTTCCTTTGCTGTTCTGAACTTGCCTTTAACTCTAAGGAGTCCATAATGACAGAAACATGGGAGCCACCCACAACCTGCTGCTTTCACCATTATGCTTTATTGAGGTGCTAGTGATAGCGGTGTGATGAGCAGCTGCTAAGTTTCTGCCAATGTAGCGCTTTGCGGTAAGACAGAAAAGTTTAGGTTCGGTCATTTCAAAGCAAATATCTTTTCGTCTCTATCCATTTGAGAAAGTTCTAGCATTATATCACTTCATTAATTGTGTTGTGTGGATTTGGGAGTATGCTTATTTGGGAAGCTTTGTGAACAGGGTCTTTTCTAGATCTTACTGTGTGCTACATACATTGTAAATAAACACTTGAGTGTTATAATTGTTTATAATGTAACATGGGTTCATATCATTATGATGAAAAGTAAACCAAGGTTTGATGTTATTTTTTTCATGCTTGCAGGCTGAAGGCACTGGTTTCCACAGGAGGTAGAAGTGTACAGCTCGCATGTGACTGGTAAGACACTATATTGTGGTGCTGCCACCCACTGGCTAAAATTTGGATACCATTAGTGTAAAGTGTAAAGTGATGTATTTTGCCTACTGTGCTCACACACACAGGAAGTTGTCCTTCACATTTAAACCCATCCATGCAGTAAAACACACATATACACACACTGGTGATGTGAGCACACATTCCCAGAGCGGCGAGCAGCCCTGTATAAGGTACCCAGGGCGCAATCGGGGTAAGGTGCCTTTCCCAAGGGCACTTAAGCCATACTACTTGGAGTGATCGGGAATTGAATTGTGGAATTTAAGGTTGCAAGCCTACAACTGCCCCTTAGCACAGATAGCCTGTAGTACATATGTTTTCTTTTTTGTTAGTCCCCTGTTGGTTCTTTGTTCTTCAACTACCGTTTTTTCCGGACTATAAGGCGCACCTAAAAGCCTAAAAATTTTCCCAGAAATTGGACGTGCGCCTTATAATCCGGTGCGGCATATACGTGTACTGAGTTCCAAAATCTATAAAAGTATTGTTGTGCGACCGCTTGGTTTTTTCCACATATCTGATCTGTGACTCCATGTGCGCTCATCTCACAGAAAAGCCGAGTGAAGAAAATTAATTCGGAGCTTGCCGTCATTCCGGGAGGATTAAATAAAGAACTCCAACCGCTGGACATTGGCGTAAACAGGGCGTTTAAAGTAAAGTTGCGGGCGGCGTGGGAGCGATGGATGATAGACGGTGAACACACGTTTACTAAAACTTGGGAGGCAGCGGCAGGCGATTTACGCCACTGTCTGTGAATGAATTGTGGATGCTTGGGCTAAGGTTTCTGCTGTAACTGTTGTCCGAGCTTCCGCGAAAGCCGGCATCATTGCTGAACAGCCACCTGGCGACGAGACGGACTCAGACATTGATTGATATTGAAATTGCGCAGCTTTTTAATTCAGACACAGAAGATGAGGACTTTGATGGATTTGTGGGAGAAGAGTGATTAAAAATAATGTGTGTTTTGTCAGGTAGCAGAATAAACTTCAATTATAAATCACTGTTTTGCATCCTTTACTTTTCTTGTAGATCGTATGTTTTAGCAAGTGCCTTATAATACGGTGCCGTACAGAATAAGTACCGTACAGAAATAGAGTCCGTAATTGAGACTGCGCCTTATAGTACGGTGCGCCTTATACGTGGGTCAAATACATAAATAGACCCCGTAATTCAGACTGCGCCTTATAATATGGTGCGCCTTATGGTGCGGAAAATATGGGTAATTCAAAACTCTGCAGCCCAACTTGTATTCAACCAGCCCAAGCGAACTCATGTCACTCCACTACTCATTTCCCTCTATTGGCTCCCTGTAGCTGCTCACATTCAGTACAAGTCAATGACTCTGGCCTACAGAACCATTTCTGGATCTTCCCCCTCCCATCTTCACTCTATCTTTTCAAAATACACTCCGACTCGTTCACTTCGCTCCAGTGATGATTACCGCCTGGCAATTCCACCTCACCAAGGAGCTAATTCTCACTCCGTGGCGTTCACCACTGCAAAATGGTGGAACGTTCTTCCCAACTCTGTCCGTAAGGCAGAATCACTAAACAGTTTTAAGAAACTACTGAAGACGCATCTCTTTAACAAATACCTGTTGTAAAAAAAATAATAATAAAAAAAAAACAAAGGGGGGGGGGGCAGCATCAAATAACAATAAGGTTTGATAAATTTACGGTATAGTTGGTTTTCTGCATAACTTCTGACTTGTAATGTTCTCATTTCTAAGTCGCTTTGGATAAAAGCGTCTGCTAAATGACTAAATGTAATTGGTCAGGATAATCACAGAACAGGCATAATTTTGGGGGGTGTATAGTTTATTGTCAGTGACACTGATGTTTTGAGGGAAAAGTTTCATTTAAACACCCCAGTGACACTCCTGGGATATAAATAACGAACAAACAGATGGACTACAACCTGTAATTGTAGATCTACAAAATTTGTCTTTGATAAGTGGTACTGATAAACTACGTTTACTGAAAAGATAAGACAATAAGTGGAGCAAAAAGAAGGTGTGTCCAAACTTTTGTTTGGCACTTGTACTGTATCTCAAAGGTGTTCAATTGGTTTGTGGTCAGGAATAAGTGGGCCAGACTTACTCATTATGGAGCTTGATTTAGTAAGAAGCACTGTTTCAACCTTTCACCTGACTGTGTGTTGTTTTATGTAGGCTTTTCTCCCATGTTGATGATCCATTTTTGGATGACCCCTTACCTAGAGAGTATGTGCTGTACTTAAGACCCAGTGGTCCCCTTCAGAATCAGCTCTCTCACTTCTGGCAGCAGTCTCGCCTTACCTGCGGCAAGAACAAAGCCCATAATATATTTCCACACATCACGCTGTGCCAGTTTTTTATGGTAAGCTTTCAAGCAGTTCTTATTTCATGCATCATTTTTAAAGTGTGTGGACATAATAAAAGAGCTTTATGGAAGAAACGAGTGACTTGTCTAAAGGAATCGTCAGTTTCTAGCTGATTGATTTGATAAACATAAAATCATAAAATTTGGCCTATAGAAAAAGTACATATTTATTCATTCATTCATTATCTTCAGCTTTATCCTCTATTAGGGTCGCGGTGGGGTTCCCCATGCCCATCCAGGGGAGAACGTCTCGGGCGCTGGGCAGATAGACCCAGGACAGGGCGCCAATCCATCGCTGGGCACACACTCACTCACACAGACACACTCTATATGGGGCAATTTTGAGAATTCAATTAACTTGATCCATGTTTTTGGACTGTGGGAGGAAACCGGAGAACCCGGAGGAAACCCACGCAGACACGGGGAGAACCCCCCCCCCCCCCCCCCCCCCCCCCCCCCCCCCCCCCCCCCCCCCCCCCCCCCCCCCCCCCCCCCCCCCCCCCCCCCCCCCCCCCCCCCCCCCCCCCCCCATGCCGCCCAGTACATATTTAATGTTTAGTAAATTATCAAATAGTAGCCCATTCTTTTCCTGCAAATGGTGTAAACATGAAATAGGTCATTTCTAAGTTGTTGTTGTTTTTTTTGGAAAATTCCACACCACCTAAATATGAGTTGGCCTTATGCACAATAGTGCATTATAGCCACCAATCAATAATGTTGACCAAACCATGTAGAATTGGTGAGACGTCTTGAGCTGCTTCTTCGTAGTTGTAAAGAGAATATGACTACAGGGTCCCAAAGAGTAAGTATGTCAAATGCTGTTGTAATCAAAGGACACGTGTGGATTTGTATAGGAAACACACACACACACACACATTTTTGACCTTATTTATAAGATTTAAGCCACTAACATGATTAGCGTAATGCATCTAGGTAAAAATAGAGAATAAAGCAGGAAACCACCTTGGACATATGAACAGATCTTTGCTAAGCAGACAAAAATATTCACACAAAATAATATTCAGTTCTACCGATTAACATGAACTGTGAGAAAAAAGATCTCAGAGGGAAACCAGACAGACACAGGCAGAACATCTTACTCCACACAAGTACCTAGGCCACCTAGTACCTGTGAATCAAACCAAGGACCCACTTTTTGACTCAATTGAAAAAAATATGTGAATAAGATTATATGCAATATGCGGACCTTTCTGCTGTAGTGACACCTAACAAGACAGCCAAAAGATGAAGAAAAGGAAAAAGGTTAATAACATTGTGAAATTTAATCTCAACAAAATATAATTAAGTGTGTCCTTTTTGTGTGATAACGTGTATGTGACACTTACAGTTGTTTTGTTTGTCTTGCGCAGTGTGCAGATTCCAAGGTGGAGACTCTTTGTGGGGCTTTGCATTCCACTGTAAACAAATGGAGAGGTCGCTTCCCAAGCCTCTTGCCTTTAGAGCTCTACATCTCAGCTAGCTTTATCGGTCTTTTCATAGAGGAGCAGGTGGCCGAGACACTAAAGATATTTGCTGCTGACTTTGCTGCAGAAGCTGCCGCTAACGCAGGTACATAAAATGGAAGAGGGATGGAAATTGAGATCTTCAAACATTTAATATACAAATGCACCGGTTTGTTCATTTTAAACTTTGCATTAACACACACAGACACACAATCTAGGGGCAATTTAGAGTATTTTAATTTACCTAGAATCCATGTTTTTGGACTGTGCAAAGAGACCGGAGAACCCAGAGGAAACCCACGTGGACATGGAGAGAACATGGAAACTCCAGATTGGGATTCGAACCAGCGCTGAGAGGTCAACATGCTAACCACTAAGCCACCATGCCGCCCGAAATAGAAATCAGGACATACAAAATAAAATAAATTGCTCAATTATGCACATGATATATGATACAGAGGGAAAAACAAATCTTTGGTGAAATGAGCAGAGTCTGTATAATGATCACACAGTGGATCATTATAACTTCGCAGCAAGCTGGTCCTGGGTTTGATCTCGGACTTGTGATCTGTTCTGGCATCATTTCTATGAAGGGTTTGCATGTTCTGCTTGGGTGTGTGGTTTATCTCTGTAAGATCTTATTTCCTCTTGCAATCCAAAGACATTAAAGGCAAACTGGAGATACTACATTGCTCCTAGGAATAAATAAGTTTGTGTGTCTGCCCTGTAATAGATTTACAATCTGTGCAGGACATTCTTCTGAAGTTATTTATTATTCCCTACAACCCTACCTATAAACAATATTTTAAAAAGATTAGACAAAACTGTAAGTAGCAACCATAAGTAGGTGCAGGAGGGTGGTTTAGTGGTTAGCACATTTGCCTCTCAGCACAAGGGGGTCCAGGTTTGAATCCCAATCTGGGTGGAGATTCCATGTTCTCTCCGTATCCTCCGGGTTCTCCATTTTCCTTCCACAAACCAAAGACATGGATTTAATGTAAATTGATTGCTCTAAATTGCCCCATACAGAGTGTATTTGTGTGTGTGTGTGTGTATGAGTGAGTGAGTCTGTGATTAAGCTTTTAGAACAAATTAAATTTGGTGTAACTATGTAACCAGCAAATTGGAAAGTAGCTATTTACTATGTTAAAAGTGGGATATAGCTTTTTGTATGTTACTACATGACCCTTTGCTAAATTCTCTTCTACTGGAAATAGATAATTTGTAATTCTAGCCTTTTGTGGTATTTAACTTGAACATTTTTGTTTAACTGTTTGTCAGAACTACAAATTCAATACATTACATTGAAAAGGCATGATAACAAACTTGATCATTTTATAGATGTTCATGTGGAGCCACAGAAGAAGCAGCTGCATGTCACTTTAGCCTACAATTTTCCAAGCAGCGATTTGGTATCACTAGAAAAATTAGCAAAAGGGATTGAAGTCAAACTTGGCTGTGATTGGCTGGCAGTTCTCTTTTCACGGGACATCAGATTTGCAAACCATGAGGTATGAATTTGATTTGTACACTTAGTCATCAAACAACTTAAGGAACATTCGGTCCTCTTTTCATAATTTTTTTCTGTAAAAATTCTGTTTAAACTGCATAATATGACTCATTTACATTGATAGAAACTTTAACAGGATAACACAAGGACTTTTTTATTTTTTCATTTTATTTATTTTTTCACAACTTTTTGTATGTACAGTATATACTAACTAATACTAACTAACTAAGAGATAAATTAAATTTGAAATACTGAATTGGTATGAATATACACATGAATGATTGGCCGCCTTGTATAAGACTGATGACATGTTATATAGTTTTATTTTTATTTATTTACATTTTTATAATTAATAGTGTTTATTATATCTTTCTCTGTTGCCAGACTTTGAGGGTGATGTACCCATATGTCCCTCAGAATGAGGATGAGCTGGAGCTGGTGCCAGGAGATTTTATATTTACATCTTCAGTGGAGCAGCAGAACACCAGTGAGGGCTGGGCATTTGGCACCTCTCTAAGCACAGGGCTTTCTGGGCTGCTGCCTGAAAACTATGTTAATCAAGCTGATGAGTGTGACACCTGGGTGTTTCATGGGTGAGCTCCGGTCTTATAGTACTACAAGGGGAATTTTATCACAAACAATAAGTGTGTTTCTAATTAGAAGAAATTATAATTTGTATGTCAGGAATAAAATTCTATAAATTACTTACTTCTTTTTTAATTCTATACTTCATTACTCTTCCAGAAACTAAATCAAATGAATACTACACATACTACATGTTATACTCTATTCCAGTAAAGATCACGTTAAACAGGAAAGAACTTGAATTTTAGACAACTGTCTGTAAGTTATCATGAAAGAATGCTAAGAGTAAGATTGCTGTTTTCTATTTTACACAGGTCACATTCGTTCTTTAGTATCTCACCATCAGAAAAAGGCATCAAAGAGAGTAAACCGCTGGATGGGTTGCTTAGTATTCAATGTCTTGATAATTCAAGATCAGGGGACTCTTCTATTCTGAGTGTGGTCTGCCAACCAATGCAGGTGTGAGAATCTTACATCTTACAGTTTCTATTACCCAGCTTTGTATATTAGTCAGTTATAATCAGTCATCACAGAATTCTTTTTGTATGACAGACTGTGGCTGTGGGCATTACAGTAGTGCTTGAACTAAAAAAAATACCTAAAACTTTATCAGATTTTTAACTTTAACTTTTAATTTTAAGTCCTAAAAGTAGATGAAGAAAACCAATTTTGACAAATGAGAAAAATTTGCTTTTAACAATAATTAATATTATCTCTGAGTGGCAAAATTATGAAACCTGCTGGATAGAAAGACAATTTGAAGGTATAATAAGAGTTGGCCCACAACCCTTGTAGAGGATAAAGCGAAGGATAACAAATGAATGAATGAATGAATGAATGAATGAATGACTGAATGAAAATCAGACTTTGGTGCTTTTAATCAATGAGATGACCATGAAGTGTGAGTGGAATAGAGATCTGATGAAGGTTGTAAAACATGTCTAAGGACTTTGCAAAAGTTGTTGACGGTGCTTATGTTATGTTATGTTGTACAAAAACAATGATGGCAAGTATACAGATTTTCAACCTTCAAAACTTGGTTGGTATAAATCTAAATTAATTGCTTCATCAATTACAAATGAAGCAAAATAAACAAAATTTCACTTCTAGGTCTTTCCACAATTTCTATTGAAATTATCCTGTAGTGTAATGCAAAGTTATTGAGCTATTTGTATTATATTTTATTGGTACAGGTACTTAGACTTAATAGTCAGCCTCGGCCTTTTAAAAGAACACTGTTTGTGTGTCGGCATGGAGAGAGGATGGATGTGGTTTTTGGGAAGCACTGGCTTTCACAGTGCTCTGATGCAAAAGGTAATAAAGTCACATTAAAATTGGTCTCTCACTCATACACACGCACACACACGATATCAGTCCCCTTTGTGATTTCAACAGGTAACTATGTACGCAGTAACCTGAACATGCCTGCATTACTTCCTGCCTGGGGTGGAAACAGAGATTATAACATGGATGCTCCTATCACTGCATTTGGAGCAATACAGGCCAGAATCGTGGGTAGGAGAGATTTCCACTACACTAATGAACTTAACAAATATCTTATCTTCTGAGAAGTAAATGATTATCTAACTGTGTGTTTGAGGTGAGGCGTTACTGGAGAGCAACACTACCGTTGACTTTGTGTACTGCTCACCAAGTCTACGTTGTGTCCAAACTGCCCATGAGATTCTAAAAGGTATGAGAAATGTTCAGACAGCAGAGCACAGGGTTAAAAAAGCTAGTGGAAGGAAGTTTGTAGAGTAATTAAGACAGAAACGCTCACCAAAGGATTCCCTCTGGTGTCCTGGAGAAAATAGACATCAGCTGAGAATACACACTGGTTAAACTTTTAGTCCATCACAAAGAATGTCCTGTTTACCAATAATATCCTAAACAGTTTAGAGTATACCAGTCACATTAAATATGCAACAAGTTGGAAACCCCTCAGTCAGTTATCTTTGTTTTTTTTTTTCGTTGAAGGTCTGCAGCTGGATGCAAAGATAAAGGTGCGAATTGAACCAGGACTGTTTGAATGGACTAAATGGGTATCTGGAAACACTTTACCTGCTTGGATATCTCCTGTAATCCTTGCTGCAGCCAATCTCAGCGTTGACACAGCCTACAGGTTGTAAAATAGGCCTAATATTTATTCAAGCTTATTATTTCCACTATGCATACGGTGTTATATAAATATATGACTATGTTGCTGTTGTATCTTCTCTACAGACCTCACATTCCCATCACTAAACTCAGTGTGTCTGAGTCCTATGACACTTACATGAGTCGTAGTTACAAAGTAATCAAAGACATCATGGGAAGCTGTAAAAATAAGGGTAAGAGGGAAGTATGTGTAGTTTTAATGCAAATTTTGGACACTACTAAGTTAAAAATAAGCAGACTAACTGTAGCAGGCACTTGGGTCGGTATATAATGTTTCATAGTTCTTATTAAAAAAAAGTTAATAATGTCTATATGAAACAAATGCTTGTGGATTTTTACACTTACAGTTGCTAAGTTTTAAGTACATTTAATGTTTAAAAAATTGCATAAATTGTGCATTAACAGCACAAACCTAGTGAGATAGCAAATATATTTTTACAATAAGTGAACTTCTGGAAAAATTGTAAGCTATTCATGAACACGAAAATATATACATAAAACATGTATCCTGTAGATGATGCAACACATTGAAACCATTAAAACAATACAACAATTTTGAAAGGCGTGTCCAAACTTTGACATAAGATTGCATCCTTGTAATATAAAACAATTTGAGGTCATTCTGTGTGCTAGTCCTCAGTTTTCTTGTCTTCCTGTTAATAGGAAATAACATTCTGATCGTGGCTCATGCTTCTTCGTTAGAATCTTGCACTCGTCAGCTTCAAGGTCTCACTCCACGCAACTCCAAAGATTTCATTCAAATCGTAAGGAAGGTGTGTCCTCGTATGTTTTTTTCTTTCACTAACCAATCATTTGAACAACAGAAAATGTTTTAATAAATAATAGTTTTAATAAATAATATAGTCTGCAATCAGCAAACAACAAATATGTCTCTGTTATTATGATGCTAATAGAAAGTGTATTAATTTTCATTTGCAGATTCCATACCTGGGTTTGTGCTCATGTGAAGAACAAGATAGCGGGTCATGGCAGCTGGTGGACCCACCAATCCTCCCCCTCACACATGGACCTAATCACAGCTTCAGCTGGAGAGAAACTTTGCAGCAGGAATGACATTTCCTGTCCTGCCTGTAAAAGAATGTAGGAAAGACAGCAAAGACATAATTTTTATTTTAAAGAATTGACCCAAGCTTCATACTCATACTACAAAACATCAATGTTTTGTAATTAATCTTGGGACATGAAAGCCATATTTTTTCCCCATCGTCATGGATGAATATTTATTAAATGTATGATGCTCCACAGCAGGATAAACTCAGGGCATTGACAATTACTTTTATGAATTATAGCACACAGAACTAAAAAATCAGACTGTTTACAGAAATGAGTTTATTCATAGAACGTTTACTGTAAAACAGCTTTGTGCAGAATGTATGTTGACACTGTAAATTTGCTAACAGTGCAGCTTAAGCAGCTACATTTCTAATTGAATAATAATAATCTCAAAAAAGTAATTATTTTATCAAATTTAGATATTTGTTTTAAGTCACTGCCTTAATTACGTAATTAACGTATTTACACAAATAAACACATTAAGTCTATTGCAAATTATTTTTAAAATCTGTCATTTTTTTAATACTTTACATTTTCATATACAAAAGTTTAGACACACTTTGTCAACTTCTTTGTTTTATTAATTTAAGTGAGAGTGAGTTAACAGATCTACCGGGTTACATGTTACAATTTGTTTTCTATAAAAATGTAAAAAACGATGCCACATTTAATATAATTTCCTCAATTAGAAATCAGCAAGATATACAGAATAATATTTGACATTAAATGACATTGAATATTTATTAAATTTCATACAGAGGATATGTTAATTTACTAATACCTAGTAATTTAAAAAAGTATGATTAAAGCAATGATGAGAAAACATTGGCAAAATCTAATTACGAGGTCAGCAGAAAACATGAAATTTAAATCAGTCACTGTTTAGTAGCTGTTCCCAGTTTGGAGTGACGGGTGGAGTGAACTCCTCAGAGAAACTGAATATTGTTATGTTGAGTTGTGTCATCAGATTCTATCAATTATATAAACATACACATTTGGCTGTAATCTACACAAATTACAAATACATTTGCAGTTAAAATGGATGTAAAGATTTAATCCTTAATTGGACTGGTAAAGTGTTTTACAGCATTTCTATTTATAATGTTTCCATTCTTTTTCCGCAGTAATTGCTGGGAAAACCTCTAACAGCCCATGTTCTAACCGACAGTAAAATAAAAAAGTATTGTTTTGCAAACGGAATGTTTCTAAATATAGATTTGTATGACGTGCAGCTGATAAAGATGTGATTATAATTCATAAATCACCATGTGTCACTCATATTAGTGACTAATGGTGATCAGTCTCATCTGTAAAATACTATTAAATTTTGCACAAATAGTACAAAGTATTCCTAAATGCATCTTATATTTGGTCTTGGTCTCTAAACAGTTGAATAGTAAAATCAGATCTCCAAATTTAATTCATGTTAAATATGAAATAAGTTTGTAACCAGACATGATTTTCATCTTCAGATAAAACAAAAGAACAGATATGATCCTGCAGATTATTTAGTAACCAGTGTCAAAAAAGTTTTTAAAAAAGAGTTTAACACTGACTTCACCTGCTGTTACAGTAATCTTGAAAACCACGAGAACAAAATGATATGTGTGAATTCTTCTGCAGATTGCATTATGATCTGGATAGTTGAACTTTGAACAGTGGTCTGAATGGAAGTCTGAATGAATGAACTCAACAGAAAGCATACATCTTGGTCACTTTTTGGATAGATGAATGCTTTTTTTATATATTGTATTTTAATTGTAATTCAATTATTAAGAGGGTAATAATGCATGAAGCACAACATTTCATTGGTTTTCACATAATGCATTCATTAATAAAGGCAATTTTCAAATAGAACAGCCTCAGCTATATCAAGTGTGTTTTTGTATGTGTGTATGTAAATACACACTGTATAAATATGATATATGTATAAATATATGTGTGTGCCGGTTGTCAATTATGCAGCTGGATGGGACCACCCCACACATGACAAACAAGGTCCAATAGGGGACGCTGATGAACCGTCAGGAAAAGCCGACAGTACCACCAGTACCATCAATTGTAATGTGACATCTTATTAGGATAAGGTGCTGACAGAAAAAAAAATTATTAAGTTGAATTAACAATAATATAAAGTGTATACTAATGTAGACATAAGGACAGATAACCCTTAAATAAATATTAACTGAATATTATTGTTTAAATTATTGATATAATTTGGAATTATCTAAAAATCAGTTATCTAAAAAAAAATTAAATTACCAGCATTCATACCAGCTTTTTTCCTGACTACTCTAGGGATTCCCTGTTGGAATTCAAATCTGGGTGGAGTTTCCATGTTCTCCCCATGTCTGCGTGAGTTTCCTCCGGGTTCTCAGGTTTCCTCCCACAGTCCAAAAATATGGATCAAGGTTAATTGAATTCTCCATATTGCCCCATATAGAGTGTGTTTATGTGTGTGTCTGTGCCCCCCTGACCCTAGTAGAGGATAAGGCGGAAGATAATGAATGGATACTTAAGATTCATGCAGGTGGTTTAAATTGATGAACTGCAGTTCGGCATTGTGAGCACTAGAGGGCACTGCTGTCCTTCGGTAAGCTCAGGTGCACTATTTCGCTCATGCTGTTCTAACAGCAGCCGATTGAAAATAAAGCGATCTGCACTTACCGCGCCTGCTTCTTATAATTTTACAGCATCCGAGTTCATACAGACATAAGTTCTGTAGCTCTGAAGCACAAACATAAAGCATTAAAGCGCTGCTGAAAAGCAAAGGAAAGGCCATGTACGCTGAATATGAGATTACGCTTAAAGGGGAAGGCGTCTGTCTGCAAAGACACAAATACAGAAATGGAATAGCTTAAGAAGCACAACAACGAGGTGGAAGTGTTGACTCGACCTCCAAAATACCCCAGATCTTAATCCAGTAGATCATCTCAACAACAACAATGCAACCAGAAGGTCACACGATGTACCATGTAAAGTATGTTCTCTTTTAGGTTGTATGCTCTCATTTAACCGAATAATGATGGGTATTTACTATGCAGTTGTCCTCCCACCCCATATATTGAAGACTCTTATACTTTCTAAATGACCTGGTACAAATAACTGTGTTGCCAGGGTAAGATTTTTTCCATTTTCTTAATCTGCCTCCTTTTTACAAGTTTTACCCAATTTCATTGATCTATATTATCATCTCATTATCTTTCACTTAATTCTCTTCTAGGGTCCTTGGGATTTCCCCCATGCGCATCCAGGGGAGAATGTTTTGGGTGCTGGGCAGATACATCCAGTACAGAACGCCAATCCATTGCTGGGATTGGGAATCCCAATCTGGGTGGAGTTTCCATGTTCTCCCCGTGTCCACGTGGGCTTCCTCCGGGTTTTCCGGTTTCCTTCCACAGTCCAAAAACATGGTTCGAGGTCAATTGAATTCTCCAAATAGCCCCTATAGAGTTTGTTTGTGTGTGTGTGTGTCTTTGTGAGTGACTGTGTGCCCAGCGATAGATTGGCGCCTTGTCCTGGGTGTATCTGCCCAGCACCTGAAACGTTCTTCCCTGGATGGGCATCTGGAACCCCCCCGCGACCCTAGTCTAGGATAAAGCGGAAGATAATGGATGGATATATTTATAATATATATTATGTACATTCTGTTATCTGGTGCACATTATGATGTTGATGCTGATATTACATATTGTTTAGTCATAATCTGGACCACTGACTTAATGTACGATACTATATTGAGTTGAATGTCAGTGTTGTCTCTGGTCAATGTAAAATAAATAATTGTGTAGTTTCAAACAAAAAGAAAACATTTGAAGAATCATTTGAGGGGTGCAGGAATTTTCTGTATATAAGCAGTTCTCAGTGTTATTGCAAGTATCACTTGCTATAGCTGTTTGGCTTGAAATAAAAAATAAACTGTGTGCATGGGGTGGGGGGGGGGGTTGGTTAGAGTAAGAAAAAGTGTAATGATAACAGCATGATGCACAATGCGACTAATTACACAAGCCATAAGCAGCCTTCCCCCAGTTTCCCATCTAACACCTGTAGTATTTCAGCCTCTGGTTCGTTTGATTTACCCTTAATTTATTGGCAATAAAAGGCTGATAAACAGCCAGAGCATTTCATTCCTCTAAAAATTCGGGTCGTTATACGAGTGCTCTGAACCTCTGCAATCTAATAATGCTCTCTGTGTTCTTTTTAAGCTTTTAAACTAATTCATGATTGATTGCTAATTATCAGTGATGGAGCCTCTCGAGACAGCACTTTTCCATTCCGAGCGTTCGTTCCTATCTTTAAACTGTTTGAAAGGAGCTATAACTTTCGAACGGTCGAATTGGCTCTCTGGGTGGAGAGTCAATAGGCAGCCGCCAGACATTTGAGTGATCATTGATGCCCTTTGCCAATACTGGAAATTGCTTCTCAACAAAAATAAACCACCTGGCACATAAATGTACAGCCTGGTTTTGATAGTACTGCAGTCACCACTCAACATGGTTATTGCTGTTATTGAACCGCTTATTGGGTATTTGTTTAATACCTCCCTCCCTGTGCACTTTGCTTGACAGATCCACGGTCCTTAATTGCGTGACCATTGATTTCAAATCCAGCCAGAGAAAGAAAGAAAGCAGGAGAAGAAAATGCCATCTTAAAGCCTGGACATATATAAGTCTATCTAAAGCAACTAGAGCACCTAGAGGGGAAAAGACATCAAAGCACCAGTTCTCAATATCAGGTATGAAAACCATTTGCTTTAAAAATTAAATAGTTATATGTATGTAATTAGAATTGTGTTTATAATTTTAATGACTTAATGATTCTTATGGTTTACTTTGTACCTTTGCATGTTGGGTTGTAATGTTGGTACTATCAATATAAACCTAATGATCATGCTTGTTACTTTCCACTAAAGGGAATAAAAATGAAGAAATTCTCAGAAATTCTGAAGAAGTTGATTTTAAGGTATTTTTTAGATATATGATTTACTAAGAATATATTCTTTAAATGTATATATTCTTTTAGTTGTCCTTGGATACAAATGTTTAAAACTTGCCAAAAGTAATTTAAATTTGTTAACATTCAAACTTGTGTACTGGAGTCAAAGAATAAGTACAATGTATAAGTTTTAAGTGTTAAATATTTATTATTAGGAATATTTTACTTTTCTTTGTAAAAAGAACTGGTGTTTTATAAAGCTCTACACAGAACAGCAGAAAGGGTTCCACTCTGGGCCAAGATGAGGCAGTTAAGCCTGTAAAGAGCTAAAACATCAACATGTTTTATTACGCTTGAGTTAAGATAGATGCATAAAAATATAAAATAGCAAAAACTAAATAAAAATAGCATTTCATATTTTATAGTCACCTTATTGCTGATTTTTTATTTTGCAGTAACTCTATAATGAAATGCCTATTGTTGGTATCTGTATGCAGTGATACAGCTGATCTTTAAAACTATGTATTTTGAATATTTGATTTTATTATCTACTATCTACATAAACTGCATCATTAGCTGTCATTAGTTTTTGTCATCACTGGTTATCACAGGCATTTTTTTACTTTTAATTCAGTGAGATCTGATTACCTGACCTTTTATCATGTAATATGTTTTTACATGTAAAATAAGGTAAGTAATGCAATCTATTTAACATATTCAAGCCTGAATAAGTGTTACATTTTGTAAATCAAATCTGATCTGCACCTTCTGTACTGTAATGCACTTTATATACTGTTAGACACTTATATTGCTGTATTATATCTATATTATATTTATATGCTAATATTTTTTAATATGCGTATGTGTATATAATAATCTATAATCTTATTAGTTTGTATCTCTTATTTGTATAGATGAATATTTATATGCCATATGTACCTTCCTATATATAACCTTTAATATAGATATATTA
Source organism: Corydoras maculifer (assembly GCA_019802435.1). Taxonomy (NCBI): domain Eukaryota; kingdom Metazoa; phylum Chordata; class Actinopteri; order Siluriformes; family Callichthyidae; genus Corydoras; species Corydoras maculifer. The sequence continues at coordinate 2,418,615 of JAFMOD010000228.1, forward strand.
TTGTATACTTTATATTCATTTCATATTTTATAATTTCACTTGTACACACATGTATATAACATACATTTATACACATCACTACTCAATATATCAGTCACTGTTACTACTGCACTTTATGTAAATAATGTATATATTGCACTTCTGGTTAGATGCTGACTACATTTCATTGTCCTGTACTTGTACTCTGCACAATGATAATAAAGTTAAATCTAATCTAATCTAATCTAATCTAATCTCTAAAGATGCTTTAAGATTATAGCAGGTTTGATGATCATACTGTTGGTCCTACTGCAGGATCTGTGGAAGTTATAATAGTGCATTACAAGTGCTATTTTCACTTGACTTTTTAATCAGCATTAATTTATTATGAGTAATAGATGTTAAAGAAACTATTTGTTCAGAATTTACTGTCTGATATGAGTCTGAAAAGCAATCATTAAATTGGGACATACGTAAAAACAGAAAGAGAATGAGAGACTCTCATACCTCTTTACTTTTTGATTTATTTACATTAATGCACAACCTCTCATGCTTTTCTGCTTTTCTAAATGGTTAAAACACATATAATGAAAGTAAAACCAAGGTTTAATTTTATAAATGTGTTGATTAAAAACAAAATAAGATGGTCCTCTGCAATGTAATCTTGCCAGATACCGGCTTAGTGCTCATCCTGAATCGACTTGCTAGTTATATTAAAATAATGTATTGTGTATCACGCACTGACAGGAATGTGAAGTCTTGGTCTTATAGCACTTGCTTACAAAACATTCTAACCACGTCTGAATGTTTATTTCAAATAGATTTAGAGATAAGATTGTAGGTAAGGTTTTCTTGTAGTGACTTTGCCATGGAGATCATATTTGTGCAAGCATAGCTGCCCATCAAGTCAATGTTGTACCAACACAACCCTGAAACTAGATTTTGTTCCATCCTGCTCCTTAATGTCTCTGTAGGGAGAAAGTGGCATTGGTGTAGGCATTCATGTCCAGCTGTCCACCCTACAGATTGGCATGAGGCTGTCTCGCAATAAGACATGGTTTCTTACAATGTACGAGGCTCTTCACTTGTGGGTAGCTTAAGATTGTGGGTTTCCTCTCAGAGTTATCATGGTGGAACTGGTGGAACATGACAACGATCATGGTTGAAAGCTAAACTATGTTTGCTTTCTTGGCTTCATTTTTTCCTATTTTTCAGTTTTACTGGGTTAAAAAAAAACTTGGCAATATAGTTAGTGCTGACTTCTTGGTGTAAGAGTGGCAAAAAACCACAAGGTACTTCACTGGTTAGTGGGTGTGCACTCACCCATAGAGCTTTATTTTAGGTCAATTCTTCTTGTGTAATCCTTTCGTGTTTTGTTTTTATGCTTGTGCTGTTTTTCTCTGGTCTGTCATATTCTGTTTTTATTTTTTAGCATAAAAATTGTTTTTCTAGTTTCTGCCCTTTGTAGACTTCTGCGCATTCCTTTCACATTTTGGTCCTGGTGTCCATAAAACCCATCTCTACCTGAATTTAACAGGCTCATTGCAGTAGTTTAGTATTAATTTGTCTTTCTTTTCAGCAACTGAAACATTTTAATAGATAGTTCACTAATGATGGCATAATTCACTAATCACGTTTTGAGCCAAAAAAAAGGTTTAAGGTCTTAAAAATTTGCCTAAACCACATAGCTGTGTGTACGTATGTACTTTTGATTAGGTGCAACATCTGTGTACACGACTTTAGGAAATAGATTAAAACATTCATTCATTCATTCATTATCTTCCGCTTATCCTCTATTAGGGTCGCGGTGGGGTTCCCCATGCCCATCCAGGGGAGAACATCTCGGGCGCTGGGCAGATAGACCCAGGACAGGGCGCCAATCTATCGCTGGGCACACACTCACTCACACAGACACACTCTATATGGGGCAATTTTGAGAATTTAATTAACTTGTTCCATGTTTTTGGACTGTGGGAGGAAACCGGAGAACCCAGAGGAAACCCACGCAGACACGGGGAGAACATGGAAACTCCACCCAGATGGGGATTCGAACCGGGAATCCCTAGCGCTGAGAGGCGAACGTGCTAACCACTAAGCCACCGTGCCGCCCTAGATTAAAACAACAATATATAAATAAATTAATATGTCATTATGCAGTGTTTGAAATGCTTAAACATTTTACATGAAGTGTTTAACTAATTAACTAAAATGAAGTATTATGCTAGTTAACATGAACCAGACACAGTAATTGATTAATGAGGGTTAGCAAATGGTAACAATGCATATCATCCAAAATCTGTCAGCATAAGAACTAAAGTTTTGGTAGACTGTAGTAATGAGTAACCTACAAACTTAAAGGCTAGACTTTATCAGCTGAACTGAAGAACTGAAATAGCTACGAATAAAGGCGATTAAGGAAGTTGTTACATGTTTACTCCACAATTCGAAAGTCATTGTGTTGGTGATTAATTAAATACCACAATGTTAAGTATTACGAATTTTTATAAAGCCGAACTGAAATTGCACTACCAGCGATCAGCAGCAGAGGGAGCGTTTCATGCTGCGTACTAAGTATTTATGACGTAATTAGATAAGAGCATGCAGTCTGCACCAGCCGATTGTAATATCAGAACGCAGCAAAGGCACAAAAGCATTTGTATTCCGGGATTTTAGTTTGTAAAAATAATAATCTGCTAATAATTACCATCAATTCTTAAAGCTTTTAAACCATCATCAAGTTAACAATAAAGATAAAAGGCTTACCCAAATTTGATCTTTGTCTTTGTACGTTAAAAAAAAAAAAAAAATCAGAACTTGGTTCCATACTGTATGCAATTTACTTACTTTACTTACTTAATTTAGTTACTGATGCCATTTTATCATCGTATATCACATCAGTGTATTTTAAACACATCGCTGTACTTGTGCAGATAGTTTTAACTTCCTCAGTTGTCGCTCGCCTGTGTCAAATTGCGACTGGACACTTCCTTATATGTGTTATTTAGGGTTTAGTGTAATGCTATTTAGTGTCCTGAATGGACAGTGAAATGGGATTTGGACCTCATCCAGACAGCAATAAGAATGTAGGTAATTCATTCAAAGTTTAAACAAAATAAATAAAATATAATTATAATTAAAGTTTACTTGAGATTCATAAAAATGGTTTGTTTATATGTATTTTTGTAGTTATTATTGCTTCTTATTAGAGAATACAGCTGTGCATTCACAAAATGTTTGCACCTGTATTATTTGTGTTGTTTATAGAAAGATGTTACTTTTTATAGTATAGACCTGCAAAATAATGGGTATTTATGTGTTTGAAGCAAAATGTGTATATATACACAAAATAATCATTGCTTTTTTCATTTATTATTATATTTTAGAGTGAGCAGCAAGTATCCCAACTTGATGGCTGTGGCCAGAGCGCCAGTTCAGCCATAATACAGCAATACTGGTGCAATGTGCATTAAGGGCCAGGCTTAAGGGCCCATAGTGACATTTTGTTGAAATCTGGGCTCGACCTTCCAACCTTCAGTTTTATAGCTAACACCTTAAACGATGAGCTACTTTCATTCATTTCATGTATTATCTCCCGCTTCATCCTCTACCAGGGTCGCGGGGGGGTTCCCCATGCCCATCCAGGGGAGAACGCTGGGCAGACAGACTCAGGACAGGGCGCCAATCCATCGCTGGGCACACACCCACTCACACAGACACACTCCATATGGGGCAATTTGGAGAATTCAATTGACTTGATCCAAGTTTTTGGACTGTGGGAGGAAACCGGAGAACCCGGAGGAAACCCACGTGGACAAGGGGAGAACATGGAAACTCCACCCAGATGGGGATTCGAACCGGGAATCCCTAGCGCTGAGAGGCGAACGTGCTAACCACTAAGCCACCGTGTCGCCTACAATGAGCTACTTCTTCCTGTTATTATAATAAAACATTCTATACTATATTTCAGTCCTACTTGCAAAAGTCTGCTCAACACAATCATAGTAGATGTGTTAACCCATAAAGAACCTAGTCAAATGTAAATGCCTTTATATTGTTTAAACGCATAGTTGTATAGATAGTTGTAAAAGCACATTTACTCTGTTAATTCTACTTAAATAAAAATTTTAAAAGTGATTTTTTTTTGCTGTGTGCTTGCTTACTGCACTGGTAAACAGCTTTTGAAGTAAGATTCCTCAGGTGTGCGACTTTCACAGTTCCATATAAATCACCCTGATATCCACTCCTTATAAAAACTGGTTGCTGTTTTATTTTCTTTTCCGTTAAAGGAAGGATTAGGTCATTCAATGTTTTAGTGGATGCTAAATGACTGTTGTGGTAGCGGAACCCAGCCTGTTTAAGGCAATACATTTGTGAGCTTTGTTCTGAGCGTAGTTCTTGAGTCCAGACAATTCAGTGTGTTTGTCTGCCTGGAGTAGACATTAAAAGTGGCTAATAGGGCAGAGGGCTAAGAGCACTGGCTGCTCTCATGCTGGGGTCTCTTAAAAATGTTTAATAGGCTTTCCATTTGGGCTTTGAAGTGACTTAAGCCTACTGGTTTTATTTTTGCCATCTTGTTGACTAGCCTTCACCTCCCTCTTTGCCTCTATGGCTTGTTTTGTTCCTGGGCAGGCTGAGCACCAACTTCACTTTAGTGCAAGTGCTCATGTCTCCCTTTGTTTCCCATGGCCTTTGACCTTTCTGGCAGATCTGCAAGCCTAGCATGCCCTCTCCACTATTAAATCTGCTGTCTTGCACTACTTGACAGGTCACAGGCTGCAAACAGCAGGGCACATCTTAAGTGTTTATGGGTTTATGTTGCTCACAGTACATAATTATGGTGTTTTGGTTAATTTTGTACTAGGGTTAAAAAAATGTGTCCTTTAGTCATCGATCCAAACTTAGCTCATTATTAGCAATCATACTTTATTTTTTTTACTGCAATAATAAGGAAATTTGTTGTTTGAATGATAAACTTTAAGAGTCAAATCTAACTTGTGTAATACTCATGAATGTGGCACAAAGAAGCAGGATGATTAACAATAGCTACATGTGTGGGAGAGTCATAGGAGGCTGTGTATGTTGACAGTGGTTTTAATAATGAGCAGCTGTGAATTGACACACTGAGGTCAACGAGGGATTGGGAGAGAGGGGGAGTGGGAATGAGTGTGACAGGGTGAAAGAGTGCACACTATCCTCAAGACCTGTGTCTTTAGAATCTAACATGGTTTGAATGCCGACTTTTACAGTAAAATACCTCTTGGTTGATAAGTTGATTGATTGATAGTCCTTATTCTGAGTATTCATTTATGCTACTGTGGACATTCAGTGTAAACTTCTAATATTTATAGTGACTGGTATGAGGACATCCCAAAAAATCTGTAGAGTCAGGTCTTCTTAGACATCAAGGCAAGTTTTAATATCGTGCTTTGAAAAAAAAAACTGAAAGCATAAGCAAGTTACCACAGCATGACTAAGAAGACCCAGACAAGCTCATAAAATAATCATAATAATAGTTATTTATGCACAAAGATCACTTTCATAATGTGCAAAATAAAAATCTGTATTGCAGAAAAAGATTATTGGGTTTTGTTTTTGCGTTCATGTAGACAATAACTTTGAATTTGTTTATGGTGAAATACTGGTGATGTGACCGGCTGATGTTCACTGAAACATAACATTGCACTATGCAATGTTTACACTTTGAATTCTAAAATGTAGGGTTAGTGGGGTGATTTTTCATTATTTGAAAGCCCTTCTAATCAGTTTAAGAACCACTTGCCTCAGTTAAGTTTGTCTTCTGAAATTACCAGAATTTGATTATTTTCACAACCATTACAGGATTTTTGTTGTTGTTGCAGTTTTACATCTGAAGGTTTAACAGTTCCAGTTTAGTAGTTAAATGGACAGTGAATGTATTGACAAAAGCATTTTGCATGTTCAAAAAAAAGCAAGAACTAAAGCCCAAACCGTAAGATTTTTCTTTATACATATAAATGTTATAAATGTAAATCCCCTCCATAATTCTGTCACATAAATATTATTCATTGTGACATTCCAGTTAAAGAGGGTAGCAAGGACTATGTTCAATTTTTAAATCTGGATTGCGGGGATGGGAGGGAGGGGGGGGTTTACAAGGAGGAACGGAGGCAGATGGGAGGTGGGACCTGGTAAAGGAAGTCTGGTGCATATAAAAGTGTGCCTTTCGTGTCAGAGCATGCTTGCTGAGGCTTGCTTGACTCCTTTGAAACCAGCCTCTAAATGTGAACTAGAGAGAGGTGATGTAGTCCTTTTTATTGTAGCGCGGCAGTCCTCTGTCTAGCTTTCATTCACTGTGTCCCTCTTTAACATCCTGGTGAAGAGAGATAGACAGTGGATTCAGGAAACTGAAAATGAAAAGAGGATGGCAATTGTTTTAAAAAAGGTTTCCCTCCTGTGCACAGCCTCTGCCTCTCGGGAGTGAGAAACTTCAGACCAGGAGGTGTGAAATTGAAGGAAGAAGGTGAGAACAAAACCATATTCCTTAAAATATATATGCTTTTTATTTGAATTGCAGTTTTTAGAATTATTATATTACTATTTACATGTTTGTGAGAAGAATGAAATGAAATTAGACTGTAGTGCAGTTAGTGCAGTCATGCTTAGAAAAGTCAAGCAACAAGCAATATGGTATTTCATGCCGTTGGCCATGTGTGTGAAAATTACTATTAATAATAATTACTGAAAATAATACTAATTTAATTTGCATTTTCACGTCTGTGTTGCTGCTTTTTATGGTACAATTTTACATTAAGCATTACATTTATTTTCTGTGGAGATCTCAAAAAAGATTTTCACTGCTGGCTGTACCATGTATAACCACGTATGTAATCAATAAACCTGATTCTGATTCTGACATTTAATATATATATATATATATATATATATATATATATATATATATATATATATATATATATATATATATATATATATATATTTAAAAAATAGACAATTTTATTGTAACCTCTTCTTTTAAATCAGTATTGTAGCTGTAGCCTCTCTGGATGCTGGGACATTTGGTACCCAAGATGCTAATAGGACCTACAACCTCAGATGACTTTTCAGATGAATTCTCTGTCCTGTGTGATGATCAGTTATAAAAACCTGTATTCTCATTTCTTATATTAGAAATGATCTAATAAGACTCATGTGTGGAAATGTGCAAAATATTAGAACATTTTTCTGCCAAACTGTAAGCAAAATGTGTTGAGTTCGGTAGTGTTTATATTTTATTTAAATAGGTCTAAAACTTTCATAAACAACAAGGCATAGCAATATTAGGCAGGACTTTTGCCAATATTAGGAGGACTTTTATTTTGATAAGCACTTTTAGAGTGGGCTGTCATTATTCACAGGAGCCCAGGCACTAAACACGACAAACATAAAATGTGTGTTCATATACCTTACAATATAATATTGTGGCTGTTCCATTATACATCCTTTAAGATTTATACATTTTGTCTCGCGCTTTCACGAACATGTTATCTGGAAAAATGAAAAATCTCTCTCTCTCTCTCTCTCTATCTCTCTCTCTCTCTCTCTCTCTCTCTATCTCTCTTTCTTTCTCTCTCTCTCTCTCTCACACACACACACATTTTGTAAAACTGTATGCTTCCAAAGTTGTGAAAACAGTATGGGGAAGTCCCTTTTCTGTTATGCAATGTCTCATAAAGTCATGGCAATGTGAGTTTGGTTTTAAAAAACTGGACTGTCCTGACCTTGACACCAATGAACACCAATGTGATGAAGTAGTACAGAGATTGTGAGCCATGCCCTCTTTCCAGCATCAATGTCTAACCTCACAGATACCCTTATGGTTAAGAGAGCAAACCTGCTCACAGACTTCCCCCAAAATCTACATTGAAAGCTAAAGGTGTGTTCTTGCTGTTGCTAAAATACTATAAGTGAAAATGTAAAGGTCATCAATTGCATCATGCAATTCTCTCAATTCTCTTTATTCTATCCCGCATTAATAGGAAGGTAAAATGGTCAGAGTGTCTGTTAAAGTCATTAATTATTGTCTTCCTGCATGCCATAAGACTGCTGACGTCAAAAAACAACACTGCTCCTGTCTTTTTAATTACCTCAGTTTATTACACTTTATATTGTCCAATACTTTGTTACATGCTGTTGTATATGTTTTTATACATATATCTATTTGCATTAGTTTGCACTACATTGCACATATAGTAAAACACTGTTATTTTACAGGGCGGCACGGTGGCTTAGTGGTTAGCACCTTCGCCTCTCAGCGCTAGGGATTCCCGGTTCGAATCCCCATCTGGGTGGAGTTTCCATGTTCTCCCCATGTCCGCGTGGGTTTCCTCTGGGTTCTCCAGTTTCCTCCCACAGTCCAAAAACATGGATCAAGTCGATTGAGTTCTCCAAATTGCCCCTATGGAGTGTGTTTGGGTGAGTGAGTGTGTGCACAGAGATTGTTTGGCGCCCTGTCCTGGGTGTATCTGCCCAGAGACGTTCTCCCCTGGATGGGCATGGGGACCCCCACCGCGACCCTACTAGAGGATAAAGTGGAAGATAATGAATGAATGAATGAATGAATGAATGTTATTTTACAACTATGTCGAGCCAAGGCAACAAAATCTCATTCTTATGTTTCTGCTCTTATGGTGTAAATTTGAAAAACAATAAAGTCTGCCTAGTATAAATTTAAGTCTAATATTGTTAATATTGCAGTTCAAATGATTCCTACATAACTAGTGACGCGTGTTATCTCCTTTGTAGGTTACTTTAGATAAACGCGTCGGCTGAATGAACCAATGTAATTACATCTTTAATTAGATCAACATTGTTTTAACCTTTCAAAGTATTTGCTAAATGACTGTATGTAAAAGTAATGTAAATGTAAAGCAAACTACACTATACAACAGACTTCACAAAAGATTGATACTGGTCACATATAACAAATGATTATTAGTACCTTGATTTAATTAGTGATCTTTAATCTTGAATCATTAGGTTGGGATGATGCACGGGGCAGTGCAGTTAAGGCAAGGGGCGTGGCTTAACATGCTTAATATTTTACCGCCATCTCTCTTTAGTGTGTTTATACGAAATGGAGTTAGCTGTGAAACCATTTGTGCTTTATTAATGTTAAATAAAATAATTGAACATAAATATTTATAAAATGTTCATGACATGTGCTTAATGTAAATATATAGAACAGAAACAAATTTTTAAAGAAAATGACACATTCTATCAATTATTAAAGTATCACCTTGGGGTGGCATGGTGGCTTAGTGGTTAGCTCTCATGTTTGCCTCTTAGCACTGGGGATCCAGGTTTGAATCCTGATCTGGGTGGAGTTTTATACAGTATGTGCCTGTGTGTGTGTCCAGTGACAGATTGGCAATCCTGTCCTGGGTGTCTGTCCAGCACCCAAAATGTTCTTCCCTGGATGGGCATAAAACAAATCTATGCGGCACTAATATAAGATTAAATGAAAGATGATGGATGGATGTATGGATGAACCACCTTGTGTTGGTGACCACATCCACTCAGGGGTATTGGGATTCGCTTGTAAGTCCCGCAAGATGGCAGATCGTATGTAAGCACAAACCTAAGCCAGTTGAGGGACAGAACCCAAAATTAAAAGTTTATTTATTTAGTTTATTAAGAAAACCTGCCAAGGAAAATGTTCACCTACCCCACAGTCCTCCCAGAGTGTTAACACAGATGCCTGTCATTGCGGTCTGAAGAGCCAGGTGTGTGTGGTGAAAGTTGTCCCTGAGGTGTATGAGATATTGGGGTTTGTGGCTCTTTGAAAGTCAAGAGTAGGGAAAGCAGTTCCTAAGGTATTAGTTCTAAGTTTTTTTTTCTTTTTTTCCCATCAGAATATTAACAGTAGCCAATGTGTGTTCGGGTTTTATTTAATTTTCTTTGTGTGTGTGTGTGTGTGTGTGTGTGTGTGTGTGTGTGTGTGTGTGTATGTTTGATAAAAATTTTTAACATATGTTTTTGACAAATTTTTTGTATCTCATTCTCCAGCTCACCTCTATTCTGCCATTTTATGTTGTCTATTTAAAATAACTAATGTCAGTATCTCTTCAGTGGTTGCAGCTTTAGATACAATCTTGTTCTTAGGTGTGGATGTGTGCATGAATGTGTCTGGTAAACTGTCCTGGTTGTTTCACTTCCTTTCTCCTCATGAGTATTGTCATGAAAACCAGTATTGTCTTAATTTAAGTTTATTAATTTATTTAAGCCTTTTACAATAATACACTGTCTTAAAGCAGCTTAACAGTTTTCTAAGCCTGAACCCGCAAAAAGCAAAGTAAAGTGACAGTGGGGAAAGAAAATTATTTTTGAGTATCTGACCAGCGTTTACAGTGTAAAACAATACAGATTACATATATTATCAAGTGCCCAATAAAATATTAAAGAGAGCAAATGTAATTACTATATTTTATTTGTTTACTGTTAATTGTAAATTATGTAAGTTAAAAATACAAACAATTGTATTTGAATTACACCTAAACACCCAGGTTTAATTTTTTCATCAAGTGTGGCTGAACTTCAGTAATGAGCTTGAGAATATAAAAACACCTTTCACACGCAGCCATTTATCACTGCCTGATTTTGCTGCAGTATGAAAGACTAAAGTAGCATGACATTCTTCTGAACAACTGCAAAAGCTGTTTATTAAAATTTTTAAATTTAAGACTAAAACATGCCATCAACATCTTTATTTAATGTAGTTATTTGTAATAACTATATAATAGCAATGCTGTAGCACTTTGAAATTTCTTTGAATCAAGTTCCTTAGGGAAATGGGGTTGTTGGGAAAGTGGATGTAAAATTTCTCTGTAATCCTGACATCAACTGACTTCATGCTGACGTGGAATTGAAATCTTAAGGGAATAAAGGATTTTTTTTACAAAACAAAATTGTGTGCTGAGGCCTGAAATATCAAAGGCCTGATTTGACGTATTGTTTACTGAAACAATGATAATCCATCCATTCATTATATTCTTAATCCTATGCTAGGGTCACGGTGTGGTTCCACAAGCCTGTCTAAAGGCAAATGTTTTGGCGTTGGGTAGATACACCCAGGACAGGACACCAGTCCATCGCTGGGAACACACTCACTTTCACACACACACACACATACTAATATGGGGGATTTAGACCAATTTACCTTAATCCAAGGTTTTTGGACTGTGGGAGGAAACAAGAGAACCTGAAAACTACCCAGATAGAGATTTTAACCTAGATCCCCAGTGATGAGAGGCGAAAATGCTTACCACTAAGTCACCTTGCCACCCACAATGATGATCTCATTATAATTACAACTATAAAAGTAATTACATATTTTTTAATGTAATGTATATCATTTTCACTGGTAGATTAAATAATATCAGGTCTTTATCCTTACTTATCAATCCATTCATTATTCCGCCTTATCCTGTATTAGGGTCGCGGGGGGGGGGGTTCCTCATGCCCATCCAGGGGAGAACGCTTCAAGCGCTGGGCAGATACACCCAGGATGCCAATCTATTGCTGGGCACACACTCATTCACACAGAACGTGCTCACCACTAAGCCACTGTGCTGCCCTATCCTTACTTTTTTAATGAAAATTCAAGAAATGTCTTCATATATAATCTGAGATTTTTCAGTTTTAGATTATATGGACATAATTAATAAACATTAATAAAATGCTTCCTTGTATAATAAACAGCCTGACTTTTAGTCTTCCACATAGTGACACAGGGTTCAAGAAACTACTGAGAGTAAATAAAACAAGATTTGGCATTAAAATGGCTTCTTTCAATAAAAAATGCTTGAACATGACAAAATCGATGTTTATCAGAAACTTTCATACCTATACACTTTCTCTTTATCTTTCTTTATTGCCAAGTTCTTCTTTACTTGGTCAAACTTTGTTTACAATTTTCTTTCTGGATTTTTCAATTGTTTGCATTTGATGTGTTAAATGTTTGAATGCTCTAAAAGACATTGGTATGTATCTTTAAGGTCAGATATTTGGTAACAAACTGCAAATCCTAGCATTTATGAGTTTTTAGACTACTCAGTGAATAATAATACATTTTTATGCACACATTTAATATACATTGTACACATACTTATTTCCCTTATGTATTAATGTTAACACTTCTCATAGTCTTGTGAATTTGAGGTCTTTTGATGTGAAAAATGAGGTCTATTAGAAGTCCATTGTTGTTGCACAGGACTGTTGGAGACAGCAAGGTGAAGTTCTTTGACGTGTGCTCTGTGTAGCATTTCTGAAAACACTACATTCATCTTACTATTATTTTAAAGCCTTTTGAACAGCTTGTACTCAGCAGGAAGTTGGTTATAGCGCTTTGGTTATGACTTGATCAGTTAAAAATGATGAGAGCCTCATTAATAATTCCCACGAGGTTTAAATCCAGACAAATGCTTTGAATTGATATTAGCCGATTAAACAGTGCTTTTAACCATCATTGCTATCTCTCTGTTGGATGAACGACAAGGCTGTCTCTATGGGATATTACTGCAGCAGTAGATTTATAGGAATGATAAAAGTTGTGCAGAAATATTAATAATAATAATAGAGGAGGAGGATGCCATACACATCTCACAATGTTGCCTCTTTAAAAAAATGCAAATAGCACAAAAGGAGGACAAGGAAACGAGCAGAAAGAATGGCCCTTTAATTCTACTTTATATATACTTATCTTGATACCTGTAGCGCTCAAGCATCCATCACATATTTAATTTCTGAGGTGATTACTATGGGCATGTACAACCATAAAGGCTTGTTTGGGTTCTTTAAAGTGATGCTCTGTGTCAGACGAAGCCGTTCTCTTTTCTTAGTCTCGGATAACATCAGCTATTCATCACAGTAGTATAAGGGAGTGAAACCAGCTGTAATTCTGGCCTGACATACTGAAGGGGAAACAGGAGAGGGTAATAGCAGAAGAGGACAATAATAGCCTGTGGGAGTGAAGATTGATGCTGCTTTTTGTGCTACATCCTTAAAGTCTAACAGTGATAAAAGAAAATCCTGCTATTCTCTTCTTGAGTTGAAGCTCTTTGGACTATTATTGTTGGTTTTAAGTTTGTCTAAAACCATTCAAGAAGATTAACTTTTTGATATTGTTGAAGACAGGTTTTAAAATCCCTATCTCTCTAATTAATAAATCCATTAATTTATTTCCCCAAAATGATTTAAGCTTATTCTTTCGAATGCTTGTCATCAGAAAACATTGTAACTTGATTCATTTAGCCAAAACCTTTTCTTCACTAACTTATAAGACCCTTATTCTAAATAGGGGGTTTCTCTTTCATTGCTAATTGGGTAAAAGAAAACAACCTGGACAGGTGAAGAGTCAAAGTGCAAAGAGTCAGTGCAAAGCAAAGAAGAAATATACAATACATACAATACAAGAAAAGACAAAGAAAAATACATTTACACAGAGAAATCTAAAGGTTCTTGAGAAAAACTACCCAGACATGGGAGACCATAAATACCTCACACAACAAGGACCCTGGATTCAAACCGAAATCAATCAGTGTGTCAATCTGTAAGATCCAGAACTTTAATATGCTGTCTGACTTTGGCGGATTGCTGTTTCTACCATGCAACTAATTGTACTCAATGTGCTGTTAAGCTGTTATTCTATTTTACTATGATTTGAGAACACACAGTATAGTATAGTATATATAATACACACTATGTATATGCATTATTTGCACAATGTAATTCACTGCCAAGATAGCAATGAACGGCTGACTGTTACAACGTGTGGCAGCAATATGTCAGAAATTAACCTGAACACACCTCATTTATAAACCTCCACACCCATCTGCGACGTTATATTTGCAAGTATCATTGCTATTTAAATGACACCGGCTAAAGACATGAAACTAGTCTGTTGGTGGGGTGTAGGATAGCAATGAGCATCACGATCCTTGTGCAGGGTGTAAGTTAGGGCACATAACGTCTATAAATATACTTGCAAAAAAAATGGTATTTCTTAAGTTCACTAATGCTAAGCATTGCTACTATAGTTGTAACTGAGGACAAACCATATGTGTTAATCAGATGTGTCAGGACAGCGTGAATTTTTTTTTTTCCCTTTTTTTTTGAGGACGGCATATTGATTTATTTTCAATATGCCATAGCTCTAGCCATGGGCCGTTATGACCTGCACATAGACCCCTGATAAATGGGGTCAATCCTGGGGCTGCCTACTGATTAGCTACTGAACTCAAGGGAATGAATGACATAATATAGGACAAGCTTTGGTTTAAAAAATGGCTAAATCTAATTTAGACACCTAACATCCTCAGGATGCTACTGTACCCAATATTTATATGACTTTTATTCTAAAATTTAATTGCCAGTGATGGCCAAAATCAAGGTCGCATATCTTGTAATTTGTATTCTAGTGTTACAAATCATGGATATCATTCAGTGCTCTTCTTTAAAGCATTGTCCAGTTTAGAAATTCTGAACACTAATTAGCATATGTCAGAAATTCAAACAACGATGTTATACTGCTACGAGTAACTTCCTGACGTATTTTTCTTTTAAGTTAAACGGATTTCAATTACAAGTGGGAAATCCAGTGTGAGATTATGGCTTGGTGGCAGGCACACTTTACTGCATGTTTTATCAATCTTTCGTTTTCACTCGTCCCTCCGTCCGCTCTGTTGTTTCTTCACGGTTATTCATATGCAAATGGGGGTCAGGAGATGAGGTGGTTCTCACGTTCAACCTGAAACCCTGGGCTTTGTGTAGCCAGAGCCCGAGCCAGAGCGCCAAAGCCAGAAGTGAAATGAAAATCTGCTGAATGCCCCAGCGGGGTTTAAAGCGGGATGAGGAGAGGCGGAAGGGAGGGCATGCAGCTGCTGATACTGGGTAAATGTAAGATGCCCACTGTGGCATTCCATGTCCTCCTATGGGATCAGCCAAATGAGGCATTACTGAGTCTCTCTTTCATCTTAATACCTTTTTCTCCAGCAGTGGTCAATATAGAGGGGTTTTCTGAATTGCCTCTTTTAACAGATAGCCCTACTTACTTTTTTCACAGGCCACATTTCAATGAATCAATTACATGCTCTAAAATCCATGGCACTAAAAGAAGGCTTTAAAGGCTTATTTGTAAAATGCTAACTGGTAAACTGACAATATGCTTAAATATATAGTTCCCGTTTTGTTGTAATGTATTAGAATGTTTTCTTTAATAAATATTATCTAAATTCATAACCGTTAAAAATGGCCATTGCTGATAATGTGTAATATAAATTTTAAAAAGGGTTTATATAAATATTATATAAATTATATGGTGTGATCACATTTGTATCAGTGTGTAAAATACAGTACATTATTTTAAATCGTGTATCCTTAATGGAAGTACAGATTAATATAAACAGTGAGCCAATTCCTAATAATCACTAAGCCTGTTGCAGCTGTTGTTTATATATTGTGTTCTGTAATATGGCCACTAGATTTTTTGAAACCAGTATACTGTTTAATCAATGTTTAAACGGGACCACATTACATTGCCGAAGACCAGTTTTGGTTTTCAATAAACACATTTATCATGCATGAATCAAATTTTTAATTAAAATGTTATTTATAACTTTGCGACAAACAAATTGGCCTCTACCATATATCAAATCTTATATTGTTAACTAAAGGTTTTAGTTTTAGGTCAAATTTATGTGAAAACAAACTTTCAAACACGACCATAGTTTTTACAAGGCGCATCATTGTTGCAGGTTACTGGCATTTGTTTTTTCAGGGATTTCAGTGTTTGAACAGTACTTAAATGTTGACTGTTCTGCTTCCAGTCACTGAAGTTTCACAAGGACAGAGACAGGTTTATACTGGAATCTGTACATGATATGTTTTCCCCTTTGTATTGAGCTGCCATACTTTTCCTGTGTCAGGCTTATTTCTCATCCTCCTTATAGCTGACTCTACTCTTTATAAAAAGCCGTTCTGTGTGCTGATGACATTATTAAGGTTTGAGTTATAAAATAATTATGGGAAACATTTTTTCAGATTTTTTACTTTATAATTTTCACCTTCATAATGATGGAATGTCGTGGGAAGATATCTGCTTTCATTCTTAATGCTTGGCAGTAAGCCCTGAATGTTACTGGTTAGCGTTATCAGGGTGTAGAACTGTTTGTTTAAAATCTCAAGACTTTTGTTGTATGGCCATCACTTTATATTTAATCTAGACCTTTTATTATCCGAACATAATGTGGAAATACCTCCGTAATGAGAAAATGGAAAAATCCAGTCATATTTAAGATTAAGATTAAGATTATTTAAGAGTACTCCTGTAAATTTAATAACTTGAAACTGGTGAATAGTAAATTGTCACTGATTTCACAGTGTATTTATCATTCTCTTAAATGTTTAAGGACATGTTGAGTATAACGTAGTGTCATGTCTAAACCATCAGATCTGATTGCAATGTGCTGCATTGCGAAAAAATAATGTGGAACTGACAAATCCAAAGCAATTATGTGATCAGTTTTGCTTGGAACCAGATCTTTAAGGAATGTTTCCAAAATTTTGTTGGATTTATGGTTTTAAGGTTTTTAGGCCATTCTGAAAGAGCCAAAATTGTGCTGCCCACTGTTGAAAGGGTTTTTCCTTCATCATAAATGTTCATTTCCTTGAACATAAATGTAATGTGTGAGGTGATAGATTTGCCAATAGTATTTAAAAAGTGATGCATCATTTTTAGCACTCTGACATGTTTCCTAAAACAATCTGGGAACATTATAAGGTACGTTATTTATAACCTTGTGGCAAACAAGTCTTGGATTTGTTGCATGTTGTGAACTGAAGTTCTGCAGCTGTTATGTTCTTGTTGGAATTGTTTCTTGCACTTTCTGTGACCCACAAAGACACAGGTACTGGCCTCTAGTAGAACCTACACCTCTGGATTAAACATAGTAGCTACTAAATAGCAGAACGTACAATTCATTGGTACATTTTGATTAGTAGATCGCACAAGACTGTGAGATGTTACTCCACAAAATCTGAAGAAGGGTTTGTGCAACATGTTGTTATGTTTTTTCTGTTCTACATTATGCCTTACCTTTAGCATGCTGGACCTGATATAGCTGGTCAGTCTGGGTGTGCTTGTATGCATTGCTTGCACTGTTGCCCACTTTATTTACAGAAATAATATTTATGTAAATTACATAAATTCATTTTGTCCTGGGCGGCACGGTGGCTTAGTGGTTAGCACGTTCGCCTCTCAGCGCTAGGGATTCCCGGTTCGAATCCCCATCTGGGTGGAGTTTCCATGTTCTCCCCGTGTCTGCGTGGGTTTCCTCCGGGTTCTCCGGTTTCCTCCCACAGTCCAAAAACATGGATCAAGTTAATTGAATTCTCTAAATTGCCCCGTTTAGAGTGTGTCTGTGTGAGTGAGTGTGTGCCCAGCGATGGATTGGCGCCTTGTCCTGGGTCTATCTGCCCAGCGCCCGAGATGTTCTCCCCTGGATGGGCATGGGGAACCCCACCGCGACCCTAATAGAGGATAAGCGGAAGATAATGAATGAATGAATGCATTTTGTCCTGTGTTGTTAAAGTTAGTGATCTATTTTGCATACAGTGCTTTACTTACAGAGGATTCTGTCCTTCACATTTAACTCATCTGTGCAGTGAAACACACACATATACAAACACACTGGTAAAGTGAGCACACTTGCACGTATTGGTGGGCAGCATTGTATACGGCGACTAGCAGTTGGGGGGGGGTGCGTTACTCAAAGGTACTTCATCCATGGTACTTGGTGAGACCAGGAATCAAACTGGGGACCTTCAGGATGCAAGGCTGGTTCCTTTCCCACAAATCTAGGACTGTTGACGTAGATAAGACGCATTTATATTTACATCCCACTCTGTAATCAGGGTCAGCCACAGCTCTGGGCATGTGTGTAAGCTGAGTGTTGTGGAACGGAACTCAGGGCAGAACTCTTACTTAGGACAGTAAATAAAGAACAAGCATGTGTGATCATCTCAGAGTCTCCAAAGGTTTTTAATAATACCAGAAAAAGAAGATTTGTCGCTAGTCCTTAAATATAGCAACACTGACTGCTCGTAGTTCTGCTCATTCACCTTTTGTCTTTGACTTTTCATGCATATGATCACTCGTACTTTTCATGTCATTTCAAAACAAATAGCAGCTTAATGGCTTATGATTAGTTATTTAATTTTCCTCTATTCGCCCACACACCTGGTTGTTCTCCAGTTATCTCATATGTTGTTTGTCTTGTCATGGAGAGTGATAGCTGAACGTGTCTCTGAGGGAGTTGAGGAATGATTGGAACCCTCCACAATGATGGGGCCCCTCCACAGCTGCTCCATACCTCTGCATGGGGATACATTCCTCACTATGCTTAGCACTAAAGAATTGTTTTTATATGTTGACATGTTCCAAGCATGTAAGTGTTTTAAGGTCTTTTTTATTGCCTATTACATGATGTTGAGTTGTGTCACATTTAGAGCGGTCATTCTCTGTAGCAGCTTGTTTTTAAATTGTCATTGCTGCGTTTTTGACAGTATTAGATGGGAAGGGTGAATAAATAAAGGAAATGAATAGGAAAAGTCAGTGACATTTATTTTAAATATTATTTTACTGAGGAAAATGGTGGCACCTTATGGTATCGCCAGAATAATTAATTTTTTTAGGCTGTATGCTGGTCCTCTTCCTCTGGCAGCTGTCCCACCTCCCCTTTGCCTCTCTCTATTTTTGTGCTTTTCTGGTCTATGTGTGGATCTCTTAGAGCTCTCTTGCCAAATGACTTTCTGCTCACTTGGCCCAGATAAGCTAGAATATGTGGGCCAGTCCCTTTAGTTTGAGTCAACTAGCATTCCTGTTTTCATGCCTTTAATCTATCGTCACTTCCCCACACTGTCTGTGTGTGTTTGAACCAAGTGTTTTATGACATACTTGTTCAGCTGAGTTATTTTACAGCAAAGGTCAAATTGTTATTGCTCTTAGAGAGGACACGGTAAATCAATGTTTCAAGTTCTACCCCTGTCACTGCTGGTCCCCGGGCATCTGTGTTTCTGTGATTTAAATGTTTACTGACCTGCAGTCTCATTCTAGGGATCATTAAAATACACCTTTAAACTCGCACTGCTTAAAAATCCTGTCCAATCCACAATAAACAGCAGTAAAATCATTCCATTTAGTAAATGTTTGCATTAAGTAAATATGAATTTGACTTTATCTGCATGTGAAGCTGACTCACCAGAAGCAGGGCTTTATAACATGTTTATTAACAAAGAGCGGATGTTCAAGGTGTTGTATTATGGCCAATTTTACAACTTGACATGGTCCCCTGTGGGTCTTAATGAAATGAAATGGCTGAACCACGCCTTATACCACAAGGATGAAGCAACATAGAACACTTCTCATCCTGGTTTAACAGCCCTGTTTATAACGCCGGTTTTGTGTGGCGTTTTTTTTTTGTTATAATGATTTTTGCTCTCTATGTAACTGTGTTACTGTGATCATGGGTGTTGCCATCACAAACTCTATCAAAATGCATGCAAATGTGGCTGTAATAAGTCTCTTGAGTGAAAACTTTTGGTCGTATCTGCCTTTTCTACTTAATATTCATTAATAGACTTTGTTTAACAAAGTTATCAATTTTAATTTTCACAATTACTGCCACTTTGCTGAGGATGTGGATTTCCCCATAGTGGGACCAATAAAGGCATATCTTATCTTATCTTATCTTAAATAAAGCATTGCATGAAAAGCAGAGGGTTTTTTCTGGGTTCTCCGGTTTCCTGCCACAGTCCAATGTCATGGATTCAAGGTAAATTGTCAACT
This sequence comes from Corydoras maculifer, assembly GCA_019802435.1. NCBI lineage: Eukaryota > Metazoa > Chordata > Actinopteri > Siluriformes > Callichthyidae > Corydoras > Corydoras maculifer. The sequence continues at coordinate 2,438,473 of JAFMOD010000228.1, forward strand.
CTTAATTGCCCGATATAGGCAGAATATCTGTGTGTGTGAGTGAGTCTGTGCTCAATGAAGGATTGGCATCCTGTCCTGGGTGTATCCGCCCAGCACCTGAAATGTACTTCCCTGGATGGGCATGTGAACACACCCGCAACCCTAGTATAAAATTACGGGGAAGATAATAGATGGATAGTGGCTTTGCATTCATGCTAGGATGTTACTGCAAATACCATTATGTACATTCAGAGGTTTTCCACCAAACTAAATCACTTTTTCTACTTTTCGAAGAAATAGACACCTGATAATTTCACAAACTCTACATTAATGTCCTGCAATATTATGCTGTCCGGCAGCTCGAGGAGGAGAAGTGCCCACTGAGCCTTGGTTCTCACAAGGTTCAAAAACCAGGGAGTTTTTCCTTGCCACTTCAGCTTGCTCTTAAAGTGTCCAGGCTTAGAACATTGTATAGCTGCTTTAATTCTCAGTATTAAGATGGACAATGAAACAGCTCAAAGTAATTTAATGAGAAATTGTTTAGTTAATATTGAAACTTCTGTCTTAAATTTGTGCACAGTGTGAGAGCTCTATTGAGAGCTCTACTAAAACTCAAAAAGAGACATGTGTGAGAATGCTGATGTCTTCGGAGTTAGGAATAACTGCAGACTGGAAAGGATTGTGGAACTAAATTCCTTCACAATTGTGGGGGAGATTCACAAAGAGTGGACTGTGGAAACTGGAGTCAGCATTTTAAGAACCACCACACTCCGTCTTACAGTTACAAAATGTAGTTCTTTGTTTTTTTATAAAATTTTTCTTTATATTCTGTTTTCTAAAGACCAGGACCCCCATAGAACCATCTGCGTGGTGGATCATTCTCAGAACTGCCGTGACACTGATAACAGAGTGATGTGTTTGTGTTGTGTTGGTATGAGTGGATTAGATGTTATGATCACATCTCTAGAGATGTACTGGAAAGAAATTTGATTGAAAAACTGAAGTATTATTCTCAGTTAATATCCTAAGATCTCTTCACCGCAGCTGCCCTCTTCTTCTGCTGTGCGATGAACTCTAAAAGCTGAATCAACACGCTGGTGTTTGCCAAAGACAGAGCTGTTTCCTCAGATCTGCTTGTTTTGTGGATAAGGTGTCCTTGTGATTCAGAAGGCCCTGTGTTAAAAGTGGGGATATACGTATGCAGATGTTTGCTGCCCAACATGACCTGGGTGTCAGCTTCTATAAAGTGAATAATGTGAAAAGAAAATGGCATTGCGCCAGCTTTTGGTGCATTGGGAGGGACATGGTTGTTAAAATTTCTCAGGAAGAAAGTCTGTCTTACTTCAGTCGGTCGGAACTTAATTCATTCGGGTTTGCTGAACTTATCAGTCAGCCAAAGATTCTTTTAAGGAGCAGGTCTGTGGCAAGTCCTGAGCCAATCTGGGATATGGTGAAACCTGTCCAGATAGGACTATAGCATGCAGTGAAACTCAAGATCTGCAGTGTAATTGATGCTTAACTGAAATTTGAGATTAAAGCTGTTGTTACAGACCTTCTGAAGTCTAAAGTAGATTATTTGATAATTCATTAATCCTTTTGATACTCTTGAATAAATCCGAAGTAAATAACAATATCTCTGGCAATCTTAGTTGTTTTGATGACTAGACATTTGCAATGTTTGGTATTTTTGTGACCTTGTGGAATATTAAATGCCTTTGCTTTTAGTGTGATTTTTATTGGATGACCACCCCTGGAAAGGGTAATAATTGTCTGACTGTTGATTTAGTGAAGACACTTTTCTGCGGTTCTCAGAAACCCTTCGAGTTTAATGTTTTTGTCTCATTTGTTTGATTTCTTTCTCAGATGAAAGTTTTGAGACAAATTTACACGAAAAAAAAAGTTTAACAGTTCACAAAGCACCACTATATACATGATATATAGGCTATTAAAGGATGTTAACTCAATGATAAAAGGCTGCATCAAATAATGAATAAAGGTAATGAATGTAGAGCAGATGATGTTTAAAGATTAATTAAATAAGGTTCAAATTCCTGGCTAAATCTTGCACAGTCTGCATTATAAACGTAACAGTATTTTATTTTATTCCTGCATGCTCCTTGTTCAAAGATTATTTAATAGACTGTTTCAATATGAAGCAGCCTGGGTTCTAAAATTATTAATTATATACTGTTTCACTATGTGTTTTATAAGCCTAACATACTCATTGTAATGTTGTACGCTTTGCAATATATAAAAGTCAGCATTTAATAAGTGAATAAAGTTAATTATTGTGTTATATTACACATACTGTATTACAGGCTTAAATGAATCCAATCATCAATTTTTTTGGTAAATGAAAGTTTAAATATGGTGAGATGAATAATTTAAATAGGTACAGTGCAGTTTATATTATATGTTTAATAGTTGTAAATAGTGTATATTAAAGCTTGATAGATTGTGTTCTATTCTTAGGTTTGTATGTTTTTGATCAAAGCATTCTGTAGAATATCTTACATAATTCCCTGATTTAAGTGGAGATTGAGCAGTCATGCCCCTTTCATGACTTTTCTGTTGGAATTAAGAAAGCAAGAAGACACCAAACTGTATTTTTTAAATGTTTGAAAGAAATAGTGGTCATTAAAATAAGGATGACTTCATTTTTGCAAAAACTTATTTTAGAGCTCAGCATTGTGGCTAAGAAAAGAGTTCTGCTTACACTTCTAATCAAATGTAATCCAACCCTCATCTGAAGGGTCAGTGGTTCTCAAAGTTTTCAGACCAATTAGCACTCATTATCAAACCAAAACTTCCAAGTATCACCTATGTTTTTCATTACAGAACAACATGTGCAAACATTAATTAGGTGTAAGTGTATAATAAAGCAATAAGGTACGAGAGGATGTGTATTATTGTGAAAAAATAATGTGAGTTTCTTCATAATAATACACAACTTTAAAACTTTCATAAAATGGTTACTATCACACTATAGTAAAAAAAAACAAGGTCTGATTCACAAATGTGTTTATTGAAAGCAAAATCACTAACAAACTGGACAGTTTCTCTAACAATCAAACAATGCTGTGGAAGGTTCTAGCTGGACAGTTCACATGTGTGGAATGGTGGGACAGTTAATGGAACACTACCCTTACAGTATGGAGATCCTGTATTTCATTTACAGGTGTAAAAAGTTTGCATGTTCTCCCTATGTTTGCATTGTTTTCTGGTGGCACTCTGTTTTCATTCCACAGTCTAATTGATATTATAAATTGTAGAGATGTTGACATGTAAACTTTAATTACAGTTAAACCAATTAATTTTTCCCCATATTAGCTTCTTTATAGCACCAAAGTTAATATCAGACACTACACTTTAAGCACAAAATTTGCTCAACGTGATTACCTGGGCCTGGTTAATTAGCATTGACATCCTGATTAAATATGTAATTAGTGCCATTATAGATGATAACTCTTCTTCATGATAAAAGATAGGAAAAAAAGCGAGAACAGAACAATCTATATAATAACAGTTTGCCTCGAGCTGTGCTTAACAACCTGACAGTTTGCATTAATTTAAAGAAAACATTTCAGTTAATTGAGCAACCCACTGTAGGAATATTATATCCACATTGAGCTTTTTAGGTACCCCTCTGTGGGTGTGCTGGCCTCGCCAAAAGCATTTCCGTGTGATAAAAAACAAAACGATGATAGTTATATTGTTTTGTTTTTTTTTTTCTCTAACCAGTCACATTTCTAAGGTTTATTTAGACCAATGATGCCGCGCATTAACAAGTAGGCCAAGCCAGACGGTGCCGTGAGTAGCATGTGGGAGACCTAGATCAGACGTACATCTCAATTTGCCAGCGAGACAGCACCAGAGGGAAGGATAAATAATACATCTAGTACTGACGAAAGCCAGAGCCAAGTTTTATTTTCTTTGTAAAAAAGTGCTTGAACACCTTGTTCCTTTCTGCCACCTCCACATTAAGGATTTTACTTACAAATGATTGATTCCCTTTGTGTCTCAATTAGAAAACTAACAAATTTCAATTGCAGATGGATTAAATGTCTGTTGCTATAGTACGCTTAACACTCATTCCTCATTAGTCAATGTTACATACTCATTATGTGGAAACCTTGGAAAGTGATTTGTTTGAGATAAAAAAAATAGGGTAGCTGTTGTTTGATCTTTTTGCAGACTGTAGATCAACACGGCAAAGGTCTGTAATGTTTTTTATATCTCTGGGCTTTGTTTTCCGGCTTCTATCCTGACTGGTGCTGTACAGCATGTTTCCTGCTGGCTTCCTGTCACCTCAGCCGTTAAAAGCAGGCGGTTGTCCTTTCTTATTTTTTCTTTGTGTGCACATTTAGGCCGGATAAGACTTACTAAATATGTGAAATTGTGTTTAGGCACTAACAATGGCTAATGGCTAAGAAATGGATCTCTTAAAATACTTAATATATTATTTAATTTATACTTGTGTTCCGCTTATAATCATGGGATAGAATGCTCTTTTTATTTCTAATAATTAGGAATAATAATGTAAACATAATCAGCTTCTGCATATGATCTTGGGTGACCAAAAAAAAATCTATGGGAAAACACATATTAGTAACCCATAGATTTATCTTTAGCAGCATGTGATATTATTGTTTCTGTCTAAGCCTTTGTCTTAAGGTTTTGCCATCTGTTTGAAGAATGTATTTTTCTTACTTTCCTACTTTTTGAAGATTAGTGCAACAGCATAAACACGTTCTGCCAAAGAATGTTGTAGGTGTGGTTATGGTAGCTCAGTGGTTAGGGTGTTGGGCTAGCAACCCAAGGTTTGTGGGTTCAAATCCCAGGTCAATTAAGCAAGACCCTTAACCCTCACTGCTCTTGGGGTATCATGCCAGCTCTGTGTTCTGACCCAAAATCATTAAGTTGGGATACTTGTAAGTCACTTTGGATAAATAGCTTCTGCTAATGTCTAAAGGTAAATGTAGAATCTGGACTGTGCTTTGTTTATTGAGAACTATTAACACCTATTATCACTTTGCATTAAATATCATGACTTTTTAACACTGAATTCAGTAAAACACTCATTCCTCTGAAAATACATTGTCAAAGAATTTTTATTTATAATCAATCCCCGCTGTGGCTTTGTTGATCTTTTTAAGTTAAGGAGCTGCAATCAGTTTTGGGTGAGATGATGAGCAGAGGAGCTGCACTGTGATCAAAATTTGAGGGTGCTCTTAGTGATGGGTTTTTACAACTAAACTATTATGGCTTTAGATTTATTTACGTTCCTGCCACAGGAAGAACATCATCGATTATGCCTTTTTGACTGGGCATGAAAGGTTCTCTACACACTTCACAGTGTTGATGGTGGATCCCAGAAATCTGAAGGATTTCTCTCTGCTTGAGGTATTGATTACTAAATGTAGGTGGGATGGTTTGCCTTGGTAGAAATCAATCCACACCTTAACAGTTTTTAAATGTTCAGTTTCAGCTTATTTTCTTCACACCATGAAAGTCTGGCTGTTTCTTTACAATAAAACAGCCTCTTTACCATCCTAAACATTGTCCTGCTATCTTATATAAAGTACACAATTAAAGTTATGACCTTATTTAGAAAAGTTAAATATCCATCCATTATCTTCCGCTTTATCCTCTTTTAGGGTTGTGGGGAGTTTTCCCATGCTCATCCAGGGGAGAACGTCTCGGGCACTGGGCAGATACACCCAGGACAGGGCTCCAATCTATCACTGGGCACACACTCATTCACACAGACATGCACACAAACACACTCTATATGGGGTAATTTGAAGGATTCAATTGACCTTGATCCATTTTTTTGGACTGTGGGAGAAAACCGGAGGAAACCCATGTGGACACGGGGAGAACATGGAAACTCTACCCAGATTGATCGAACCGGAAATCCCTAGCGCTGAGAGATGAAGGTGCTAAGCCACCATGCCACCCTAGTTAGCTAAATATATCAGATATTTCTTGTAAAGAGCTTGGAAACTAGAAAAGAGAATTTGACTTTTAAAACTGCCCAATTGACAGTCAGGTACTTGAGCAAAATATTTTATCCTCATTTGGTCAAATTGTTTTACTCTAGGTAACTAATGTTTTACTTTATATATATATTTTTTTAAAAATGTTTTAAGGTATTAAAAATGCCACAGAGCAATATCAATATAATCAGAAGTTCTTGAAATTAAACAGTTTACTGTGTACAATCTTCCATGGGGATCCAGGAAAGAATACGTCTCTACTCCTTAACCAACCAAATTTAGAATTGCTTACCTCCCCTCCATGTCCTATTTAATACCTCTGCAGAAGTGACAACTGAATAAAGCAAGCTCCCAAAAACAGTCTCCAAAATGGAAGCTGAAATAAGCCCACTGATTCAACATTTACACCTAATGCAGAAAAAAACACAAAATCAACTAACTCTAATGAACTAAATGAATTAAAACCTGATGAAGAATCAAACAAATAACATTGTAGTTGCTGCAGAAGATAAAACCCAATAGGAAACACTAAGATAATAAACACAACACCAAAACAACCACCAAAAAGATATAGATATTAAGATATAAAGATCCCTATACCTGGAAAAACCCTACTGAAACAAGAACCAAAACTACTGTAGAATCATTGTGTACAGTAAAGGGAATCATTGTGTACAGTAAAGCTAACCATATTTTTACACACATCTTATTGAAACCTATTTCTTTGAAACACTGGATATCATCTGAGATTTTACAAAATGGGACATGTACTGTACTATCTGCATTGAAAACTGTACCTTTTCTGATATCATCCACCTGGACTACAGATGCAAAGAGACCTGATTATGTAATTAATGAATAACATTGTAGTAGCTGCAGAAAATGAAACCTAATAGGAAACACTAAGATCATTAAACAACCACCAAACAGCTAAAAAAAACCTTTAAACTACATTGAAACATTTGCTGAACTCAAGAAGAATATAACAGATGTTGTAGCCAGAAGCAAAAAAATAAATTAATTAAATCATCTTTCCAGAGGACCTCTTCAACAACTATATAGAACATAATTTGCTATATAAAGGCAAAGACATTTGCCGGTCTGATCCAGCATGTGAGCCAACGAGATACATTCAACACAGAGCAAAGAGAAACCAACTTATAGAAATTTTAAACAAAAACTTTTTTGGACCGAACTGTCAACAGATACCAATAATTCAATAAAATAAGAACAAAGCTAGAACTTAAATCAGTTACAGTAAATCCAATATTAACCTATAAACAACTTACAGCTATGTGCTATCCAGCCTCCAAAATTCATGAACTTGGTATAGATTTTAAAAAACATTCTAAGGAGCTGGAAGGAAGCCATTATTATCTCCATCCCAAAGCTTAGGGAAAAAAATGTAGAGATCCAAGCAGTTATCGACTTAATAGCACTGACATGTTGTTTTTGCAAAACCAGTGAAAGAATGATATATGACAGCCCTATGTGGGAAATACAATGTTAATATTAAAATAGAAGATTTTGATACATTCAAGCCTTTGCCCACAGAATTAGTGCAACAACTGTTTTCTTTGACCTTGGACAAGCCTATATCATCACATGACAAGAAACTGCGACAAACTCAGACAACATCTGTGACTGCTTAAAAAACAACAGCTTTAAATTCTCCAAAATAATATGCATGCACTTTAGCCAGTAAAGATCCTAATACCTGGATCCAAAACTATTCTTAGTAAAAGACCCTACTGAAACATCCCGATACTGATACCATCCACCTGGACTACAGACCTGCAGTCTACCAGTCACCCAGAAAACTTCCATCTATACTCTACATTCCAAACATCATCAGGAACTATTTCTAGCACTTCAGTACCTCCTCAGTCAAAAGGCTCTATGCCGAAGCTAACGATCCATCCCTAGACAACATATGCTTGGAGCTAGCCATCAAACACACAGCCAAACTGTCAACAGACATGCACAACCCAGCATACTCACCAGTCCTCAACCGAAGCCCAGACATATTTATATATTAAACCCCAGGAGGATCCACCCACTAGGCCTTAGGGTAGAATACCAACACAACAAAATAAAAGCTAACTTCAGTCAATTGCTTCAAACTCTCTTGAGCCCAGTCTTGCTGTGGGACCTTCAACATATGAACTTTATTTTCTACCTATCGTTAAAAAAATAAAAATAAAAAAAAAGAATAACAAAGCCAATATTGTTATAGAACAGATTTATTGAAATCTAAAAGAGCCTTGCCAGATACTTCCTGGCAAAAAAATGCTTTATGCAGATTTTGTTCATGGTCATTGAGGTAAAAAGGCTTATTCATTATGAGCCTGTTAGTATGGTGGCTGCGACGTGCAAAACAGATTAACATCATGTACAACAAAATGACATAGGTAAAAAGAAATTTACAATTAGAGAAATCAATATGATCAAAGCCGATACAACATTTACAAACAGAAAAAGCTGATTGCTGATAATTGTCAATCGAACTGTTTTGCGGAGACACCACAAAATGTTTTGTCCATTTTGTGGAAACCATTTAACCAGCTGGCCTGATTTTGTTTTTCTTGGACAAAATATTTTTTTCTGTTAACTTCATTCATGCTCTCCCTGTTTTATTGACAATTATCAGCAATCGGCACTCCCTATGTAGGGTACCTACCCTTTCCATCTGACTGGCTGTCGGAAAATGTTGTATCAGCTTTGATCATTTTATTGTCTCTAAATCGAAAAGTATTGGCTTTTGTAAATGTATTTTATATATATATATATATTTTTTACTTATGTAATTTTGTCATATGTAATGTTAATTCATATTGAACTTCTTGGACACCGTATGTTAGAGACATTTACATTTGAGCACAAATTTTTTCCAAAGCGACTTACATTTAGTCCAAATAGGTTGATGTCAGAGCACAGGATTACATTTAGCATCCCTGGAGCAATGAGGATTGAGGGTTTTGCTTAAGGACCCACAATGATAACTTCAGTGGACCTGGGATTTGAACCTCCAACCTGCAGATTGACTGAGCTACCACACCCTCAAACGAGGGACAAAGAAGTAACTAGTTTTGTTGCTGATGTTTAAACTAGAATGTTTGTTAGATGGAACTAGATTGAACTTGATTTGAATATGACTGAAATGTAGTTCCATAAATCTGCATATAATTTAATTTTTGTGAAGGTGAAACACATCTAATTACATAACTTGGGGAAAACATTGTGTAATGAGAAGTAGTGGTGATGAAGGCGAGTCAACATTAATTATGTCCATCATTGAAAACTACTTTATTATTCTTATAATTTGAGTGGAGACAGATTTTAGAGCACCATCAATCTGTTCAAGTACATTTAGTCTATTAAAAGGCATCTGTTTCTTTAAAAAAAAAAAGTGCCGTTGCACAAGAACCCTGGTTCTTGCTTTTGGACATCTCTCTTTCTTTCTCTCTCCCTTGCCCATTTTCTCTCTCTCTCTCTCTCTCTCGTGCTCTCTCCCTCTCTCTCTCTCTCTCTCTCTTTCTCTCTCTCTCTCTCACACACACACACACATACACTCTCACATACTTGGTTAACGTCTGATGGAATAAATAAATAAATATCAAAAGATTTGTGACTGTGTGACTAGACTTACAGTTACAGTGGAAAATGTGAGATTTATTTTTAAACATGCTCCTTCACACACAAACTTTACGTCTTACGTTATTGGTATGCTAACTTTTTCACTTACACCTACTGTTCATTGGGGGAGGGGTGTTAAAAAGTCATTGTGCTGCAACTGTGTAGAAAACAGAAGCGATTCATAAAGCCCAGAAGGAGCATCAAGCATAAATCCCATGGCAGCAATTTGCATCTGCACCAGTCTGATTCATTCTAATGTCATGGCAAATCTGGACCTGACTGAGCCAGAGCTTCGTGGGTGCTGTGCGCTACCAGAAACTCAGAGAGACTAAATGGAAAAACAATGAATTCTCCTCTCCAGGCTTTCTACACTGACCTCTCTTTGTTTTCCTATTGTTGAAACTTGGATTGTTACATGAGAGTCGAGTGAGAGGCTACTTAAATAACAAAACTGAAAACGTTAAAATGGAATGAAAGGTGAGTGCAGTCTGTTTGTCTTTTCATCCATTTCCCATTCATTCCTCTTTTGCAATCAGTCGGTCAATCTGCCCATTCTTATTTTCTCATACACTGTCTCTTCACTTTCCTTTGTCCACATTTACTCTTACATCTGTCAGGCTGAATGCGTGTGTCATGCTGAGGGAACTAATGTCCCAGCATCAGAGTATTTGGGCGGAGGGAAAGGGGAGGGTTAAAGTGGTCATTGTCAAAGCCATGACTAGCTATTTTGGTAAAGTAGTTGGTCAGTAAAGGGGGTGAAAGCCTGATAGCTTGTGGGCCTCTTCAGGGTTATCGAACCTAGCATTTGAACAGAGTTTGACAGCTTTAGTTGTCATCAATCGGTGGTTTTTGTCTTGGCTGTTGTGAAGCCACTAAATAGAGGGAGTTTTAACTCAGTTAGTGTTGCTCCATGTGGCAAATAATTTATTTAAGCATGAATCCTTCCTAAGACAGTACTCTAAAAAGTAACTAGGCTTTTATCCTCAAGATACTTAAAAAGCTTTTAACCAGATGAATGACTATGGTCACCCTTCCAATTATATGTGTATGTAGTAACCAAAGTTATTATTGTTTCTACAAACCCAGTCATATAACAAGCTGTATTATACTGTATCATAAACTTAATTTATAGTTGTTAGTTTTAAATCTCAGATTTTTTTTAATATATTTTTAAAATATATATTTTTTACTGCTATTTTTGGTTAAATACGTTTAAATGCTTTGCTACTTACACAGTATATGTTAAAAGCTTTTACCTTCTACAAGATTCTAGCTTTAGCAATTTCATTCACCCAAGAGAAGATTTCTGTGGGCTAGTCAAATCTTTACACTCCAAACTCATTCAATCATGCCTTTTTGTCTTGGGTGCCAGGACAAAGTCATGTTGGAATATACAAGTGTTTTCCCCAAACTGATACAATTGGGTGGTTGATTTTACACTGCTGAGGTAATGTGACTAAATGAAATATCTGAATATCTGACCTTTGTAATTATTTACAATTATTAAATCCTCTGGCGAAGGCATGGTGGCGTGGTGGTGTGACTGTTTGCCATTCTTACTTAGTATCCTGGTTTGAATCCCAATCTGGGTGGAGTTTCCATGTTCTCCCCGTGTCCGCTTGGGTTCTTCAGTTTCCTCCCTCAGTTTAAAAACATGGTCCAAACATTGGCTGCTCTAAATTGCTCACATGTAGTGTGTCCATGTGAGTGAGTATGCACCCAGTGATAGATTGGCGCCCTGTCCTGCATTTGTCCATCTAAAAATATTTTAAAAACTATAAAGATTCCATATTCTCACTGTGTCTGCATAAGTTTTCTTCAGGTTCTCAAGTTTCCTTCCACAGTTTAAAAACATGGATTCAAGGTAAATTGAATGCTCAAAAATTGCCACATATAGTGTGTGTGTGTGTGTGTGTGTGTGTGTGTGTGTGTTTGTGTTTCTGTGTGAGTAAGTGTGTACCCAGTAATAAATCGGTGTCTTGTCCTGAGATCTGCCCAGTGCCTGAATGGGCATGAGGAAATACTAAATAATTCACAGATTAGATGATGTAATGTTTATGGTTTAGTTTACTGCAGATATACTGTATATACACATCATCTCTAATGCAAAAATGCTCTAACACAAGAAATGATGGTCATATAAAAAATAATTGGCAAATGAAAAAATGTAACAATGATATGGTGATGACTGAGCAGTGTTACAAACTTCCATTACTGAGTGATCCCATTATCAATTATGTTTGAGACACTGCATTTTTGTAGAATCTGTTATAAAAGTAAATAAAATTAAAAATAAACTTAAATGACAGTACTTTCAAAAACTCTAATTGTGCAGCAGTGCATTTCATTTTCATTCACACCTTCCAGGTTTACATAGACATCATAGATGTCCTACCATAATGCTTTTGTAAAAAATCATCAGTGATGTGAAATGGGATGATAAAAAGCATATAGTTGTTCAAACTGTCCAAAAAAAGTGGATTCAAGGTGCATTGGCTGCTCTAAATTGCCCATTTGTTGCGTGTCCGTGTGAGCGAGTGTGTACCCAGTAAAATTTGCACCCTGTCCTGCATTTGTCCATCTAAAAATGGTTTAAAAACTAAAAAGATTCCATATTCTCCATATTGTGTCTGCATGAGTTTTCTTCAGGTTCTCCAGTTTTCTCCTACAATCTAAAATTGGAGTGAATGGACTGCTCTAAATTGCCCCATATTATACTGGATGTATCTGCCCAGTGTCTAAAACATTCTCCCCTAGATAGGCATGGGGAGAACCCCTAGTAGAGGATTAGCAGAAGATAATGAGATGAGATTCTTTGAATATTCACAAATACTGTTTATTAATAAACAAAATGCAAGTTGACTGAGTAACACAGTATTACTTGATTCACATTGTGTAATGTTTAAAACCTGAACTTAAATCTTCTCTTTTATTTAGTTTGATCTCTTTTGGTTGGCTTTATAGGGAGTCTTTTAACTTAAGCTTTACTGCAGAGGTAGTAGAAGAGAGGGATAGAAAAGCTATATGACCTGTAAAGTCTGCATAACATTTCTACATTGCTATTTATAACTTTAACATGTGTTTGAACTGTTTTGGGGATTTGGTTGAATGTATTGATATCAACACCAAAAATGGTGGAAAATCAGCAGCTGTCTTAAAATAAGATTGGTGAATGAAATCCTGTGCAACCTTTAAAGGCTGGGCAGACTTCCTCCTCTTCCCACACTTCCTGTCAGTGCTAATACAGAGACTTAAACACCTTCATTCAGAAATACAGAGCAGACTCCCCAGTGACACCCAGCTCTGGTTTATGCAGCTGAGCTGAACTCACTGACTTCTCTACGCAACATGCGGCTGACGGCATCTTGCTGGTCTCTTGTTGGATTAGTTTTACAGTTTGGGAAGACTGCATGGTTAGTTATTGCAGACTTCAGACGAGTAGCGTGTTACAATTAAGTTTTACAATTAAATGATGTTGAATGTGTCATTCATTACCATTTTGAGTTAATTTGCAAAAGCTAAAGGCGTTCTAGTCTTTTAGACTATGAGGAACCATATGTAACACCATGCAAATAAATCTAGAACACTGCATTTTCTTACAAAAAATTTAGCATTTTTTTAATGTTGTTTTTCCTTAACACGTCATAAAGTAAATAAAATTTAAGGTGGGTCAAGATTTTCATTATTCCGTGCTATTTATTTAATATAATATTTGAGGTATAGGAAATGTTTCTTTAAGGTGGCAGATTCATTGTGCAGTTTTCTTATTTGGCCAGCAGAGGGGGAAGAGTGTACATTTTTGCCCAAAACCGTTTACTCTCCAAACGATATCCGCCTCAAAGCCTCTGTTTAAAACCTTGGTTACATGTTATGAACGATTCAGATATTGTGTAACCTAAACCATTACACTATTTAAAACTCAATAAATGTAAATCTTTAGTAATTTATTCCGAATAGTTGTAGATAGCTTTTAATGCTAGTCACAAGTATAGCCCAGTATAATTTTTCTGTGTACTGTATCTACCATGCACAACATCGACAAAATGTGGAAATTATCTTTATTTTATGTGTTTTCAAAGTTTTTAAACGAAAGCTTTGTTCATCTTTAGATAAAACAATGTTCATAAAGAGTCCTTGGTGTAATTAATTTTCTTAAGTCCTATATTTAAGTAAAAATGGTTGCTGTGTTCACTATTTGCAAATAATTTTTGGTCTAAACATTTGGTACTAACTCATTTCCTGCACAATAGTCATTTTAGCATTTGTATAAATCAGTCTATATCAGTACAAAGTACCTTCTATTGTGTTTGCTGCTGTATTTACAGGCACGTAAAAAAAAGCTATTTTAATTCAATAATGAGCCACAGAGTTTTAATTAAATTTGTAAAATCAAATCAAAGTAAATACTTATTAGAAAACGACTTGTATGGGACACCTACGTAATCGCTTGCATTGGACGAACTGTTCTTTATTATACACATACGTTTGATTGTTACTGGTGTTTAGAGCATTCTTGAATTTAAGAGAAAAAAATAGGAATGGAATAGGAAAATGGTAATTAAGCAGCTTTAACGTACTGCTGTCCTAACTGGGTTGTTTTACATGCTTGTTCAGCGATTGAGCAAGTGCTGAGGTCCAGCTGTGCCGTAGTGGGCCTCCAGAGCGCACATGGTTTGAGTAGCGCGGCCCTGAGCTGATTTGTTTCCCTTCCTGTAAGCCCCTCGCGCACCCCCCTGCCGTCCCCTTCTTTCTCTGAGCTGTGTAAACACAGTGCTCCAGAGGAATGTTGGACTCTCTGACCTCCCGGCAAACACTCGGCTGCAGTTCACTCGGTTCAGCTTGGCCGCACTGTGCTCGGGGAAAGAGAGCGCGCATCCAACTCTGACTCTGGCACATTTCTTCCTGCTCCGGCCGCCGTCGCTGCCATTGTGCTTCTCCCAGGCTATGTCTGTCTGTCTCCTCACTCTGACTTATTCGTCGTCACTGTCAGATAAGCTCGAATGTCTTGCTGTACACCAGCTTGCAGGAAGGCTGCAAACAATAAATGTTTGTGTTTATTATCATAGAGTTCAGCTGAATGCACCAGTAGGTTTATTCAGCTTAACCCCTCTCTTTCCATGTCAGAATGAACAACTAGCCTACTACTGTACGTGCAGGTTATTGAGGTTAGGAACGAGCAGAATCTGTAAGCAGCTTTCCGGACAGTGGCCTACAGATAGGAGCGGATTGGCCAAAGATAGATCAAAGCAGACAGCATCTGTCAGTGTGTGCAAAGGCAGTGTAAAATTAATGTTTGCCCTCCTCCCTCCTGCCTCAGTCTGAGCTCTGCCATTTTTAGCAGACACAGAAGAGACACACACAGACACCCTCGCACACACCTCACCCATCTCTGGAACCTGCTCTTTCTGGAGGACAGGACCTGCTGTTTATGTCAAACATCAGTTTTTAGCCATACACCACCTCCATGCAAACCTTGCCTAACTTCAGCATCATTGTGTTACTTTCAATCATTTCATTTCATTCAGTGGAGAGAAGCAGAAAATAGTCATTTCAAACTAATTTACCTAAAGTCTTCTGATCTGCTAGAGCTCTTATCATTGTTTCGGATCATTGTTTTTTGATCTAGCTTTGGAAATCACTTGCAGGGGAATGCCCACTCCACTAGCCTTAATTGACGCAAAGACGGGGCTGAGTTTTAAAGAGTATACAGACAGTGTGGAGGAATTTCACCTGAACAAAGACGCCGCTTGTGTTGGCCATCCACCAAATGCTTGATCTGTACAAGCTGTATTTTTGAGAGAAAAGGCACTTTGTTCAAGCAAGACCAGACCCTAAGAGGGTTTGACATTTGCATTGCAAACCTCTTCCAATAAGATCTGCTGCCCAGCAGCTACAGCCCCCTTGTTGTGACTCTGCACAAAATAATATCACAGATTATTTGTGTGCACTGGATCTTCATGCCCTGTTATTGAAACATGCCTAATTACATTTTGGGTCTGCAGAATTATTTTCACTAGGCAAAAGAAATGGTACATTCATTATGTGTGTTGTGTAATCAAGTGGAGATATATATATATTTAAATGTATTTATTTTTATTATCCTCTAATGAAGCCAAGTAAAGCAAAGTGGGAGCATAGCAGTGGACTCTGCACCACCCTCTATTGGCTGAAACTAGCTTATGCAGCCAAATGGCTAGGTAATGCATGCAGGTCATATGCAGGGCCAATTTCACACCTCTTTTTTATTTTACACAAAGAACTGACTTTTGTGGTTTGCTTCCCTCACAGCAGGAGGTTCATACCCATTATCGTCTGCTGCATTGCATCTATTGTGATGTGAGAGATGGTGTATCACAGATGTGCCGGCATGAAGAATCTAAAATAAAAGGTATTTTGCATTGTAATTTGAAATTTGAATTGTCCTCAGACTAAAGTCCTCAGGCTTTAATGCTGATAAATGATGGATTAAATAAAGTAAAAGTTATTAAAGTAAACCTTAATAACTATCAATGGTGGATTGCAGGTGTGAAACAATTAATGCATGATTAATAAATGCTGCAGGAACACTATAAGCATCACTGAGAGATGAAAGTTCAGTGCTGTAAAAGATCCGGTCGGGATTTGTGAAGTGTAACCCCCACCTTTACAAACACATACACACAAACACACACATACACATATGAACTGCACCACCACCACCACACACACAATTCTATTGCAGCATTATGGTCTGCCTTCTTGTTTGGTGACACAGCACAGCATAAAGGAGCAGCATTGCGAGTAAGACCGATGGTGAGGCAAAGAGAAACAGATGGCTGCAAATACCAACTGCTAAATTATTCATTGGCACACCAGCTTTCGGGTAGACTGCAGAGCGATTGAGTGTACTGAGATTGATGAAAGGGACTCGAGCTTTTTCAGTGGAAAAGGAAGTGTGTACCAGAACTGCATTGTCCTGAATCTTAAGTGTTTCACAGCCTGTGAGCTGGATCGATTCTGTGGTATATAGTCACCAGGGTCCTGATTGAGAGCCATTTCATGACCCACCTTCAGTCTTCACATTTACATGATTTGGAATGTAACATAAACACATGATGCACACACACTTGTTGTTCTTCAGCTTTTGCTGTCACACAGACACTTCATGCTTTCTGTAAGGCTCTGGGGAAATGGAGCAGAGGAAACTACGTGCCTTTAGCAAGCAAGGGCTGTCTGGTGTCATGGCAACCAGTGCAGATTTACCCCACCCTCTCCCATCAGCCTAAGAGGGAAAGAGGGAAAAGGGTGGGGGTATCGAAAGAGGGACAGTCAAGGGGAGTAAGGCAGATAGCAGGAGGGTGTGGTTATTGGGGAGCTGAGGGTATGCCTAAAAATTGCCATATCTTTATGTTGAATTTAGACTTAAATGGATAAAACATTAATGTCCTTTTATCTACGATGACTGATAAAGGTAACATGGAAAGCAAGCGAATGTTGCTATAGTATATTGAAGCCTCAGGCGAAACAGAGGTCACAGACTCAGAGAGGACAAATTGACAGAAGCACAAAAAGAAAAAAGAATGATGTGATTATTACCATGTACAGCTGTCACATTGTATTATTATATAATATATTATTATTATATAACAATTATTATTTATTACTAGAGGCCTATATTTTTATATGCAGACTACTAAAATTTAAAGACTAATGCACATACTATATGTATTTATGATTAAATTAATAAATGTTTTGAAATAATACACAAATTAAAAAAAAACATCTAAAATATAAGTCACATGAGCTCTAAGTAAAAGTTTACTTGAGTGAACCTGTCATTTATAATTATACTATATGACACATTATTATTATTATTATTATTATTATTATTATTATTATTTTATTTTATTTTTTGATTATTTTTTTTATTTAATTTTTGACATTCTGCCTTTCGAATTAAGGATAACCTTAACACTTGTCTGCTTACTGGTGGAAGCCTAGAGTCTTCTGTCCAGGGAAGAATGTGACCTGCCAAAAATGCATCACTCTAGTGTGAGTAATGAAGGTGATTTGGTGCTTAAGCAATGCAGTACTTTTGTGAATTTCTTTTTGTGCATATTTTTTTTAGCTTGATGCCATTAGTTTTAGTTACATTCACAACATGATGACTTTACTTACACATTTTTGATCAGTGTATTAACTTTCATTTCCTTTCATTTTCTTATTTTGTGTGCTATGTAATATTATCATGCACAAGATTTAATGTGTTGTAAAAATTGCAATATTCTTAGTTTCTTTACACAGTTAAAAAGGTTTGGAAATAATCAGAAAATTAATGGTCAGTACATTGAAAATCGATTAGTCTTCTGATGTGTATAACCATTTAAATGCAGCCAGCTGTCCATTTGGTTTTGTCTCGATCAGCTTTGACAACATAGCATAGTGAATATTTATTTTTATTTCCATGCAAAATAATGCAATTTATTGAAATGTCTGTCATATCACCCGTGGACATATTACCCAACTACAAATGACATAACTCTAGTCTAGATTTTCATTTCCATATCATGCTGGCTGCCCTTAAGAGGGTATGTCTTGAAGACAACTCAGCTTTATTTACACAGGGCTTTCTACAATATAACAGTGGCTTTAAGCAGCTTAACAACATTTGTCACAACTATTCAGTACATAATTACTTTTGTATTCGTTTTTTTTTAAAGGCTTGTTTTTTTTTTTGTTTTTTTTTTTTCTTGTTTTTCCACCATGAGGCATTGAGTTATTGCTGATAGCATGTAGATATTGAAGAATTCCTAAAATGTCCAACCTGTGGAAATGCAAATATGTCAAAACGATTTATCATATAATTTTCATTGTAGTTTTGACTTCTCCATCCTAACAGTATGTAAAGTATTACATGCATTCTGCAGCAGCTCTGAACTGCTGAATACGCTCCTTCAACATTCTTCTAAATTAGAAGATTCTGCATGGACATAGGTCTTTTAATTTGACTTTAATTTATAGACTCGTTTAATTACTAGGCTTTACTTTGTTAATTTATGTAAAGCAGTCATTATCTGCATGTTCTTATAATCTGAATGCAACAACTCCAGCAAATTCTTTCCCTATTTTTGAATAAAAAAAGGGCTCTTTTGTCTGAAATGAGAGTTGGTTTTTATGCCTGCTGTGTGCAGGTACAAAAAGCATGTTTCTTGTAATTATAAATCTGCTTACTTTAATGTCAGGGACAATGTGGGCATGCAATTATATGTATTTACTGATTAAAGTCACTAGGTTTAGTAGAGATTTAAGATCTAATAAAAGATACCGCTGACGAGTGCAGGTCACATTTCTGCCCAGTGGGATATTTGCCCAACAGCCCCATGTTTGTAATATAAAGGAAATATGGCAGTTAAATTAAAGCAGTTGTACACAAACTGCACTGTATAGTCTAGCCTGTCCAACAATGGCCAACATTATTGGTGTCATGGAAAATGGTAATATAGAGTTCAATTAAAAAACTGTCAGTGTGTTGTGTTACGCCATCGATGTCTGACTTGTAGAAGTGACATTCTTCTGTTAGCACAGACTAAGCTTGGCCTAATTTCCACTCTTATTTCAATTATAACAAGTTTAAGGCCCGCCATTTTAGCATAGGTCTTTATTTTGTGTAGTGGTAGGAACATCTTATCCATTTAACACGGAATACATTTGTGCAACACTGTGCAAAACAAGTGTTTAAAAAATGCCTGTCCAGCTGTAAGTACTAAAACGTGCAAAAAAAAAAAAAACGTATTATACATGCAAGTATGTATCCATTGATGGTTACATGATCTGTTTTCGGAAACCTTGCTCAGTAATTCTTGTTTGACTTTTTTGCACTGTCCCCCACCCTTCTTTGTATGGTAGCTCGGTGGTTGAAGAGAGAAGTTATCAGTCTGTAGGTTGCAGTTTTAATGTCAGGTCCACTAATATTGACCAATGTGGGTCCTTGAGCAAGACCCATTGTTCTGACCCCAACTATCAAGTTGGGATACTTATAAGTCGCTTTGGAGAAAGGTGTCTGCTAAATGACCTGACGTAATGTAATATGATATAGTCCCAGACTGAACTAGCTTGAGTGAACATTTGTTTTTTGTTGGACTAAAGGACAAATTTTAAAAGTGGACAGAGATGTACCTTATAAAAAAAGTAGTGAACATAAGTCACAATGCTCTCATTGCCCAATTTTAACATCACACTTAAAGTCACATTTAAAAATCAGTATTGAATCAGTACTGGCTCTTGGTTCTTGAAAATGCGAACAAAATAATTTCCACCTTAGTATATATGTTTTTTTTTTTAAACACAAGCAATGAAGTTTGAATACTCAGTTTTTCTGTATGACATTTGTACAAGTCTGCTGTAATTGCTCTTTATTCATAATTAGTGGCAGTTGCAGCTCAGGACTTATCTATTTAAATGTGGGTTATTCATAATGACAAGTACCGGCATTGTTTGCACTGTGGAACTATAATCTATGATAAAGAGTATAAAGAGAGAAAGCTGACCTCTGTGGTTGTTATCCTGTATTCTGAATTGTCCTGTCATGAAGAAATAAAACAGGTTTATCGTTCGGTTTACCTTTTCTGAACAATCACACAGAAAGTAGCTTAGTTTAATTACATTGGGGTCAAGCGAGCAGTGCCATGAGTCACATAGAATGGTCGTGTGGTTTTGATCTGATGAGAGAGAAAGTGAAAAGAGAGTGTCAGTGAAAGGAGGGGAGACAGAGGGAGAGAACCGACATGTTTTAGAGGTTATTGAGTTCATTCCAGATGGAGCTGCTTTACCAAATATTCCACAGGATGCCTGCTGTAGCAACACATACTACGCGTGTAGTATTTATCGCTTATGGTATTTATTCCAAAACACTGCAAAAATACATAACTCTGGAGCTGATTTACAGATTGCAGTTTGGACAAATGCACAGTCTGCCCAAACCATGAGCATATTTAACAGCAAATAGCCAAAGTAACACTCAGCTCAGGTGTTTATGTTGCTTTATTTAGCTTTAAGCTGCTTAAATAGCACTGCTGGGCCTCATCACTGGGTAGTTAAAAGAGTCACAGCCTTTAAGGCCCTGACTACAAAATTACTAGCACAATTATGAGATACCTGAAATGGAGTAAGGAAAAGCAAAGAAACCTATAAGGAAACAACTGTAACTGAGCGGCGCTCTCAGTATAGACCTGGCTTTATAGCTGAACAGATGTGTGAAGTGTGATCATCTTGAGTAAATTTAAGTCATCACCTTAGGCACCACTAAGCAAAGATCTTAAATCACTGGCTGGTTGTGTTTAAAAATAATAATAAAGCAAGCCAAAGAATGGGTGAATTTGCTAAGTGCTTAAATAATCACTTCATCTTGGCAAAAAAAAAACCAGTTAAGCAATCTCCTCTGCACTGCTGGGAATTAAATAAACTGCATCTGCTTTTTGGAAATACATTAACTCATATTCTAAACTTAATTCCAATTTCACTGTACTTGTATCTTACTTGACTGCTTCTTTTTAATGCTTCTTTGTGCTTTTACTTATCTGCATTTCAGAGGAAAATATTATTCACTCTACTTCACTACATTTGCAAAACAGGTTTATTAACTTACATACGTATAAAATACATTTTCACACAGTGTACATTAGAACTATCTAAAACACATTTTTACAGAATAAACAATGTGTTTTACAAACTTTTTTATGTCTCTATATTGAGGATCTGTTCGCAGCTTTACCACGTAGAGATTTGTTGAATGTTCTAAACAAATAATGAATGCTTGATATGGTTTTATTTTAATGTTTAAATTATTTAGTCTCTCAATAATTTTTTTATGTATACTTTGTATTGTTCTGTACTATATCATCTTTATATACAGTAAATTAGTTTGAAAAAGTTGCAACCTTCAGCTGCAGCAACTCTTTATCACTTTAATCCAGTGACGGGCTGTGCATTTCACACTTAGGCCTAGTATTACTTCAGTATTACTTTATTTATATCAATCTACCAGTCAATACCTATTTTATGACTTTAAAAATCTTATCATGCAGAAATGCAGTATAAAATTGCAATAATATTTAGAAAAATAACACTCAAAAAATCCTGATTAAATCCTGAATATTTGTTAACATAATTTATCCTTTGTTTCCCTTTCTTTTGGCATCGAAAGTAATGCTGAAAGTCAAGTTGTATTTCTGGCACAAGATTTTATTTATAAATGAACACCTTCTGATTGACACCTAATTTATCCTACCTGCCGTAAAACTGAGTGTAAAGACCTCAGGCTGATTTGAAATGTGATTGTTTAAAAAAACACATCTGGAACAGCACAACCAGGAAAAGCAATGACGGACCATTTGGAATTAATAAATTTAAAAAAATGGATTAATGGACAAAATATAATTAACATCAGTCTGTGATATTAATATTTTAGGTGTGACGTTAAAAAATGTTTTAACCACATTTCATTGTCAAAATTTGCACACCTCTTAATTTTCTCATTTCATCTTAATATCCTACTAGAGATGTGTGGGGGGGGGGGTTGAGAATGATTCGGGTAGGGGGCAGATACACTCACTCACATAGACACACACACACACACATACACAGACTATATAAGGGCAAATTAGAGCAGCCAATCTACCTTGAGTTCACGTTTTTGGACTGTGAGAGGACAATGTAGAGCCCAGAGAAAAACCCATACAGACATGAAAAGGACGTAGAAATGCCACCCAAATTGAGATTTGTACCTGGTTCCCCAGCAATGAGAGGCAAACGCGCTAACCACTAAGCCACCATGCCATCTGTATTAATTATAAGATGTTTTTTTCAGTTCCTTGCCACAGGATTATACAATCAAGATCCTAATCATGTACATTGTATGTTCTTATATGGCTTTTGGCTTTACATCAGCGTCTTAACCTCACAAAAATTTCCTTTGGGTCAATGGTGCAAATATTTACACAAATACTCCAAAATGTTAAGAAAGACATGCTAGAAGAATAAAAGCTGTTAAAGCTGCAAAAGTCGGGCCATTGTAAGATGGAATGTTAAATGTCATACAAGCTCCTGTAGGTGTAATGTGTAGGTGTCTTGTGTTGTATTTTTTATTCATATTTAAAAAGTATGTAGGCTGTATTGGTACCTTTACTTACCTTTAATTTACTCAGACTTTGTCTACCATTTGCATATACTACAGAAGTTTAGTACTGAATATGGGGCACAAACAATTGCACTACATTTTCTGTTTAAATAAACATTCTTTTAAAAGTTTCTCTTCTACTCTGTGTATCCTCACAAGGTCACTGGAGCTTATGCCTTATGCTAGTACTCGTAGTGTTAAAGGTTCGGAAAGAAACTTGACAGTTCGGCAGTTATCACAGAATAGACACACAGATTCATGCATGCATTCACACCAGCAGTAATTTTCTATTATCACCAGTTGACCCATGGGAGGAAACCTGGGTATGAGTATGCAATCTCCACATTGTTAGGACTTTGTCCACTTTACCATGGACCTTCTTGTACTGAGGCACGAATACTTGACATTTGTCTCAAATAACAAAACAATACTTTAGACATTTTAAACTCAAGGGCAGTTCATGGAACATTATGTTTCAATAAATAAGTAGGTAGAGGACTAAGTAATAAAATGGGAATTTTTTTTAAAAATAAACAAAGTTCGAATTTTAAATCCAATCACCATTTTTTTAGTTACTGTAATGTGCTAGATCGGAGGTTAATATATAAACTACAACTTTGTTATAATAGGAAATTAATTAGATTATTTATTTTAAGGCAAATAGTGCTAGTTATTTAATTAATATTGTTGGTATTGATATATTTGTGTTAATATATTATTCTATAAACATGAAGGTTAAGGGGCAGCAGGAAAATCTCACTGTCGGGCCATTGAGCCATGTCCCTTTTTCCAAAGTTACTCATGTGTGATGTTCTTTAAGCCCTCATCTTGGTCCTTAAAAGGCCTATACGCGTTCTTTTGCTTTTTTGTATATTTTTCAAAAACATTGTTTTTTAATCCTGGTTATACCTGATTATAACACAATTGATCCAACTGCTCACCTTATTGCGTTAAATGGACTGTTTTAAAGCAGAAAATGTGCAGGGAAACCTGATGAGTCACTGTCATATAAAGATACAACTATTGTCAATGAAATAGCTAGCTGTTATGAGATTTGGTTTGGGATTTTCAAATTTGTCACATGCACAGTGATACACAATAGAACTTGCAGTGAAATGCTTCGAATGAGAGATGACTCACACAAGAAGCTATTTACAGGTCACAAATTTAAAATATTTTTTTAAGTTTTGATTTACAATTAAATTCAAAGTGCAAATCACAAATAATTTTACAATTTAATCCATAGTGCAAAATACAATTCAACTTATTTAGGAGACTTAAATTTAAATGTAATATGTAGATCAATAAAGAACATTCATTCATTCATTATCTTCCGCTTTGTCCTATATTAGGGTTGCGGGGGGGTTCCCCATGCCCATCCAGGGGAGAACGCTGGGCAGATACACCCAGGACAGGGCGCCAATCTATCGCTGGGCACACACTCACACACACAGACATGCACCCATACACACTTTATATGGGGAAATTTGGAGAACTCAATTGACTTGAGCCATGTTTTTGCACTGTGGGAGGAAACCGGAGAACCCGGAGGAAACCCACGCAGACACAGGGAGAACATGGAAACTCCACCCAGATGGGGATTCGAACCGGGAATCCCTAGTGCTGAGAGGCGAACGTGCTAACCACTAAGACACCGTGCCACCCTGGATCAAAATTGTCTATAAAATATACGCAATGAAAAGAAAATTTTTTGCAATTGAGGATGATGAACTCTATCTTACTGATACTTTGTGAGCGTAAACGAAGCATTGTGTAACCTATTGAAATTCTATAATGCCTGATATAATTGTATTTTTAAACAAAGTAATATTATGTTGGACCTGCAAATCAACCTTTGTTCCAAACTGCTGTCATGTACTTACCCTCCTCTCTGAGGAATGAATGTAAACTATTGTAAATTTATAAAGTATAACAAAAAGTTACAAATGTACAAAAACAAACAAACAAAAAAAAACCAAAAAAATAAATTTTATATATATATATATATATATATATATATATATATATATATATATATATATATATATATATATATATATATATATATTTTTTTTTTTTTTTTTTTTTTTTATATATATATATATATATATATATATATATATATATATATATATATATAAAAAAATATATATATATATATAAAAAACCCCCCCCCCCCCCCCCCCCCCCCCCCCCCCCCCCCCCCCCCCCCCCCCCCCCCCCCCCCCCCCCCCCCCCCCCCCCCCCCCCCCCCCCCCCCCCCCCCCAACGGTTTCTTTAACCTCATAACTTTTACCACCAACTCTGCACATACAGTTTATCTTTTTCATTATATTCATATTTCTGTGTTTTGTGACATATTTAACAGAGATTCTGGGGTGTGTCTGAAAAATAGTAATGTAAATTACTTCTTTGCACATTGTCAGATCTATATTCATGACATCGTCACTCCTGTATACAAATATGTATCTAGCATCGTTACAAAGTGATATATCCATATAATAATTAATTCATGAATAATTCAAAGCAGAATAGTGAGTTTGGCGATGGGTACAGTTCTGTATGCTGACTGATTACATTTGATGTAAATTCAAAAGGATTTCACACTTCAGCACGTTATTGCAAAAACAAGCAACTAAATTGTTAGTAAAGTTAACTCCTGCTTCATTCGATATCCATCCAACTTTGCAATACACCATGAGCAATGCAACCTGAAAAGAAATATGTGAATTTAGATAAACTGTCTTGTGTTTAGGAAAGAAAGAATGACAGAAAATTCATCCAAAGAACAAAAAGTTCATTGGACACGATGAACTGCTGCTGCGGGCATTAAGTTGTACTCCGTTCACCAATAAACAAGATGATTATAGCCTGGGAAATAGACACCCAGGGGCTGACGAGTCCACGATACACTAATAGCAAGTGTGAAATGACCTTCCAAGTGTGTGTCTATGTCAGTGGTGTCAATAGGTCCAGTGGGGTACATCAGGGGGGCTAGAGACATGTCGGTTGCTCTTAAGAATGTGATAATCTGTCACAGAACACTAATGTAAAAATAGGAAAGCAAGCTTGGCATCTATCGCCTGCTAAATCAGGTGTCTGTCTGCAGCCCTGCTTGTTTGTTAGCAAACAAGCTTTCCTCCATGGACCCGAGCAAAGCGACATGCGCAGTAAATCTTTTGGATCCTTTCAGGATGCGACATGCACGTCTTCTCAAGGATTTTTATTATTATGTTTCAATCACTAACTACATTTTTTGTGTGTATTTCTGTGTATATGTGTGTATATGTCTGTGTGTGTTTGTGTTTTATGTTGTGTAGACCAAAATCTATTTACTCACTCATGTTGTATGGACATCTCATCCTTGTGAGAAGCCCAAGCTGGTCTCCACAATATAAATCTATAAAGCTTAAGCTGCAAATGTGTTTTAGTGCTATGGTTAGGATTAGGCTAAAAGTTGTTATGATTCAGGTTTGGGAAATTCTCCATGAACTAAATGGAAGTTTATGTAAAGTGGCCTCAATGCATGGAAAGAAAAAGTTTGTTATGCACATCATTATGCATTTAGAGTTTGCTGAAATGCGAGTCGATCATGCTCTTCGTTGTGAAACTTAAGCATCCTGACTTGGCAGCGTCAGACATTAGTTTCATAGAAAGCTGGATGAGTGTAAGCACAATCCTCAAGAGGTGTGGTGTGATGTGGAAGTACTAATGCATCTGTGGCACCGTAGGAGTGGCAGCAGGTCTGGGCAGGTTCAAGACAATCTCTAATCTGGAAAGAGTCCGGTGATGAGAGACACAATAAAGTTGGGATAAAACTCCAATTCTTGGAGTTATATAATGGATGGCACATATGAAACTGATTAGTTCTATACAAATTGCTCCTCTTTTGCTTTAATTCCTGCTCTTGTTCAGGGTTTGTATTTAATGGTGTCATTACACTATTAATTATTTTTGTGTATAAATTACAATTTACAAAGCATGTTTGAAAACAAAATTTATTTCTGTAGGCATCATCTGAATAAATCTGTCTTTTAAAAGTCACTGTACTGTATACCTAGTTATGAAGAAATTAGTAAACTGTTTTCCCAGAAAAAGAAATTATAAAGTTTTGACAATCAAGCTATTAAACAGACATCACAGGAAAGGATGTTGCATTTAAAAGTACACTTTTTTGTAATCTAAAAATCAAAATAAATCTGCATATAGTTGATGTAATTAAGTTTTAAATAAAGTTGGGCTTAACACAAAATGATTAGGCTACTATAAATACATTTTATTCAAAAGGAATATATTTCTTACACAATTAAATTAACAGTTTTAATCAGATGTGACACACAGACACCTTCCAGTTTCCTTATGGGTGATTAACCATTGTAACTTAACTAAACAGGTGTGTGTGTGTGTGTGTGTGTGTGTGTGTGTGTGTGTGTGTGTGTGTAATTTGTATATGTATCTGTATTTTCATGTTTGTGTTTTTGGTCTGAGCTTTGTTCACTTAGACTGCCATATGTTAAGTTGCAAGGAGAAATGCCCCATCTTTTAACAAGCCTTCTGTTTCTTAACCCGGCTTATTAATCACAAACAATACCAAACACAATTTCTGCTCCAGTCCATTCCCATCGGTTTTTGCTGGCGTCCCTTTAGCAGAAGGCGCTTGTGCATTTCGCAGCCTGTGTGGACCTGAGATAGCTTTAAATAACTGACTGATAATCTTTAGATCTTCAGTATGCTTTCCGGTATCAGAGAGGCTATTGTGCAGACACTACTTGGAGAATTGTGAATCCCTAGAAAAGAATCTGTTTTTAAAAGAGGCACAGAGAGAGGAGGCTCAATCTGTACTTTCTATTTTTGCCAATGCCAAATGTACCTATTATTTTTCCTCATTTTCAGGTCAATACAGTATTATATCATAGAATTGTGATTACGGAAGGCTGAGTGCTGTGACACAAAAAGCATCTGCGTGACAACCCAATCTATTTGGGTCAGATTTCAGTGGCATATACATTTTAGACATCTAGTTGTTTTTGATTAAGTTGTCAAAAGTAGAGCTATTTTTAAACTAAAAATACACCATCCTTTAATGTGTTTGCTCCGTTTAGTGTGTCTTTCTCCTTTGTGACTCTATTAAGTGGCACAGTTGTGGAAGAAAAGCTCATACATGCTGTCTGCTGAGGTCTTTAAAGCCAAGCTTAAGCAAGCCATCACACACCTTCTCCTCACTGTAAAAAGAAAACAGATAAAAATAGACAGCACCAGCAGTGGTTATAGCTTGTCGCCCTAGACACACGGATTTGCATATCTTTTATGTTCCTCCCTCTCTGTCTTATTTTTTTTACCCCCTTTTCTTCAGGTTTTGTCTTTTTTTCTTGTGCAATAGGTCTCCTCCTGAGGCTCAGGGGCCTTTCTTTTCCTTTTTCTTCAGACGGCAGGGCTGTACAGAAAGCACCATTGAAAAGCAGCAGCAGACAGTTGGGTAATTAAAGATTTGGGAAGGCAAGGCTTTTTTTTTTTCCCTGTATTTCCTTTCAGGCTTTTTTCGGAGAGTGTAACGGTCTACTTGCTCTATCGGAGAGTAGGTATTGAGTCCACAGATACAGGACAGCCATCTGGCCTAGACCACTCCTGCAGCCTGGTAAAATGGGGAGGGTTACAAAAAAGTGTTCCCTGACTTTTTAGCTTCTTATCAAACCAGAGCAGACAATGTATTGTCTCACTGCCTCCTGGGTTCGACAGCAAAGTGAGACCGAATGTTTAAGGTCTTTGTACCCATTAGTGTTCAAAATACCTTTGCACCATGTGGGATGCAGTGGGACATGATGTTCCTTTGTGATTTATATTTCACTTCATGTCTGCCTATCATCTTTATATTTTTGCGTTTAGTAACTGGTATTTTAAGAACAACATATTAATCACAAAATCACACAAAATCACATTATAATATAATTTTTATTTTATCTTGAAGATTCATTCACCCATTTCTACACATGCATGCTGATTGATAGGTTACTAACAGGTGTGGGACATGCATCAAAGCTTTTGAGCAGTTCTTCACTTCTTTTCTTTGCCTTCCTGTATAGAATTGTAAATTAAGAAAGCACATAATTAACACACACACACAAGTTAATTAACCCAGACCATTATCTAATAGATTTATCTTTATTTATGTTTTTTAGCAAGATGCTAGGAAAGCTATCACCAAATCAAATTTTTGTTTTAATTGAAGGTGTAAATAACTTCAATTGACACAATTTTTTTTTCTGTTTTAACTGTTCAGTTGAAGCTGATCCATTATGAGTGTGGTTATGTAGTATCTGCAAAGCTTTTCCTTGTGCAAGCACCATGTCACATAATGAACCATTCATATTTATCTTCTTGTTAAACTTGTATCTTCTAATACATCTATATCAGATCAATGAATAGCCGCATACACTCCAAATATAGTCACAAAATGCAGCTTTTACAATCACAGTTGTGAATCACAGTACTAGAACTAGAAGGTTTGATCATGATAGTCCAGTTGTATCATAAATCCACTGGCTTCTTGTTCATTTCCCAGTACATAGTTCTTCTAAAGTCACAATTTAATTTTATAATAATAATTTTTAGTTTTTCAATCTTATTCATGAGCTCCGTTCACAAAGTGCTATTTTTCTTTTAGGTCTTAGGACTTTAAAAAATATTCTTGGGGCAAATGTGCTCTTTCAAGGTTCACCAGCTTTAAAATCCATTATTCATCTGTTTAGAATTCACTCACTCATGACCTACATATTATAAATAAATAATGTGTGTGTGAATGATTTACATTTATTACTATATTTTATGCTAAACTTCTTTAAATACTATTTTTATATTACTTGTTAATTGACCTTCATTTACTGTTGTAATATCCACAAGATTAATTAAACATGAAATTCTTCATATAAGCCATAGCTTGTTTTTTTTTTTTTTTTTTTTTTTTTAACTTTTTTTGGCTATTAAATAAGCACCTGACATTTTGTAATGCTGTGAGACAATGCTTTAATGTAAAATGTGCTACATAAAAAAGTGCACATTAATTGCTGTTAGAAGAAATGACTTATTCTTAATCCTTATGAAAATACAGTCTTAATAATGCTGTTAATTAACAACAAATTCATCTGTGTTAATTATAATAATTCAAATGATTTAATGAACATTAACAGGTGCTGCATGTATTTTAAATTGTCTTTAAATGAAATTAAAACATAGTAATAAAATCATGTTACAGTAGAATAGGAAGCAAAAGCTGCTTAACGAATCACAGACCCCCATTTCATTCTATGCCAGATCAGGTATTGCTGTCAAATAATTCAGTCATACTTGAGGGTTGTTTTTGCCTTAACTTTGACAATAAGGGGAATTAAATAAATGACTAGAAACATATGTGTTTTTTCCTACAGGGTTAATGTTATCAGCCATTTTTAAAGCCTTAGAATTAATACAATTTAATATATTGGTAAAAAACACTGTTGCATTCCTTTTATGAAAAATTAGACATTGAAGGCTATATGCTTACAAATTTAAAGCAATAGCTGTTCCTTGAAAAATAGAGTGAGTGAATCAATCCTCCACTGATCAACAAATTTTTGTTTTTGGAGTAGAAAAAAGCCGTATGTATTTAATTACAAAGTTAAGAAACATTCTACCCTTTTTATATACAAATTGAAAGCTCCTAAGCATAGTCAAATTTCCATTGTGAAGAAACCCAATTAAATGGCAATCATCATTTTTTTTTATTTAAAAAAAAAATGTATAATGCCAACATGCGTATCAAATTTATTCATTCAGTAACTGCTTTAGCAAAAAAATCAATTGAGAAAAACCTTTATTAATAATATAATTATAAATTATAATTCAGCGGTTAATTGTTTTGATTAATACCAGAAAAGCTAAACATTACAAAATTCAGATTTAAATATTATCATTTACCCAAAAAGCTAAATTATCATCACATCTTGTTATCATTATAGAATTAAAAAATTTATTAATACTTAATTAATTATTGCACTTGCTAAATTTTGTTCATGAATTAATGATGAAGTAGGCCAAAAACAAAAGCACAGACTTCTTGTTATTGTTGTGGGGGGATATAATAGTTGTGGCAATTATTGTTGATCAGGGATTAAATTAGTTGTGGCAACTGTTTTTCATGAGGTGTTATTGTGTCAGATGGACACAAGAAAAAAATATATGCAGTAGCTTGACGTTTATTATATAAGATCTTCCCTGAAAATCTTGTTCAGTGTAATTCTGACACTGTCGGACACTTCTGAACAGATTTTAACCTAAAAAAAAAAACTTTAAGGCAAATTAATAACACATTCTGTAACAATATTCATTCACTCAGTATTAAATGTAAAACCTTGCCTTTAAAAAATCCTTTTGAATATGCCATCAGATTGTTAGACCTTCTAAGATAAATTCATGGTCAAAATTAATTACAATGTAGTAATGTAAATAACATAGGGACCTTCAAAATGTGTAATATTAAGCAGTTCATGGTAGAAGATTGCCAGCATATCTAAATGTATATTTAACTGTACACACCAATAAAGCTATGGGTATTTATGAAATGTACTATAGTGTTTTATAGAAAGCACAATTTTATAACTGCTTTATAACTGCTATCTTTGTTTTATAGGTTTTATTGCCAACTCAGAGCTTTGGATTTGCCAATCCAATCAGTGAGAAGATAAAGGTCAGTGTGTTTTTCCTTTGATTTATTGGTGTTGATCACCGAGCAACTCCTGCATATAAAATTATGTATGATAATGTGCTGTATCAGAAGTGGATGCAAGTGGAAATGTTATGTGTGTTATCAATAGCTGGTGTTTTTTTTCAGTCAGCATGGTCTTATTTTATGTTTGGTTTCCCCTCTTTCTTTTATTCTAATTTCTTTTATGAAATTTTTATGCTCATGTTATACTTAAGGTATTATTTCCCTCTTTCAATTTTGGTTTCACCTGACTGTGTGTCTTTCGTATAGTATGTGACACTGAACCTGAGCATCTTTTCTTTAATATCCTGAACTGTCCTGTGATCTGCCTAATACAAGTTGCCTGCGTGCGGTCTTGATCTCATACAACATCCCCCCATACATCAAAAAGTACCAAAGCAAGGATTTGTCTGCAGCACATCAGTCGTCAGTCTTATTTGTGAGTGTGAGAGAGATCAGGCTTACAATAGGTCCACCAGAACGTAGCCTATTGTGTGTTCATGTGTGTATTTGTGTCTGAATACTGGTTGGAGTGGTACAAAGGCTTCTTACCTCATGGCATTGGCATTCCCTGAGAGAATGAGTAGGGTACAGAGCGTCGAAGTGAGAGGGAGAGGGAGAGAGAGGCACACAGTGGGGGCATTCATAGGCCCTGTCCTCACAGGAAGGAACCAGGGTTGGGTATTAGCCCCTATTAATAAACAAAGCCAGCCCAGCAGGGGCCTGGCGCACTGCACTGAGAGTCTGTGTGTAAGAGAGAGCAGTTGGAGGGCTAGATAAAGAACATGGATAAGGGCATTTGAGTTCATGTATAGATGTCAATGTCACCATCTCAAAAGACTATCATTTTGTAGCACAGAAGGAATTTTATTAATGGGGGCCACAGATGAGATGTGAGAATGAGCATGTAGCACAGTTTATAAAGTTTCGGAAGGTCAGCTAACATTCCTTATTCACATTTATGGTGCAGTCTTCAGTCTTTCCTGCATGTTGTTTTATCTCTTTAATCCGTTAGTCACACTAGATGGGGATTATTTGCATTAGCTAACAGGAAAAAAGGGAGACTTTCTTTTTTAGTCTTTTTAGTTTAATTCCGACCTGTTTTAAGTTTCCCCTCAGGCTCTGAACAATGAATGAAAAACATGTGTTTATACGTAGGCTTAGCCATCTTTCCTTCAACTCACCATAGCAACAGTAATTACCATTCATGTACATAAAGATGCAAGGAAAACAGTGGCTAAAATAGAGATATCTGGAGCATTGTGTTATCTGGCTCTGCCTATCAAGTAGTACATGCTGTGACCAGAATTTCTGCTGATGGGTATGTTTTAAATGGGTTGTTTATGGACCACTGCAGAAGGGATAGTACTGTAGAATTGTGTATAGAGTGGTTACAAATGAGTCAGCTGCAGGGGGTTGCAGAGATTCACCTGAGTTGCACCTGTTGAGTATTGGCTGAGTTGGTCCCTCGCACCATCTCCAAACTGCAGGTTATGTAGCACTAAAATTGATTAAGTAATGTTTTCTTAGAGACAACCAGTTTGACTATCCCATTTCACATTTTGTAGGTTTTAAAAATGCAATTAATGCAACACCTACACTGAAGGGAAGATTTTGTCAACTGTAATCTATTAGCAATTTCTGCAATTACCCCCTTGGGATTAATAAAGCATTCTGATTTTGATTCAAATATATAAATGCAGGTTTGAATGCAGTAGTTTATGTTCTGTTAACCTTAGATTTTTTTCAAAATATGATTTTTATGATTAATAAATAAGAAAAAATATTAATTAATTAATTATATATTTTGTATAATAACGTATTGTAACGTAATAAGAAGTCTCATACAGTACAAATGACATATACATATTTCCAATAGAAGATAAGGTAACATTGGAGTATAAACATTTTACTCATTAAATAGATGTGTACATGGTATAAGACTGAATGTCTATGTGATGGCATGATGTGTAACAAAGTATAATATACCACCATTAAACTTATTTGGCCAAAAAAATTCAGAATGTTTTTCTGACATTTGAGGTGCTCAATCTATGAGATACAGTTGTTTGGCCTCTCAGTGCTAGGGGTTCAGGTTTGACTTTTGAGTTATTCTTCGGTTCCCTCCCACAGTCATGGATTTTTGTAAATTGTAAAATTGTAAATTGTAAAACATGGATTCAAGGTAAATTGGCTATATATATATATTGGTTTGTGTGTGCGTGAGTGATTTGGTATCTGGGTGTATTTGCTCAATGCCCCTGGATAGGCATCAGAAACTCCCACAACCCTAGTTTAGGGTAAAGAATGAAGAAGAAGATAATGGATGGATGATATTAGTATATTAGTTGCTGTTTCAGTAAGTTTGCTTTGGAATGTAATGGGCAGTTAGTTAGTCACTTCAGGTTTTATTTGAAACGAAAATGTATGTTATTTGTCTTCAGCAGATTACTTCAATTACTAAGCACTGAAAAGACTTGATGCACATAGAATTAATGCTGACCTTATGTGTTGGGATCTTTGGTATGTCATGTCTATTAGGTAGTGTAATCATTATTGATGAAGGCAGGCAAATATAAAGGCAGAATTTAAAATTTTTATTACAAATAGGATGTTGCTGTGTGTTGCTTATACACATTTAAAAACGTTTTTAGTGCATGTTAAGCTGTGACCTATAGGTGGACTGCCTCATCTGTACACTTTTGGCCTCAGTTCTTTTTTTCCATAACTCTTAAGCTCCTTTGCATGTTTTCCAGGCAGTCAGGGCTTGATCTCATCTGTCTTCTTTCAGTACACACAAACGCCTATGTCCCCAAGCAACAATGCATGTCAAGGCATTTGCTGCTGCTTAGAGCCCCTGTCATTGGCAAAGATCTTAAGATGCTTTGCCAACATCCCCTTACCAGCTGCAGTCAGATGAGCCATTTACATTGTTTGTATATACCAGTTGTCTTAGTAATTCCACTTTTGTTTAAACTGTTGTGATGGGACATCATTATTATAATAAAATGCTTGAAATATTTAAAATGAATATCGTCGTGTCAACTTTAATATCGCATTTTAATTTTTAGATAACAGATATGCTTTTAAAATAGTAACATTTGTAAATACAGGGGTTTTCATCAAGCTATCTGGTTCTACTGCGACATCAAGAAGGTGCAGGTTGTATGTGCTCTCTAATTCTCTTGTGATACGGACAGGCTGGGGGGAATGTCAGGTGCATGATGGGAAGTGGTTTGGCAAGGGACAGCAGTGTGGCAGTGGGCCAGAATCAATTGGCGGTGTAATGAGATGGCTTGGTGCCAGGTTACCATGGAGCTTCCCCTGCCCCTCCTTCACTGGAGCACTGGTAAATTAAAAGGAAGGCTTGAGCTTGGGAGGGAGACAGAAAATGTGAAAAAGAAAAGGAGAGAGTGGGTGGTAGAGGGACAGCAAAGGCCACTACTAAAGGAGAAGGTATGGAGGGTGCTAGACAGAAAAGGGCGGCGTTGTAATTTGGATGAAAGAATAGCAGAGAAGCGAGAGTGAGGGTTGGAATGCCGTGGCTCCTGAGGAAAGCACAGTTCAGCTAAGATGATGGAGGTCTATAATGTGTTCTGATGTTTTTTCCACAAAAAATCATTCAGCTTGAATGCTTTGTCTTTTGTTCTGTGCCTCAAGCGAACAGTCTGAAAATAAGAGCTCTCGCCGTTTCTATTACTGTGCCAGCAAACAGATCCCTGTTTCACTTCTTCCTTCATAAGCCTTGTTCCTTACTGGTCACTACCAATTAGCCTGCTAATAAACTCTCTTTTGGTTTAATCCAGCTGCATCAGACTAAATTAGTAGCCTGATGGAGCATATTTTAAGTGTTTTTTTACAGCAGCTCCATGTATCGGCCACAGTAAGAGGAGCATGTGTTAATTTATTTATTTGATATATTAATCGTGTGACTATTAAGCAGATGATATTGTTTAAGAAACTGTTATGCTATTGTAATAGATATAGCCACATTGGCTCAGGAGTACTTTTGAAAATCATTGTCTTTTACACATTTTTTACACAGTACTGCTGCATCTAGACACGCGACATGACATGCAACTGCTAAGAGAAAGGCATATATGCATTTTACCAAAAAACATCAGCAAGTTTTCTGGTCTTAAGGTAGTCTGTAATAATAAAGTGAAAAATGGTAAATAGACCACACTATCTGGTATAAATAAAAACATGCAAACTCCAGCACCTGTCATAACATCGGATCCATATTAGTGCCTATGAATGATTTATGTATCTGTATCTATATAGAAAGCAAGATATTATTGGTTTATAGGCTTATTTTGGTATTTTTAAGAGAATTGTGCACCATAAAGCTGCAGCTTTCAAGTCATACACTGGCATCTCTTCCGAAAAAACTCTCTTGGTGAAAATTTCACCAAGACTATGCCAAGCCTCAATTTGTGTGTTTCAAAGATACAGATTGTGTGTTTTTGACTGGCCTGTCTGCAGATCTGTCTGCTTGGAAAAGGGTGAAGTGCATCAGGTGGGGTGGTTGGAAATGATGAGCACAGACTGTTGAGCAGCTCAAGTGTTTTTAAAAGCAAAAATTCCAATAGCCAAACTGCAAAAAATTGTATGTCTATTTCCTATAAATTTATTTCCCATTATTCATTATGATTAAAAGTAAAATTGATGTGCCCTTGTGGGAAACCTTTTGTTTTTACATTCATTTGCAACTTCCATAATAATAAATTGAATTTGTAGTTCTACTATTAATACTCTGTAATAGTTCAGTGGGGAAGGTAGTAAATGTTTCATAGCCTTTCCGTAGCATGTTGATGGCGTGTTAATGTGTTAAGCTGGTACAAGTGGATCAGACATCACAGTGCTGCTGGAATTTCAGTGAGGCTACTAGACTGAAAAACCAGCAACAAATAAGCGCCTTTAATTATAGAGCATTTGCAGTGTTTATAAATGTTGCCACAGCAGAGAACATCATCACACAAATAATATTTAATATGTTGGTTTTTCAAATAGTTTCAACAATATGTAATTTTGTATTTAAATGGCTTTAATTCACTTATTAAATAATAAAACTGCAACTTTGTTTTTTTCACTAAGATCTATTAGTTTTATGACATATTAGGTTTATAACATACATGTCACTCCTTTGGCAAACTGTTTCATCACTTAATCGGTACGCTTTTCTAAGTAAGCCTAATCCTTTCTCGCTAATTCTATAGCGACATGGGTCTATATTGTATTGCTTTTTAATCTCTATGCTTATTTTTTATTGCAAGAACAGTAGTTATTGTGTGCATATTGCTTTAACAGTCAGCGATTAAATACCGTTTTTTCCACTTTTCAGGAAAATGAATGCCTCTGTACTAAATGAGTTTGATGAACTTTATAGTAATTCACAGATTTCATTTCTGTGACTGTGGTAGGGATGCCTTGCTGTGTGTTCGTGCTAGAGGCGTGTTTGTGTGTGTGTGGGTGTGTGTATGTGTGCGCATGCTGAAGTGAGATGGGTCAGCTGGGGACACGGAGCACTATGACCCTGTGACAATGTGGGAAAAGCAGAGCAAACAGCCCCTAACCTTCTAGCCACCACCACCACAGCCCCCCGGACCATTCACAGTTCACATACAGGGCTGCAGAGAACATCATGGTATTGCATGAACATAATGGACAGTTTGACCCACTAAGGTTTTTTGGGAAGCAAACAAAGAAACTTTTCATTCTTGCCAAGCTGTTCGTGCAACTTCTCATATAAAGCACTTAAATTGGGCTTTGCTTCGCTTATTGCCTTTTTATCGAGCATTTTCCGTGACCAGATGTGAACTGTGGATGAAAAAATTGAGATGTCATGTTAAAACACAGTGCTGCTTTACCACATATTCGACACAAATGACACACTAATTAATCCACCTGTGTATTTCACTCGTGGCCTTAGACAACATTGTAATAAAAACAGAAAGCCTCAGAGGAGCGCTTCATTTCCCACAATAATGAAGCTGTTCTGGGATGTCTCAGTTGCTTCGTCTGGCTGCCTTTGATTCAGTTATTTTCTAGTTAATAGGATTTATTTATTGTGAATGTGACAGCTGAACTTATAGAATACTCACCATTAACAAATGACCTTGAGCTTCTTTTTGTCTAATTCAGGCTCAAAATGAAAGCTTTATTATTGTATGTTTGTAATTATACAGTGTTATACAAACATCTGGGCAAAATCCCTATTCTATTAATTATTTCTAAGCAAAAAATAAGTTCCTACAGGGAACAGACTTTCATGGACAGTTAATATTAATTCACTATATGTAACTTATTTTGGAGAAATGCAAAAAAGTATAAAAGGAATGAAGAATTTATAAATTTCTTTGTTGCAAAACATTAAATTCAGAAAAATGTTCACAGTAAAGTGTCATCTAGAGTACGTCTCAGCTTATTGACCTATAATCCATTTGCATTTTTGCAATTTGCATGTTTTTCTTTTCTTCTGTCATAACCTGTAGCTCTTCTCCTCGCAATGAAATTGTCTTTCCCATGCGGCGTGAGGCTACTGCTAACTCTGCTTGGCAGGACAGTAGCCAGAGCAGCAGAGGGAGAGTGTGCGTCAGGGCAGACCAGTGGCCCATCCAGCTAAGTTGGGGGTTAAAGCGAGGGATTGGTGGAGGGCTGCCGCAGTTGTGCGTGAGCAGAATGTCAGCAAGTGTGGGAGACCGAGAAAGGGGGAGAGGCGTGGAATTTAAAGGGGTGAGATACTGTGCTGTTCTAATGTGCTGTTGTGGGAACTCGTATGGTGATGCTGTACAGTGAAGAGAGTCATCACTGAAGGAGTCCCCCTTCCTGCCTACTTAAATGTACACACATGCCCTACCGCCTTTTTCTTGGCGGTCTGTATAGGAGTGACGAGTTTGGGGAAATGCTTCGTCATGTTTGACCACTTGCTGTGCATCCCTTGGGACACTATTGCCATTGCCTCCAGGGCATTCAGATGATTTGGGTGTCTGAGCATCAGCCGCACTTTAATGAGTGAAACAGACAGCTGGGGATTAAAGCACAGGAGGCAGGACTTGAAGGGTCTAGCTTGATAAAATGACATACAGTAGTTTTTTTCCCCCCTGACTGCTCTGGTAGTGACAGCATACTGCAGACTGAGCCAGTGCTAGCTTAAGTCACCACTGGGTTTATTCTTGCCAATGTATTTACAGTGCATGCTCTGATTTATGTTTGTCTGCATTGCCTTGTGCTATATTTGCCTGCAGTTGATCCTGAGAATATGTGCCATAGTGGTAGCCTCTGTTTTCTGCAAGGATTTGCTCAACTGTCATCCACCCTGCAGTCGGCATGCGTCTGGTCAAAAAATATGACTTCACTTAAACAATTGTAAAGTCTACTAACCTCTGTATGTGCAACATAAAGCTTTCAGCAATGCGGGGAAGTAATAAATTTGCCCTGATACTGGTGTGGTCAGTTCCTGACGAAATGGCTACATCATGAAGATTTTTAATATTAGTACAAAGTGGCATAGGTCCAAAAAAAGCATTTTGGGAGCCAAACAGAACCACAGATTAGTACTTATTTTAGACGTGGGGAAGTCTTCCAAGAAGTGCGTGTGCGTGTAAGAGGGTGGGGGTTTGGTCGAGTAGCGGATCTGGGAGAGGCTAGCAGGAGGACAGTTGAGAACTTGTACCTGGACTGCCTCTCGCTGTAGCTGGGAGAAGAAGAGCGAGCTGAAGGGATGAGGTTAAGGGGTGACAGCACTTTGCACAACTCCATTTCCTCCCTCCCCAAATTTCCAGTGTCTTTCTTTTTTTTTTATTCAGTAGTGTGAGTGAAAGCAAGTGAGAGTGGGAGCGCGCGCGAGAGAGTGAAAGAGAATCAAGCCTCTTTTTTTTTTTTTTTTTTTTTTTTTAAGACTCGATCTTGGCCCCCCCCCCCCCCCCCCCCCCCCCCCCCCCCCCCCCCCCCCCCCCCCCCCCCCCCCCCCCCCCCCCCCCCCCCCCCCCCCCCCCCCCCCCCCCCCCCCCTCTCGGGGAAATAGTCATTTAGAAGTTCTTTGTTTTATTTGGGCTAATTGTTTACTGCATTTCAGGAATCTGAAAGACATTTCTTCTTATTTTCTTTCGCCTTTCATTGCGATTTTCTTTTCGTTATCGTTTTGAAGTTGCATGTTTTGCATCGTGGGCCACAGTGGATCGGATTCTTCGAACCTCCTGCAAAACGCTGTAGGCACAGTGAGTATAGAGAGGCCATTTGGAAACAATATACAAACAATTGGTAAGTCACTAAGAGAAAAAGACAGTGCTTCACTGTCTGTTTTCTGCATTTTTTTATTAGTCTAGTCCACATTTAAACACTTGGTTTTAATATTAAGGCCTAGCAGCAGTTTACTTCATAAAACTACATTCATCCATACATCCTGACATTTTTTTTTTTACTGATAACAAAACATCTGTGGTTCATTGTTCCTTTCGTCTTGGTTCTGCATGTTTATTGTGTTGTATGAAATATTTTCTGGTGTGTGTGTGTGTGTGTGTGTGTGTGTGTGTGTGTGTGTGTGTGTCTGGTAAGCGTGCGTGCATGCGTCCGCAAGCTTGTGTTGGGAGTAGGGGGTGTTATTGGTCTACCTCTTCCCCACCCTGATGAAAGACTTTACTCCAGTGCTTACTTCTGATGGAAGGATAAACACAGTTCTCTTTTCTTTCTCGCTCTTATTCAGCTGGTTGAAAGGGTGCCCTAACTTCTTGGCATCAATCTGCTAACATAGTTGAAGGAACTTGGCTCCAGCATCAAAGTCAAAATCTGGCCATTTAAATTCAAGTGGTAGGGGGTGAAAGGGAAACTGTCCATCAGAAATAAAAGTGCTGAGTCTTTATTCACCATAACGAAAAGTCACACTGAGCCGTTTGTTAACAGTGTATTCAGTCTTATGGGCCACATTTACATCTCACGTCTCTATTAGCCTCAGTGATGATTATCTGTTCTGTTTCACATGCTTTTAAAATGTTGGATGCAAACTGTGCAAACTGTGTTTCTGACTGTGTTTTTTCCTCTGCTGTGATTAAACAATGTTTATTTTTGTTTGTTTGCAAATACACAGTCATTTTGTGACTGTTTAATTAACTATATTGTGTTGCTAGTACTTAATTAAAAATTATAGATATGGATAAAAAGGGGTACCCATGAATGTACAATTAAACAGAATCACTTTGGTATCAGTATTTAAATTTGTACTTTTATTTTTTAAACATGTTTATGTATGCCTGGAAAAACCAAGCCAGTGTTTGGATTAAAGATTTTAGTGCTAATTAGCAACATTGTTTACTCATCACACACTTGTTACACGCCTTCAAACCTAAGATTATTGAGTGGGTGGAGAACAAGTAAAAACACCTGTCCCAAATTTCCGTAAAAACATCTGGTACCATTTAATCATACTTGTTTGAGTTCCTATTTTAAAATGACTTTTA
The DNA here is from genome assembly GCA_019802435.1 of Corydoras maculifer. Classification (NCBI taxonomy): domain Eukaryota; kingdom Metazoa; phylum Chordata; class Actinopteri; order Siluriformes; family Callichthyidae; genus Corydoras; species Corydoras maculifer. The sequence goes on from JAFMOD010000228.1 coordinate 2,479,432, forward strand.
GTAAAATCAATCAAAATGTTAAAGTTGTTCTGTTTTATGACAGCTGAATGTGACTTTTGGAATTTATGAAATAAAACAACCAAAACAATAATTTCATTATGCGTCATAATGTCAAAACATGAATCCAAATATTAATCATCTAAATTTTTTACCAATATAATGTGTTTATGAATAATGTCTGTTTGTTATGGTTATATTGATATATTGTAACAGTAGCTAGTAGTATTTTAGTAGTTTTTAGTTTCAGAAGACATTATATAACAAGTTTTATAACTGGATTTTGATCATGGCTTTAGAAAACGCTCAAGTTTATCTGTCCATCTGGCTAGTGCATACAAAAATAATTTGTTATTGTTACTTTTATTCTCGAATCTTCACCAGAACATTTATGAAACATGTCAAATTTAGACATAGGTTCGTTTTTAATGCTAAAAAAAGTTTTTCATTTCGATTTGATCAGAATTCTTCAGATTACAGCATCTATGAGATTCCGCCATGGGTGGTCTGTAAAAATATTTTAGATGATGAATGAAGTGCAATGCTTAGCTGGCAGCAGCACGCTGTTTCTACATGGTTGTTTTATAGTTTCATATTGTTTTTCACTTATGCCATTGTTTTTTGCTTTCCCTCTTAACATTTCCCTTTTTGGTATTTTCTATATTCTTTTTTTCTAATAAACACTTGGTATTTTTTCACACAATTCTTAAAACACTTTTCAGTTTTGTGACTGTTTTGCCTCTATATATAAAAAGAAAAGTAATATCTAGCTATTATTTAGTTTAAGTACATTTAAATAATATAATGTATTTATAAATAATGTCTGTTTGTTTTGGTTATATATTGATGTATCAGTAGCTGTCTTACAAGTAGTATTTTAATCATTTTTAGTAAAGAAGCCAACTTTTACACAGTGGTGTGATTACTGATTTCTGCTTTACAAACAAGGCATCATATTGTAAATTTTACACAATATTTATTACAAATTATGTAGAATTTCATAATATATAATATGAAGTTATACTTACAATAATTCCTTATTGAGAATGACATCTCTTTAAAGATTAAGTAAATTTAAGTATTTTTAGCATATTAGCAGTTGCGAATTGTACTTGTGCTACTTGTGTGTGTGTGTGTGTGTGTGTGTGTGTGTGTGTGTGTGGTAAAGCAGCTCGAATTATGGGTTAGTCATTCTGTGCAACTTTATGCATATCATTATGGATTTCCCATGAACCGAGAGACGTGTGATTTAATGATTCTAGAGATTACATAAAACTAAGTTAGCGGAATCTATGTGTTGCTCAACCAGGTGGTACAGTACTCTGAAAGTGTGATTGACTATGACAGCTACAGCTGAACTAATGATAGATCTATAGTCTGCATGCCACATGGTGTAAACTGAGAAGCAAACTAAAGATGGTACAATATAATGCAAAAAAAAAAAAAAAAAAAAACATAATTTAAGCCCTTTCAGACAAAACAATGCTTATTGACTTAGGTCGTATAAACCTTGTGAGTTCTCTTGAATACTAGTATCATATTAATAACCACAATATAAAATCCAGTTCAAATGTTTTTGTACAAATGTGTACCAAAAAAAAAAAAAAAAGTCAAATTATCACACTGTTACAAACATTATGACACTGACGTGGAGTGTTGTGCTAGTTTAAGTGCTGGAGCAGCATCACTAAATTTTTAAACAGTGTATACTTACTGACTGCTTGGGTAAACCTGTAATAGATAATTAAATTATTGTTTTTAAGTCAATATCCATACAACATTAAGCAGTGGTCAGAAACTGTCCATAGGCCAGGGTGAGAAAATCTAACTGTGTTTAAAAGAAATTGCATACAGTTTGTCAACATATACATTTTTGATCCTACTCTAGGTAAGTATGACATTGTAAACATATATATGTTTACAATATATATATATATATATATATATATATATATATATATATATGTATGTATGTATGTATATATATATATATATATATATATATATATATATATATATATATATATATATATATATATATATATATATATAAAATATATATATATATATATATATATATATATATATATATATATATATATATATATATATATATATATATATATATATATATATATATATATATATATATATATATATATATATATATATATATGTTTACAATAAATACTACTTTTGCCTGTAAACAAGTAGATTTTACAAACATTGTTTCTATTAATAGACTTATGATGCCAAAATCTGACATCTGACAAATTATTTTCTAATGTCACTTGAATATAAAGGATATCATCGAATGGGTGCCTGTAAGAACCTAAAGAACAAACTAGTGGTGTATCGAATTTTACCTGACCTTGGAGACAACAAATTGATCAGTTGAGTACATCATTGATGTTTGCCAAAGATAAAACATCAGCTATGTTCAAACCCTAATGCAGTTCCTGGCTTTACTCCACCAACACTCCAATATTTCGTATGTGAAGACTATACCAAACCACTAAGTCTTTCTCTATTATTTCTTACACTTTGCTTATAAAATCAAACACTATTCATACTGTGAGAAATCAAAATAGCCAGATTGTGCGTTAACACCCCTTATCCACACAAAGACATTTTTGTTCAGTCAGTGCATGTTAGCTATACATGCTGGAGTCATGCCCTTTATTCAAATACATTATTCTGCAGATTATACAATCATCTTTTACTTTTTTCTTTTACTATGGCTGAACCTGCCTGCTGACACAAACCCGTAGATCCGAACTTGTGGTGACTGTGCACACAAGCTTGTATCTATAGGTATCTGTCTGTCTGGCCTTCACAACTGCCTCACCAGTCAATTCAACTGTCTTTTCATTTATGATACTGCTGTAATCAGTGTAGCTAACTCCATCTTATTCTGATGATATGTAGCGGAAGCCTGCAGGTTTGCAAAATGATGTAAAATTGCTATTTTGCTTTATGCTCCTCATGGTGAGGTAGTAGGTTGTATAGTTTAGAATTATACCATAGGAGATAACTGTACAACCTCCTAGCTTTCCCTGAGGTAAGCGTGTTTGAACTCCACCCTAAACGAAGCTTTTGTTTTTTGTAGTTTTTTGTTTTTAGGCAAGACATAAAACCCTATGTTATACATGTTTTCTTATGCTTTAAATTTTTGCTGAAGCATTTGTGAATCTAGCTTTTTTTACTCTGATGCTCACGATCATTTCCATGGGTATTCTGTTTTATTTAAACAACATTTTTCATTATCTTTGTTCAGTGACTATGATTAGAATGCACCGACTTGCATTTGTGTGCCGAAAAAAGGCGTGTAGACTGAAGACTGCAATAAAAAAATAATTTTGAAGTATTTGACCATAGAATACTGCCATAATTTATTTCTTAAAAACATGGAAAGGTCAGTTGAGGATGTTGCGGTATTATTCCTAGTTTATGACATTTACAGTTTACAGATCATTAATTTACCTGCAGGTTACCCAAAGTGTGTGTTCATGCATTTGTTTCTGAAAATCAAATGTTAAACCAAGGTATAGGTAGTTTAACCATGAAGAATTATCGATTGAAAATCAATAATGTTTTTGCTGATTGTCATTGCTATAGTATATCATCCCAATCATTTCTATTAACAGGACATTTTTATTGTGTAGATGGCATGCACTTCACAGCTGCACTTTAACACTTGTACCTATACTTTTATTCACCTATCTGTTCATTTCAAGATTTATGTAGGGAGGGGTTGAGAATCCATCCTGGGGGGTTTTGAGAGGAGGAGAGGTGTATGACAATTATAAACATAATTATGTAATTTTAATCCATTATAGAGTGAAATGCAATTAAATTGGCTAGTAAGTGTACACTTTTAATTCATCAGTAATTTTGGTATTACCTTTGGTGTTCCTCTCAGGAGTTGCCCTTAAATAATGTATATTTTTCTTTCCAACAATGAAATTAAATGTACACCCTTGTTTATCTGAGCAGTTCATATTTTTATTAGCAAGTGACCTTTGAATTTATTTGTTGACTGAAACTGTATTCCTTTTATTCTTTTACATTTACTGTATCAGAAATTTTAACAAAAACATAAATAAAGGGAGGTGGCAGGTGTGTTTGTGAGTGTGCCCAGCGATAGATTGGTGGCCTTTCCAGGGTGTTTCTGCCCAGTGCTTGAAATGTTCTCCTCCCCTACAACCCTAGTAGAAAATTAGATATTGATATTGAATAAATAAAAAACTAAGTAGACAAAAATTAATTTGTGAGTCTCAGAAGGATAAGCATCACATTTTGGGGACAAGGACAACAAACAATTTGTCAGTTGGACACATTCAGGTTGAGATGGAGAAAAATTCCAGACGTTGTTTTTTGCTGCATAGGTGTGTGTGTGTGTGTGTGTGTGTGTGAGTTTGAGTTGTTTTCTCTGCTTCACTGGCGCTGGCTTGTAAAAAATGCTATGTGAATGCGCATAGACAAAAAGACACCTAAATTTCGATTCGACAGTTCTCATTAAAATGGAATGTCTACGAATTGGATACACATATTAAAGTGACTCGAATCTGATTTAAAATCTTAATGGATTTGGCAATGTCCACACATCAGATGATCATATCTGTGTCAATTTAAGGCAGAAAATCTGATTTAAGTCAAATTTGCATGGTAGTGTGAACATGGCCTTTGTTCTGAGGTTAATGTTGCATTGGTGGTGGAGATTCCACAATCTGGCTTTCCCACATAATGTGCAGCCAGATTGCATTCAGATACTGTTACTGTTGTTTTTTTTAAACTTTTTTCCCCCCTTTTTTTAAGCTGGCCTTTAAGAATTCACTTATTTTGAAAGTGGTGCTATGATAGAATGCCATTGTTGCCTAAACCAATTCATATAATTTCTTTCTTGCTTGATGTTCTATGATTAACTGTGAGTGATGATAGTATCCACAGCATCTTGTTGTGAGCCTTCCATCACCAATCACAATGCCATGTATTGGATGAAGAGGTTTGAAGCCATTAGACTCTGAAGCAGTGGAAGGGTGTTCTGTAAAATACTTACTTACACATCGCTATGACAGTCTGATCGATGGGTCTGGGTTTGGAAAATGTTTGGAAAACATTACACTATTCCAACTGTAAAGTTTGGTAAAGGATTACTGATGAAACTGATGGTTTTTCAATGGTTGATCGAAGGTTCCTTAGTTTCCATAAAGGAGAATCTTAACATTTAAACATACCAATACATTTTTAAGAATTATTTGTTTCTTTGTCTGAAAACTGTTTTGGAAGGACCCTTTTTTGTTCCAGCATGACTGTACCCCAGTGGGCAAATCTAGAACCATGAAGCCATAGTTGGATGAGAATAATATAGCTCTGATCTCAACTCTAACGAACACATTTTGGATGAAATAGAAAATAAATTGTGAGCCAGACCTTCTTTTCCAAATTCAGAGGTTTATTTTCACAAATGTTCATGTAGATAAATGGACAAAAATTCCCCACATACACTCTCCAAAATCTTTTTTAAAATGAGTGGAAGCTGTTACAGCTGAAAATAAGAAATGTACTCCATATTTTTGCTAATATTATATATATATATATATATATATATATATATATATATATATATATATATATATGTCTGTATTGTATACAACAGAAAAACTCAAAAATAGTCAAAGCTTTCTTAATATTTAGCCTAATAATAACTGTTCAGGTAGGTAAGGTGTTTCCATCTTTACACCATGCTTAATAATCTGCTTTCTAAATATAATAAATATAATTAATTGCATTTTTTTGCACGATTTTGATTTTTTTAAAAATTTATATTAACACATAACATGCATCAGTGTAGAGCTCTAACTCAAATCAAACAGTTCACAATATTTTTTCCAAATTATTCTGCTTTTTTTTTTGTTTTATTTCCATCTATCCATTATCTTCCACTTTATCCTCTACTAGGGTCGCAGGTAATTAGGAGAAATTATTTGACCTTGATCCATGTTTTGGGACTGTGGGAGGAAACCGGAGAACCCTGAAGGAAACCCACTCGGACACGAGGAGAACATGGAAACTCCACCCAGATTGGGATTCAAACCGGGAATGCCTAGTGCTAAGAGGCTAACGTGCTAACCACTAAGCAACCGTGCCGCAATGTTTTATTTATTCATTATTTTTATTCTGGCGAATTTCAGGGAGGATAATGAACGTCTTCATAAACAAATGAGAAAAAGAGAAAAACTAAACAGGTATTTTTTTTTTTAACCAACTTAGAGGAGCTGTTTTGATTGGCCCTCCTGGAGACAGATGATCTCCTGATCCTCCTAGATGATGATTATGATGAATAAATAAAAATAGTTTTGATAATAAAATCTTAATTTGTTTAATATTAATATTATTTATAAAAAGTAATATTAAAACAGCGGTGGTCTATGGAATGGTATGAAAATTGTGGAATCCACCTCACTTTAAAAACTGGCTATGGGATCTGACAGGGGTCCTTCATATTCAAAATTGAGCTATGGGGTGTTTGGCAGAAATTAGCGAGATATGGAGACCAATTTTGGAGTTCTTAAAACCCTAGTTGACTCCTTAGAAATAAAATCTTAACAGGCTGTGTTGGACTTTGAGTGATAACTTGACTGTGATATCATTCTGTGCCCCAATGTCAATGTGCATGTGAATTTAATTTTCTTTTTTAATTTTACTTTGTGTTGATGTTTTGTGTCCATATACTGAAGTTGTATGTGTGTTGAAGCTCAAAATGTTAAATAAAATGTTTAATGTTAAGTAATTACAATTTTAAAAGTAATATTAAAGATGAAATATTTTTAATGAATTTCCAACACCAAAAACTAAAGCATAATAATAATAATAATAATAATAATAATAATAATAATAATAATAATTATAATAATAATAATAACATTGCACTTTGAACACTAAATCATAATTTATCCTAATTTGATATTTACTGTGCCACAGCTGATGGACACAGATTTGCTATCAATAGAGGGAGCTACTGCACTTGTAAACAAGATTGGTTTGTGTTCACCACTTTCAGGAAAGTTCATGACAAAATGTTTATTCTGCACCTCCATCTGCAGTTTATAATAGTAAAAAAATTAACCCTAATGTGTAAAGCACAAGGATAAAAAGTTCTGCTATATGGTCATGAAGATGTGCTACTGAGAAATCTGTCATGCTACCATGATAGACATAGCCATATATATATATATATATATATATATATATATATATATATATATATATGCCCAGCGATGGATTGGCGCCCTGTCCTGGGTCTATCTGCCCAGCGCCCGAGATGTTCTCCCCTGGATGGGCATGGGGAACCCCACCGCGACCCTAATAGAGGATAAGCGGAAGATAATGAATGAATGAATGAATAAATATATATATATATATATATATATATATATATATATATATATATATATATATATATATATATATATATATATGGCTATGTCTAAGAGTTTTGAAAAAGTGTTTGCTGATGCTGCTTTAATAAATTCAATTTGAGACCGTATTATGCAAAGATAAACCTATTTCCACATTTTATAAAGAATCATCCCTAATGATTTTCTAGGACTGTTTTCATCAAAGATCGAAATAAACATAAAATTAATGTAAAGATTTTCTGTAATCAGGCTACTCTACTTCAACTGAAAATGCAGAAGTCAAATTCCAAAAAGTGCAAAAAACAGCATCTGTGATAACATATATATTATAATAACTGAATCAGAGGCATGTAATTGTATTTTTGAGAGACATATGCTGCCACAGAGCGATACTGTCGTCTACGTCTATTTTAGCAGGATAATGTCAGGCCTAATTATGCTTGCGTTACAACTGCATAGCTTTACAGGCATAAAAACATGACTGGCCTGCCTGCAGTCCAAATCTGTCTGCTTGGAAAATCTACGGTGCATCATAAAGAAGAGAATCAGACTGTAATCATTGACTACTGAGCCACACACAAGTCTTGGGTAACCAAGACTTGCAGGTATGAGGGAAAAATTATTTTTAGAAATAAATGGGGTTTGTAATTTAAAATCATATGTATTTTATCCCTCATGTTTATGTTTCACTTGTCTAAAATGTTTTTACTTATCCATTGAAAGAATATGTTTTTAAAATCTTTATAACTCTAACATCCCATGTTCAACTAAATTCCATGTTAAGATAAAATGTGTATTCATTATGTTCAAGACTTAAAAAAGAGTTTAAGTTTGTCTCGAAAGACGGATTTAGTTGTAATATAGAAAAATGGATTTTGGCTGAACGTGCTTTTAGTTACTATATGAAAATATCAAGTGACTGACATTTTAATGACTGCGTACAAATGTAAAAAAAAACATACTTAAATGTTTACACCAAATATACCAATATACAAATGAAAAATAATATTCATTACAATAACAATTACTGTGAGCAAATCTATATTAAAACCTTGATATATATATATATTTTTATTTTTATATTGTGGGTTTTTTTTTCATAAAAAAAATTTGTAACATACAAAGCATTCAATAAACATATAAAAAATATTTCTTATTAAATATAAAAAAAATCAGAGTTATTTAAATGCTTTACATGTTTAAAATAAAAAACAAATAAAGGGTTTTTGTTTACAACTCGACCAATTTTGGCACACAGACAGGGGTGGGTGTGTGTGTGTGTGTTTGTGTTTCTGTGTGCATGCATGTGTTTGAGCGGTACATGAAACTCTAACTCTAATAAAATCTGCAAAATGTAGTAAATAATCAGATGCTGTATCATGTGTTTTTAAGTGCTGTTTAGTGGAATTACAAATTCTTAAACACTTGTATTTTATCTTACTTATCTAAACCTGTAGGTTGTTTTTTAATCTAAAATATTGTGAGGTTAGATCAGATGTACATAGATCTTTTGGCAGAAGAAGTCTGTAATGGTAAGTTAGTTGTTTAGAAATGCACCGAGCTCCTAAAAGTATCAAGCATAAATCTACATGGACGAGAAATTATGAGTAAACTGAAAAATAAACTTATTTCACATGACCCTACCTGTTTAAGCCCTATCTAAAATATGTAAAGTAAATTATTCAAGAACAATTGTGTACTGAGAGTACACAATCACAATCTGTAATCCTCAGTCTCAGCAGACTTTATACACTCAGCTCTGTTAAAAAGGTTGCACAAAGTGCTAAAATACAAAATTCTATTGTAAGATTAATCTGATTTACTAGAGACATTTTATTACCCTTTTCCCCCCTCATCTTTAATTACTGAGTGTCAGTGTTTGGAAACTGATTGTGTAATATGGGAAATCCAACTGTTAATTGTATGATATAAACCTGCCAAATCCCCAATGGCATGCCAGTAAGTTGGATTTAAAGTTGTTGGTTTATTTATAGTAGAGTTCCAGTAAATAGAAGATCTATACCTTGCAGGGTCCCAGGGTTCTATTCAGTTCTGTGATCTCCATTATTATCTCCAAGGCAAATAAAACTATTTTATTATGTTTAAGTTAAAGAATTTTGGTGCCAATTTATGTTGTTTCATTTTTTTATATTTCCTAGATATATATCTCATATTCAAAGATATAAAGATACATTATTGGTCCAAAAAGGAAAATTTTGGATTTCCCAAATTTCAATTACAATTTCTATAATTTTAAAAACTGTAGTGATGCAATTTGACTCTTTAAAGTATGTTTTTCCAACTTATGTTATAAAACATATGGGGCATTATTCAGCAGATTTTCTGAAATATCTGAAATATTTGAAGGTAATCAAGAGGTTATTTAGAGGAATAAGCTCCATATTGCGTTTCAGGATCAAGTGCATTGTCATCATCTTTGTATTTCAATTTTAAGAGGACCATATTTTTATTTAAAATATATATATATTTTTTAACCACAAAGCTGTATTTTTTAAGCTAAAGATTCCAAATCTTATTTGTTTCAAGGGGGAATTTATCAGCATCCTATTCTTAACAAAAGAGACCACCCCTGACTAGATATTGTTTGGGTGAATGGGCCATTCTCAATACAAATCAAAATAATAGTGACATGGTAGTGTTAGCTGTGCTGATATAGCACAACACAGTCCACATTTAATTAGGAACATCCAATATTTTATTCATTAAAATATTTCATTATTATCGCCTTTTATTATTTTGTACAGCTTGTAAAGCTAAAATTGATAATCTTTGTTTAAGTTTACTGACTTTACTGTCAGTTCCTTCTGCGGTATGTCATTAGTATGACAGCTTTAATATACTGTTGAATGAATATTTGGCCAGAGAACTGCACTGACTGAACAGGTGTTCAATTGTTTTTATGCAGGCTAATTCAAGCTATTTATTTAAACCTATTTTTATATAAATTATAAATGATGAAATAACCTAATAGTAAAACATCTCAATCACTGCAACTCAAATAAATACTTGATATTTTTTACATACTTTTTAACTGAACAGCCTCAAGCTCTCATGGGAATTGTATTTTTAGAGGGAAAGGTTAAAAAAACTGCTGGACAAAGCTGATAGTTTGTAATGACTGTATATAGATAAATAGAGGTGTGTTAAGCTTAATAAGATGCTTTAGTTAAGGTATAAAAAGCTTACGATTGATTGCTAATATTATATAAACATGTGCTTGATTTTAGAGGGGAACCACAGATCGTAGAACAAAGACATAGTTGAAAGCCAAAATGTTGCCCCGTACATGCAAGAAGGGAAAACCATGATTTAACCCCATCTTGAAAGACCAGTGTTATATTTTATGCATCTTGCTGTGAACAAACAGCAACAAGAATTCTCATAATAAAGTATGTTTAAGCAATAAAGGTTTTTAAGGGAAATGTGTTATTTATGATGCAATTGCTCTGTAATTGTAAATAAGTTGGCAAAACAGCATTTGTCTATGTAATTTTCACAGCCATTGATCTCTCTGATTTATCTCTATAGTTATAGTTAGTTCATAGTTTTAAAATTACATGGCATAAAAACAAACAAATCTGTTTTTCCATATATTCTAGGCCAATTTGTAGGATTAAACAGAACACTGGATGAATTTACCTGAATTAAATTAAACTGCAAACTTCCTTATCTGTACTTTTTAATGATATTCCATTAAGTTGCAAACTTGATTTTGAGTAAAACCTGAAATTCAAAAAACAAATATAAACATAGACATGCATGATTTTGATATACATACGTGTGCATCCACATTGATAATATAAAGTGCTGATCGTTTACTACTAGAGGAATTACAGGCCATAAAGAAAATTTCACCAAGATGCCTTTTTAATTCGATTTTTAAAAAAAAAGTATTAAGATTCAGGGTTTTCTCTTTCAGTGTACTAAAGAGCTTTGCAAGTGCCTTATAGGTGCATCAAAGCAAGTGGCTGGAAAACCTATCCAGAATATTTTAGATTATACAACCCAACCCCAATTTTTTTTTATTTTTTTTTTCATTTTAGAGACAGAAATTGTTTTGTTTGTACTGATACAATTAACAAAACTACATTTGGATTACTGGCATCAGGCTTTTATTTTGCATCAAGTCATTATTTTGCATCAAGTCATTTTTTTATGTTCTGTTAAATCTGGGGAAGAAATGTTACTTACCGATCTTGAATCCTGGAATAAAATGATTTTACCTATAGTACGCAAAGAGAGCAGAAGGCTGCCCTCCAATGGTGTAATTTATATCTGCTACTCATTAATCCTGAGCCAGCATATATGGATGGCCACTCTGCTGTGGATCAGTAATCTAAGAGTATTGTAATCCCTGATTACTTTTTGGATTTGCATCTTGATTTTTCACCTCTGACAAACCACCAGAACTCTTGTTTGTAGGTATTTACTTGCAGGAGGAATGCAGGACCGTACTCTGTGCTCTGAAATGCAGTATCCTTAATATAGTGGGAGAGAATCCAAAGCTCTATCTTTGTACTCTGTTTTTTCTATTGATTTATAAAGGAAAATACACCAAATCTAACATTGCCTGACATTTTAATCCCATGTCTTTTTTACTACGTGTACAAAAATGACTAATTCTGATATTAACAAGCATATCTACAGAAGGAAACAGTTTATATCAATGACAAATTTAAGTCAATGTAAATCAAAATCCAAATAATCGTTAAAAGATCTGAGACAGTTGAACTGTCTGTAGGGTGAAGGATGCTGACAAAATGATTACAATTCTCACGATCCTCATGCACTAAAAATTATTTCAACATTTCTAATTGAAGTCTGGACACTATAATCCAATCTATATGACTAAGTCTATAAAATTGGTGTTATTTCCATGAGAATGAACTTTGTAATTCTAAAGATTATGTAGTGGCACTTTTATAAATATTTTTTAAAATGAGTAAATCATGGTATCATATATATTTAATAGTGCAGTAACAGGTCCTCATGTTCTTTTCAGTCATGCAGTCTTATGTTTGTTAACCAAATTAAATATTTTGGATTAAACACACATTATGTGACTAACATAAAACACAATATTTGCAAACCATAATACACAGTTACTGGAAAGAAAGGTATTTAGACTTGAAGATTAGAAGATTTATTACTTAATGATTGAATATTGGCCCTTGGCCAAAAATCCAGCTTTGAAAGTACTTGTAGAATTCAGCTACAAATGTTTTGATCACAGTAGTTGGAATTTTATTCATTCTTTGCTCAACACCTGTGGTGCTGTTATATTCTAAGGTCTTCTTGCATGCAAGCTTTTAAGGTCTGTCTATAAATTTTCTGATGTCAGCAAGACTTTCTTTTCATGTGTTGGGTTTATATTTTTCTTAAACAAATATTTGCTGATTGTTGCCAAAGTGTTTTATTTTGCATTTGTTTCTGAACATATGCATATAGGTGTTCTGTAACAGACATGGATTAATATAATTATAATAAAAGCAATTAAAGAAAACCCCAGGGCAAATGTCATTTTCTCAGTCACAACTCTAATGATAACTCAGAATGCAAATGACTTCTTGAGCCAGGGCCATACTTAAGTATGCAAACCACTTAATTGACATGGAGCAATGACCCAGCCTAAAGTTCAAATAGTTTTGATTGGTGTCAGAGCCATTTGTACCTGTGCCTTGTAACAGTTCAACACCTTTTCTCAGTGTACCCCAGTATTAATTGTTATTATTATCTGATACTTATTATAACTAATCAATACTATGAAATGTTAAGTTAATTGTGCTGGTAATAAAATTGAGCCAATCCATGCTGGATGAAATAAAAATGGCTGGAAAAGTCAGAAATAGATTTTGTATAGGTATATATCACATATATAATATTTGGAATTTTGTAGTTAAGAAACAAATTTTTATAAAATGCTAACAGCATTAAGGAGCTCCTTTACCCAACAGAGCCAAGACTTGAGAAACTGCTTTAAGATAACATGCATAACATGTGTTAAAAAATAACCAGTAGCATCTAAGAAATTAGAACCTCTAATAAAAAATAGAGTGATTGCATTCTTTATTATAGTCAAGTTGTGCACTTTGCCAGCCAGCCCCATTAGAAGGTTGTTTCACGTTACCAAACGACCCCAGCCACATTAGGAGATGCCTGTAGCCAAATTTGTATCAATTACAGCAGATTCCTATAACTTCTAAAATTCATATTTTTTAAATCTATGTCTAATACTCTTCTAGATTACATTTAAGAAGAGGGGACATTTTATTGTTTTTTCAATTAATTAATTTTTACAATAAAAAAGTGTTTGTCATGCGAAATAACCTCAAATGATACACTAACAAAAAACAATGCATCAAGGATTTCTCTTCTAAATGTCAGTCTAAAATGAACTCTATTCAAAATTTTATAATGATTTGCATACTTTTTTTTTGTAAAACTAACTCTAGGAACTTTAATCCTTTGACTAATGTTCTGTTCGTTCTAGGGTTGAATTATTAAAATAAGATAACCATTTAAATAACATTTTTAGGTTTTCTTGTGTATTTGTACCAGCGGTTACTTCTAAATGGAACCATTCTGTAAGTAAGGCATTCTCATTATAGCTTTACTTTTCTATATTTTTTATAATGCTGGTGGTATTCTTAATTAATTTATTTTAATAAAACATATTACTTACTACATCTGAAAGTGGGGCAACATGGAAATAAAGCAGTTAATGCTTCTGCTTGAAGGTCCCAGGTTTGCGTTTCATCTAGGTGGACAAAGTTGTTTTCTCTCTGCACTCTGCATATCCTCCTTGTGTCTGTCTGGTTTTCTTTTGGGAACTCTGGTTCTCCTCCTTTTTTCAAAACATTGCAATTTCTAAACTGGAGATACTAAAAAGCTCCACACTTAACACTTTATTGGTTGTAACTGGTCTGGTCGAGAAAAAGTCACCAGTACAAAATGTGTAATTTGACCAGTGCTGTTCATAATAAGCATGAAAACGTATTGTAGCTGGCAGCTTTGCTCTGTTATTGTACTACAAAAAGTAACTGATCCTTCAAGCCAGTGTCCACCTACCCACTATCCATTAGTGTTGCATGTTTGATGTGACAGCTGTCGGTCCTTTAGCTGTTATGAGAACTTTCTAATGAATTGAAAGCATGCACATAGTGTTTATTTTAACTAGTGTGCACCTTTTGTTTTTTAAACTCTGCAGACACATTGACCTGCATGCGCACAGTATGTTTTGGTGCACGTGTCTACATACTAGAGGTGCACAGTAGCCAGCGGCACTGTCAAAGTGAGTCTAATATTAGCGTCTGGCTGATGGCTAGTTGTATCTGGATAAGAAGAGGGTGATAAATGAGGGTAGCAGCAGTGGCAGGGGGTGGGTGGGTTATGCAGTAGAGAAAAATTTAGAGGAGATACCGACTGTCCAAGGTAAAGAGTGAGTAAAATAGTGTACTAAATCTCAGACAGGATCCTCATGACGAATCCCGGTTGATTTCCAGACTTAAAATTAGACCAATCGTATTAAAATAAATTTTAATAAGAAAGTGAATACTGTAGAGTCTTAGATGGTTTTCATTTAGGTACATTTAGCATGTTTCGCTTGTAGGTTGGAGTTGTGGTTTCCAGTTCTATATGTAGTTTTGCAGTAGGCTTTTAGCTTTAAAAACACTTATTCATCCTGCTTATTTTATCCCGTGATTTGTAATAAAATTATTCATTCCCCTCTTTTATGCTTCGTATCATTTTCAGGAATTTAGAAATGATTCAGCTGTTTTTGGATGGAAAACATCTTTTAAAACTCACATTGTAAACCCAAAGCCACCGCTGGCCATGAAAACATTTTTTTTTTCAAATGTTTGTATTGTTCTTTAAGTGAATGATTTCCTTTAACCTCTGATCAAAATCCATTTAAATGTACGATCTAATTTCTTACTGTGGGTAAAATTATTAAAGCAAAAAAAATTTCCGGAGCCACATTTTTAAACCGAAGATCTACCTGTGACTTTTATGCCACATTGTAGAGTAGGGTAAAAGTGTTGTGGATCAGGGCTAGATCAGACTGAAAATAAGACAGATTAATGAGCCCACTGAAATGAAAGAAAGGAAAGGGAATTATGTTGGAAGCTTTCTTCCTTCCTTCCTTCCTTCTTCTTCTTCTTCTTTTTTTTTTCCCTGGGTACCACGTCGCTGATTTGAGCCTGTGCTATGTCGACGTCTCCCTCTCATTTGTCCCTCCCCCATCATCCCTGGCAGCTCTCTCCCCCTCTCTCAGCCCAAGCCTGGGGGAGCCAGTGGAGATTAAATGTAGCCTCCATAAGCCAAGCACATCATGTAGCTATGTTTCTAGGACCAGCTTTCTTTCTCTCGTTTATGCTTTATACTAAATCTGTGACATGCAAACTGGAAATGTGTTATGCAAACCCAGGCACCTTTTAGATGTTGGCATAAATATAAGGAAGAATGAGGAGTAAACACAATAAAACAGATGACATTCTTATTCTCATTTATAGTCTTTTCCTCTTTATCTCTTGCTCGCTCTCTCTTTCTCTGTCTGGCTGTGGGAATGATATGGCACAGAGGTGGGCCTCCAACTTAACTAACCACAGCTGTGCGTGCAAATTAATGGATGATACTTGTTTTCTCCTTTCTCTTTTCCTCTCAGTTTAACTTTTTTTCCCCTTTTTTTCCATTCTGCCACTCAACATGGACTGGTGGGGGGGTATGTCATGCTTTCCCTCCACCTCACCTCCTCCTTTTCAATTTTGCTCCGAGAGAGATGGAATGAGGGGAAAAGTGTGTGTGTGTGTGTGTGCACGGCAGGAGAGTGAGTGCACGAGAGTGAGGGAGAGCAAGAGAGTGAGGGAGGGAGGGAGAAATGTAAGACAGATACAGAGAGAGAGTGAAAGAGAAGAAGGGGGTGTGGAGAGCGAAGCAGAAGCAGCACAATGCACTGATGCCTGTGCCTCTTTCATTCACCACTGTTTTCTCGTCAGGGAGGTTCGAGATTTTACTGTCGTCAGTTTTCTTGCCGGGTCTACAACCAAGGATTTACACTTAAATGGAGCCTCTGTAGCCAACTCTGGATGAGTGAGGTGAAGTAACTGTGTGTTGGTGTGCGTTTGTGTGTGTGAGTGTGTATGTGTGTGTGTGTGTGCATGTGTGTGCATGCGCGTGCGTGCGTATGTGTGTAATGTGTGTGCGGCTGGTTGCATGCGCTCCCCCCCTCTCCTGAGATCCAGTAGACTCGTATGACTAGCCCGTGTTGCGGCCCTGTCCATCAGCCGCTACTTACTTGGCGGGTCCTCCTAATTGCCTTTTTCTTGACTCATCTTTGCCCTTTCTGACCGGCATGCTCCAAAAACCATCGTCTTCATTGCCGCCATCACCATCGACCCACCTGGCTTGCCTCGTGGCCTTGAAGAGTTGAATGGGAGCCGTTTTTTGGTCTTGGCGCCAACCTGTTCCCCACGCCAGGCCACTCGCACTGTGCTTTCCTTAATTCCCCACCCACTCAGTCCGGTGTTCCCATGAAAAGTTTTAATTTTCGATTTCTCCCTCTTTCGCCCTTTCTGTTTCTGCTTTTCTCATCCTTGCCCGTCTTACTTTATCGCTCTTCATCTTCTTTTGTCCAGCAGGCTGTGAGAGAAGGCGTCCGGCAGTAGCTCCGACCCTAGCAAAACCCGGGTGAGTTTTTCAAACGATTTTCTCCTTCCTTCCTCCCTCGCTTCCTTCCCTTTCGCTCACTCTTGCGCGTGCTTGCTGTGTCTCACTCCTCTCTCCCACCTACAGCTGCAGCATCTATTCAAATCTTGATTACCTTTGTCTCAAAAAACTGCCTGTGCCGGCGTAGTCCAGCGTGATCTTGCCAGGTAGCATCCTCAGTGAATCATGCCGCTACCTGAATGATTCCTCATCAGTAATCTCCCTTTTTTTAAGTGCTACTTTAATAAGTGCACCTAATGCTCTAGTTAAGTTATTATCGGTGAAGCAGAAAGACAACTTGGCGCCAGAGTTCGATGTCTATTACAATGACTTTACCTTGCGAGAGGAGCTTATTAATGTGATGCCAAACCTTACCTGTGAGCCAGGGTCATTCGTGCTGTAGACAGGCATCAGGGACTCCCCCCCCCCCCCCCCCCCCCCCCCCCCCCCCCCCCCCCCCCCCCCCCCCCCCCCCCCCCCCCCCCCCCCCCCCCCCCCCCCCCCCCCCCCCCCCCCCCCCCTCTCACAATCCCTGAGACCCTAACTTGTGACGTTTTGCTGTCATGTGCACGGGTTAGGCTCTTGGGAGCTGGGAGGGGTACTCCATCAACCTAGCACTGTGGGAGACAAAGCCATTTAAACTTTTAAATCAAGAGTGAAATGAATCAACTGCAAGGCAAAGGCTATTAATTAGCCAGGGGGTGGGGTTGTCATGGGGGGAGCAGAATGTGGCACTTTGGAAGGGGAGGGATGATGGAATGCTGGCATCAGGGTCATGTGACACTTCGGTGGGCCGATTCAGCTGAGGCATCATTATGAGACGAGTTATGAGAAAAGAATTCTTTTTCGATGCACGACCACAAGGAGCGAAAGAGGAGTCATGTATGGTTTTTCTTCAGCCAGGCCATACTCTGTGAAGGCTTTGTCTTTTCATAGCTGGCTAGTCTTTGCCTAATGCAATGAGAGCAGCACAACGTACTAGTGAGAGCGTGACGCATTTTGCTCGGTACACTTGTGTTTGACCTCAGTGAGATCCTCAACCTCAAGACATGAACCTGTGCTCTTCAGCCGCCTGTGTGTGTGTGCATGTGCAGTTCTGTTTGATCTAGCTAGCTATGACTTTCAGCTGATTTAATATATAATATTGGCACTTTTAAGCAGTGATTTCTGCTTGAAATAATCTGCTGACAAACTGCTACAAAGGATTTGGACTTCTGTGGGTTGCATCTCATCCTGACAAAAAAAGCAAAACCTCAACAATAATATTAGAACTGAAAAATTTTCCTCAGGTTCCTTCTCCTTCGTTTATCCACCCAATGCATGTGATTAAAGAGCTGGCCTGCCACCGAAACCAAATTTGTTGGGCAAATAAAATTTACATATTTAAGATGTGTAATATAAAGCAATAATCCAAATGTAATATTTGCATTTTAAAAGTGTTTGAGTGTGCTGATGCTAGTTTCATATTTAACAAGCAACAGGGGGAGAAAATATAATCACAAAGAAATCTCTATCCATAATGCCTTACTCACTAGAGCGAGGAATTATAACTGTAAACGTACCGATGGCTGCCGATAGCTACATACAGAGAGAGATTACTGATATTAGTGATAATACAATAGAAAAAAATCATTACCATCTTGATTATTTGCATGCACTGCTGTTATAAATGTATATAAATTTCAGGCTTTTTGTCATGAAGTTGGCAGTGATGAGGGGCTTTGTCTGGATGTGCCCAGGTAGACATAGGTTAAGAGGATTTGTCTGCTGCACTCTGCCTAGATTGCTTGTTGGATGTCTAGTATAATGGACCAAACCTTTTCTACAAAGGTTTGGTTTCTGTGTGTGAGAGAGAGAGACACAGAAAGAGAGAGCGGCACTATGGATTTCTCTCCTGTCCCTGCAGTGTTGTTTTTTGGTGTCTGAGCTGGACCTCTATTGTTCGCTTCTCTCTCCCTCTGCACTCACATTGCACTCCTCTGGAACAGAGCAGCGGCACAGAGACTAGACTTATGTTTAGGTAGGCTGGCCATTGGAACAGGAACCTGGCCCAAGAATTTTAAGGTGGAATCAGGTACCCAGAACAAAAGGCTGCCGCAGTGAGAGAAGCTATGCAGGTACAGTGGTGCAGATCCTTACTGGGTGACGCCCATAGCTGGAGAGCTCCGAGCCTTTGTCTAGGTGCTCAAATTTTCTGTTTCATTAGAAATATGATTAGGTGTTTACCGACATCGCTGCCTCATTTTCGTATATGCACAAGTTCAGCATGGTCTTATCCGCAAAAGATAAAACTGACATGGTTCGCTACAATGTCCCACATTCTAAGAATAGCATCACAGATGTAATCCACATTAAAGTTCTAATAAAGCACAGTTATAAATGATAACTGATTTTGGTTTAGTTTATTTCAAGTAATCTGGGTCTATATTCTGGGGCAGACAGCTGCTAGAGCTTTCTCTGAATTCCTGTGTAGGTAGATGAGACAAGATGGTGCCAAAGCACGTGGTCTTGAGCTAAATCCAGTTACCAGTTTCTTTTTACTATTAACTAATAATTCTAAGTAATGCATTACTCAAATTTGACAATATTTTCAGTGATGTAATGACTTACAATTTCACATGAATTACATTTATTTACTTAATCTAAAATAGGCTCTATACTTGTCTTGAGTACAGATATGTGCTCTGTTCCTCTGCTTTTCTGCACATAATCCAAAGCCACATACATGTATGGTATGCAGTTTAAATCATTTTAACAAACTGATTTCTTAAAGAATTTGCTTTGTGATTTCCGATTAATTTGTGGCTCCAGTATATTTCTTCATCTGGCTACACATACTAAAGCTTTTGCATTGAATGCAAAAAAAAAAAAAAAAACCTGAATACTCAACAAGCTGTTTCAGACAACACACAGCACGTAGCCTAGCCAACTGGCAATGATGGCATGCTGTCCTGAAAGAAATTCCTTTTTGGCTTCACTGCAAAAATATACTGATACTTTGTAGTTTACATTGAGGTGTGTGAAATAAATTTCATTATTCCATGAAATAATAATAATAATAATTTAATTTAAGAATTAAAGCCAATTTTCAGAAGGAAAGAAAACATTTCTTTCCCTAGTAACAAATTACTTTGAAAAAGTAAATAAAACAAATTAAACTACTTTTTAATAATGAGTGCAATACATTTGTGAACCAACAGAGACTTTACAAATAAAAGACATGCCAATATTTTGAAATGAAAGAGTTTTAGATATATATTGCTGAAAATGTCATTGCTCTTGTGATGGTCCACAACTGGGTTTAGTGTGTTTCTCCACCTTTCAACTTATTCACATTGCATTGGGTTCTGGTTCCCCCTAAGACCTTGATTATTGGATTCTAAAATTTTCATATCATCAGCTTATATAATGTTATATGCTTTATATAATCTCTGAAATAATTGGACAAGATCACTTATTCTATATGCTTTGTAAAATGATACACAGTACTTAAATCCTTGCTTTCAGAACTTTATATAAGAATCTAAACTATATGAGCATTTTCGAGCTAGCAAAATGGGATGTGTAGCAAGACTTTATGGTAATTCATGAATCAGAATTACCTCAGCTATCAAGGTTGTATCTTTTGGCTACTGCTTGATGCCTTGATATATTTTCTTGATATATCTGCTTTATCGTTGATATCTACAAGACTGCAGAATGCTTTCTCCTTAATATTTGGTCATTGCAAAGCTCTATGAGTTAGAACATTTTTAAAAGGTTTTGATGGCCACTGTTGTATGTGCTCTATAGAAGCCTGCAAATAAGATGTAGCACTTGTTTGAACACAGAGACCTGACCTTCTCATAGAACAGTAAACCAAGGTTCCTTATAGCTTAGGCTGAGTTTAAAGAGCTTAAAAGTGACTTCTACACACCAAGCCTGATTAACCAGCATGAATCTAACCCAATTAGGAGAGAAGAAACATGTCACCAAGCTTTTGTCTTTTAGCCGCAGATCCTGTCCAGCACAAGAGTCTGCTCATCGATAAGCTATGTCACTTATTCTCTGTGGCCTGTGCATACTCAGGTCTCGAGGACCTCATGGGAAGACAGTGGAAATCCCCTGCGAGACTGTGGCATGGCTCAGCATGGTTATTTGGCTTGTCTCTCTGGCTAGGCTCACCACCAGTGCACTGCTTCCACATGAATCATGCCCGCCCATGGAATTCACACACACACACACACACACACACACACACACACACACACACACACACACACACACACACACACACACACACACACACACACACACACACACACACTGTTTGCTAACAATAAATTAGTGAAGTTTGCATTAAATAACTTATCCATGAATAACATATGTATCTGGTAAAGACGACCTATATCTAAAGCATGAATGCTTAAATTCTGTTAAGCAGTTTTTTAATTTCTTTTATTTCTTATTCATGGCTATTCAGAACCACATTTTTCATGTACATAGAAGTACAGAGTAACGAGCCTGCTATATGCCCGCCATATTGTTCTTGTCAAGACATGGCAAATCTGCACCACGTTTCAGATCTTTTCTTGGTGGATTTGCATTAGGCTAATTAATTTGTCATTAATATGCAGACTGTCAGTGTTTTCTCTGAAGAGGTTGAGTCTGTAACTATAGTGATGCTGGAGTCTCCAGTGCAGGCTTTCTGATTAGCATGACACTGGCTGACGATGGTTTCTCAGTAGCTCACCAGTAACAGTTGGGAGCCAGGTTTCTGGATGGTGAGAAACGGGTGCTGGCAGCTCAATCTTTTGCAGTGTGTGTGTGTGTGTGTGTTCTCTGTGGCACCAGACTTCTTTCAAATCCCGATGCTGAAACTTCCTGAGGAAGCTTTTAACCTTAAGCTCTGTTCAAAGCTCGCTGGTACATCTTAAGTATTATTGGTAGTTACACATTCAACTTACAGTTGAATGTATAACAATGATGGTGATTATTTAGCGTGGATTAATTTGTGTTATGTACATTTTTAGGCTTTTGTGGTAATATACGTTATTAATGAACTCTTTTTGATACTTAAGTAATAAAATAGTGATTTCAGGATTCTTATACTTGCAATTTGACGGGTTGAGTATTTGTGGCCTATGCAGAAAACTGTTCTGTCTGTTAAAATTTAGGCTTTTGTATTGTCTTTAACTCACCTGTATTAGTATGAGATCAGCTGTGTCTTCCTCTAAGTAGCTGTGCATTTCTCCAAAATGGAGGAAAACTGGAAGCATTGGATTCACATCACAATGGGCACCGCTGTCCTCTCACCCACCTCTGCAGAAAAAATAATCAAGATTTCTAAGCATTTGGTTCAGTGAAAATGAGGACATAACTTAGGATTAACGCATCAATTGAAATAAAATGCCAAATATAAAAAATATATTAAAAAGCAGTACCACTGTCCTAAATTCTGAATTCTATTTTTATAGTAGAAGAGCATAATTACATTCTCATATCAGTGCAGATTGTTATGAAGACTAATAGTGTGTCAGCAGTATTCTACCATGTCTATCTACCATGTTCAGAAAAATATTATTTAAAAATTCTGAAATGTAAGTGTAATTTTTTTTTTTATTCTGTTTAAAGTATTATTGTATTGTTATGTAGTTTTCATGACAGTGAAAAAACCTAAATGTTTGTATTATTTTTATTATGGTTAAACTCTTTGCTGTTTCTGCTATTCCTGATGATAAAACTGAAGTACAACTTATTAATAAAACTAATTTCTGAGAATCACACAAGACCACTGCCTTCTTACTTTTTTCTGTATGTATTAGTATTTATATTTCATGTCAAAATATAATACGTCATATAACAGAGTTGTATCAATTCTAAATGTTTTTAAGCAAGTTATATTTCATTTAACATTTATTTTGTGTATTCAGTCATAATTGTTGTGCTTGTGGGGTTCGGTGGCAGTTGTTGCTGCTGTGTGGGATTGTGGGCTCTATTTCAGGTATGTTGTAAGTTTGGTTAAGCAGTTTGAGGCATTCGTGAGATGGCTCAGTGACTTAGCCCGGTCTTAGCCTGCCATCTTACCAAGAAAAGCTTCTGCAGATTAGCCTCTAGCTGACAGTACATAAAATAGAATCAGGCCCATTTTCATAGCTTTTTTAAGCTCTCTTCCTTCCTACTGATGCTTGTTCCTTCCCACTCAGTTTGTGTATGACTGTTTTATTTATTTATTTTAACATTTTCTTTTATTCATCTCTCACTTCATCTCTCACAATTCTGTCCCCGTATGGCTTTTGGCCTACTTCTTGAAGCAGCGAGATGCAGCAAATTTGTACGTAGGAGAGCCAGAGACTCTGTGTGTGTGTGTGTGTGTGTGTGTGTGTGTGTGTGTGTGAGAGAGAGAGAGAGAGAGACTTCATACTTTATCACAAATATTTGAGCCACTTATTGTTTTTAAAAACATGCAAAAGCAATAAAACAAATTTAAGCTGTAATGGGTTTGATTTAGTGAGAACTATTGAGAAATAGAGCTTTTTTTTATATTGATTTATTTTTATTTTTTTCATGAAAAACATGAAAACATATTTTATGGTAATGAAAGCTTTGTGTGGAATTATTTTATCTTTTTTTTATTTTGTATTTTTAAATACAGCATATACTTGTAATAAAGTTAAAGTCATGTAGAACAATAGTAATTAAATAATAAACAATCACCTCATTATATAAATCCTTAGTCACATTATTTAATTTACTAAACTGATAAGTCCACAGATAGACACTTGCTTTACATAAGTTTGTAAACATTTTGGGAATGTTGCAACAGTCCTAAAGTTTTTTTTGTGCCACTTGCTAAGTTGAATTATGACTCGTGACCGTCTGTAGCAAGTCTAAACCAACTTGGAAAACTAGACACTTTACATTTCTGTTGGAATAATATAATGTAATGCATTTTAAAATTTTCTCATGAACTGATGCTTTAGTATTTCATTTTTATTTCCATTAGGATTTTACTTTTACTATTTATACAGGTTAAATTTGTTGTGTGACATATTTGTGAAATATTAACAGTAATACTGGATAACTTTTTTCCAGATTTACTTTTATTTAACTCATTTAGTTTTGTAGAACAATACATTTTTAAGTGCAGTGGTACATAAAAAAACTGAATGAAAGCACTATAATTATAAACTAGGAATTTTTATTGTAGGGATTATTTATTTAATTGGATCCGTTGAATAGAAACAGTAATTGGAAGTTGTGCTATGTGGTTGTGAATTTCTCATCACAAGCCTATATTCCATGCACATGAATAACAGTTGAGTTATCATACAAATAATGGAAATGTAAATATTCATAGAATCTGTGAGAGATTTTGAAATAGATTAACAAATTCCTGAATGATGTTAAACAGCGACTGGATGGCAGTGTAGAGGTTGAGCTAAATCTTGGATAGCTCTGTTGCAGATGGGTGTTCAATTTTCAGGCCTGCTACAGTAATAACTCTATACAGCCACTTTACACTTAAACCCAGTGAACCTGCAGAGGCATTGCTTGCCTGTCGGCTTGTAATGAGCCTCTTTAAGGGGGCTGGCGATGGGGGCTCAAATTCAACTAGTATGTTCTTTTTTCTACTCCTTTCTCTTTCTGTCTTACTCACATTCATGCATACACACATTTGCTAAATGAAGAATTAGTTTCAGATTTACCCAGTAAAATGCAAGTAGGAAAAAATAACTATTTGTTTTCTTCTTTTTTGCCACTCTGGATTTTAAAGGATGCAAAAAAAACCCACAGGTCTGGATAGTAGCACTGCATGGC
Source organism: Corydoras maculifer (assembly GCA_019802435.1). Lineage (NCBI taxonomy): Eukaryota > Metazoa > Chordata > Actinopteri > Siluriformes > Callichthyidae > Corydoras > Corydoras maculifer. The sequence goes on from JAFMOD010000228.1 coordinate 2,504,376, forward strand.
ATTTAGACAATTTGTTTTGTTTGTCCTGAAAATATTTTTAATTAAACTCTTTTATTAGTATTAGTAGTTTAAGTCTTAGTTTACAAGTTATCAATTACATATAAAATAAAGTAAAAGTAAAATGATTTATACATTACTGTGGTGCTTAAAAATTTGTGTACACTTTAGAATTGTTTGTTTCTGAATAAATTTGACTTCAGCAGATTTTTAAACAATTTCTTATCCCAAAAGTAGATCAACAACACCAAATTAAATAACTATTACAGCAAATTTGATCCTCTGTATATATTTATTGATCCAATAGTACATTTTTGTAACAAATGCATGTAATCATTTAGGATTGCTCTGTCTCTTCAGACATGAAAACCATCCATGCCATGGGTAGCAATGCACCCCATTATTTTTACTGATGTAATTGCTAAAGTATTCCTTCCTATTCCTTATAGCTTTACTGTATTACAATAGCATTATGCTTTCTCATAGAAACAGATATTTGGCCTTGACTTTAATTTACTGAAATTTATTTAGCTTCAATTGCTTAGCAATATTGTATATGGTAATAAAATGATCTATTTTGCTTTCTGTGCTGACAGAGGAATTTGTCCTCCATATTTAACACATCCGTGCAGTAAAACACACACACACACAGTGAGGTGAGTACATATGCCTGGAGTGGTGGGTAGCCTTGTACACGGCACCCAGGGAACAATTGGTGTTGGGTGCCTTGCCCAAGGGTATAGTACTTGGTGGGAATGTGAATTGAACTGGGGACATTCAGATTACAAGACTTACAAGACTGTCCCAGTAAAAAGTGTGAATTAAAATAATTAACTAACTAATTATCTAAACAATATGAAGACATTAGTTTCATGTTATAACAATTTTCTGTATGTGCATGTTAAAAAAATTAACATTTGAAAGATTTATGTCACATATTTGTGTGTTTGTCAAAGAAAAAATCAATTATCCACCAATTTAAACCAGCTATCAGTATTCGGTAGGCAATGATGTAAGCACTGACAAAGGAATAGAGGATAACTAACAAATAGGTAGATGGGTCTAATGGCATGCAGAGTAACTGGGACACGGTGTGTAAATACTCTAATAGCACTGGTGTGTCTGATCCAGTGCAGTCTGTGCTGTATGCAACTGTCTTATTTCTTTCTTAACTTTTTATCTAATGTAGTGTGTATCCTAAAGGTGAATCCTGTTTTGTAGATGCTGTTTAACTGATTAAATAAAAAATAAAAAAAACATAATAACAAAATAATGGTAACTTGATAATAATGTTATTCCTTTATTTTTATTACAACAAATTCAAATAAATATTTTTAAGCAATAATTTTAGTGTGATGTTTACTTCTGGATCACAATACAGAGTAGATGTTAAATATGGTGTCATCTTTTTCTTTGTATCCAGAAATATCCAGGAAAATATTGTATGCTATTCTCAAATATAATGGTGGCGTAAATGGCACAATGGTAGCGTAGTGGTTAGCACATCTGCCTCTCAGTGCTGGGGATCCAGGTTCCCAATCTGGGTGTAGTTTCTGGGTGGATGTTCTCTTCATATTCGCATGGGGTCTCCAGATTTCATTCATAGTCCAAAATCATGGATTCAAGGTAAATTGACTGCTTTAAATTGTCCCTATATAGTGTCGGTATGAGTATGTAAAGGATTAGTGTCCTGTCCTGGGTGGTCATGGGCCTTGGGGACTTCCCTACAACCCTAGTAAAGGATTTAGCAGATGATAAGATGAGATGAGATGAGATTATATAATGTTCATCAGTGTTTGCTAGCCTACTATCATTTAAGGAGATTGAAAATTGAAATTATAAAGCTAACTCCAGTTAATCTATTATCAACTTTATAATATCTACATTGTGTTTTTTAAATTAGGGAAAAAATTTAAAATATTCATTAAAATACCTTTTATTATGCCGTCTGAAAGTTATTTTATATTATTATTACGCAACAGTACATGGGCCACATGCCCTGATATTTCATTGGCTCTAAGTCACTTAGAAAGTACAATTCCTGGTGAAGTATAAATGTTTTTCCACAAATTAGTATAATGTGTTTTTCAATGGTTTTGTAAAATCCAAATAACTGTTAGAGGTGAAACACATTATTTGTCACTATTTCTTATCTTTTTTCCTTCATGTGTTTGTATTTCCTCTCTTTTTTCATATCTCTCTATCGGTCTGAATAACAGTGTATGTTTCCAGACATAGGGCTGGTGTCATATCAGAAGTTTTAGAGAAACATTTTCAGAAAATGCCTGTGCCATCAAAGGCAGGATTAAAAATTCATGTAGGAACAGCTTTCACTGTTGGAAGATTTAAGCTTATTAGGCTTAAAACCATGATAGAAGTTTCAAGTCACTTCAAAGATGTTTTAATCTGTCAGTATGCATGTTCATGCAGTGGCTACTTAACACTGGTACACTTCGGCTCTGCTATCTGTTTTTTCCAGTGTGTCTTTATTTAAATCAAGTGTTAATTACAATACTTTATTAACAAACCGTTTGGACAAATGCATTTGGAAAAGTTTAATTTACAGATGTTTAACTTGATATTTTAAGATGAATTTAACTGATACTAAGTTAATGAATTTTTCACAGAATTTTTGACAATTGTAGAGGGTCAAATTCCATTGTCACAAACACCATTCTGTGCATAGTCTACTCCGTATGTAAAAACTAAAGAAACCTATTTGATTTGCAGTTTGCTCGTTGGTGTTTGCTTTATATAAAAATCTGTTTTATGCCAGTAGCCGGAATATCAAACTAAGCCAAACAACTCCCACAGAACAAAATTAATGTTCCACATGGAGCACACTTGTCTGTTTACTTTGTCCTTACAGAAAAAAAAAACTGGTTTTCTTTCAAACAAATATAAATATGTACTCTAGGGACCCTGACTTTTTATTATTTTAATTTTTACAAAAAGATTTTATTATTTTGTGTGATAGAGAATAATTTGTGTTAATATTCTGTCAAAGCTCCGCTCTATTCATTAAAAAAATGTTATTTCATGTTAATATTAAACAAATAACAAACATCTGTGCAATAGTCTGGTGATTTCCATTATTTTGGTAAAGATAATTATTGCATAATAATTATAGTAATCATATAATCATGATTATTTTTTAGACAATAAGCGTACCATCAATATCTGTGTCTACATGATGACAACACTAGATTTTTCAAAATCAAAAAAGTGGTTTCCTGACTCCCTTTTTAGAAGAGTTTTTTTTTTCTTCTAGCCAAATGTAACCACATTTATTTTTATAATATAACCCAAATTTATGTAAAGCTTGTAAGATTGGTGTTCCAAAAGGTGATCATTTTTAGACATAATATGTCCATGCTAGTGATTTATTGGCTCACTCACCAAGTTTGAAACTTAAAGCATATTTTTGGAAATATTTTAATATTATTGCCTTCTCGGTGTTATGGTGCAGTTCTTTAGCAATAAATTTATTTACATGTTCTCGTGTCTGTAGGTTTTATTAAGCTCTGGTTCTTTTCCACAGTTCTAGAACATGCTAGCAGGTGAACTGATAACATGCGATGTGTTATCTGTCAACCTGTTCCAGTTAGTAAAACAGTATGAATGAGTCACTTTACTGAAATGAATCAAACCGTTCAGGTTTAAATTCATTTTTTTATTTTTAACACTTTACAACAGTGCATAGTGTAAATGTGTTTTAGTTACATAATCTGTATAGTTTGTGAGACTGAACCCCGAAGAAAACAAGCCAAACATGAAATGTTTGAAAGCCTAGTATTGGGGAAACCTTATGAAGGTTTAATGAGGGTCTCATCCTCCTTGAGCAGCCAGCGATAGTAACACAGAAGCACAGAAATAATGCACAGGTTATCTATGTATACCTGTGCCACATGCAGAGTGTAGTTTACTAATTACCAGACAATCAGGGGAAGAGGTTCCAATACAACACAACAGTGACAAGAGTATTTAAATTTCAGGAATTGTAAATATAGTTTTCATTAATGTATTCATTTTTTGGGGCTTATTTGATAACTTGAAATTTGTTCTGTGTCAGTAAGCATATATAAGTAAGTATCTATATATTAACAAACACCATTTCTTGAATGTTTGTGACACTTTCTAAAAATATTATGAAATCTAAAATGTCTGTAATTTATAAAATAAATATAAATGTTTTTTAAGTGTTTTCAGTGGTGTACCCAATTTTATTTGGTTATATATGTTAAATATTAGCAAAATAAAAATCAATGCCTCCAATACAGTCAGAGAAAAATCTAGACACTAAAGTATATTTATTTATGTGTCACATTACATTTTCTTTAAATCATACTTTGTAATCATTTGGGAATTGAAGATACTAACTGTTGCAATTTTGTAAGCAGATTTTTTTTTTTTTTTTTTTTGATGCCTATTTTTGACTGCTCAGCTCAGCTTGTCTCTGCTGTCTAATTGTCTTCTTTATGATACGACATCATTTCTTAAATGAAGACAAATTGGAACTGGCATCACATGATGTTACAGACGCTGGATTTTGCACTTTTCATTGATAACAGTCTGAATGGTTGTTTTATATTTGGCACATAAAATTTGACATCCATTTTTCCTCGAAATAGGCTGCGAAATGGACTCATCTGACCTTACAAGACATTCACATTGTATTTCAGCACGTATCAGATGATTTTGAGTCCACAAAACTATTATTTGAGAAATGTATAATGGAATCCTCTTTACCTAAAACTAATTATTGTGCCTATCTGACAATGTCTATTAAAGTAGCACAACTATTTGTTAAACAAAACTGTGGGAGAACAATCATGACTCAACACTAATGCCCCAAGATTTTCTTTCACTCCCTGAATTTTCTTTTTGTTATAAACTGTACTTGGTAAAATACTTAAATTCATTCTATATTTGTGTTTTTAAACAGTGTTTTTTTAAATTGATTAACATCCTTTCACAAAGTTTTGCACCAACTGTTGAATCATTTCCCGTTCTTACTACAAACAAAAGTTAAAACTATATTGTGAATGTTCCATAATGACTTAACTGCTAATATTTTAAATATCATAATATTTTTCATTTTATTTAGCTGTTTTATTTTTTATTGGTATTGCTGATATCACATTTTTTTAACAAAATGCAATTTTCTTTGTCAATTTAAAACTATAAATTTTGTGAGTTAAATAAAAGTAAAAGAAGTTATTAACTTGCAGCTGCAAGTTAACTGCAGCAAATAAATTATATATATAAATTATTTTTAGTGTTTGTATTTTGTGTGTTTGTATTACTTTGAAAAAAGAAGTCTTTGCTTTTGGCGTGGTATTACTTAGAATGGTTCTTGTATTGTACAATGTAACTGCCATTGTATATTATTGTATAATTCATGGAAATGAATTTGTTTGATTAAAAAATATATTGATCTCATTTTTATAACACTGATATTGTTGTTGAATGATTATGAAAAAGTAGGTTAATTGGTAGATTTCTTATTGCCCGGCAATATTTCTTCAGAGCAGATGCAGAGGCAAAACAATAATAAAAAATCGATTTAAAACTATTTATTTGCAGATTAAACAGCCTTTTGAAAACAATCAAAATTTTATTCTCAAAGTTACTTGTTAAACATAAAAAAAAATTATTAGGAATTTGGTTATGAATAAAGCTCAGAAAAAAAAAATATTTAAAACCTTTTGCCTTTTTATGAGTCTTTTTGAAGAGACCTTACTGACATGGTAAATTTGTTGCGTTATCATGGACATATGTGTTATTAAACTACCTCAACATGGTTGAAAATTACCTTAAATGTAATGTGTTTTATTTGGACTTTTTTGTTTTTATGTCTGTAAACTTCATATACTTTATTAAATGTGTAAAAATGAATAAACATCAACAGCAACAATCCAGACTTTTGGATAAAACTGTATAAACAGGCTTTTTTGGCTTTGATTAATTTTTTCTTATAAATATATAATAAACCAAAATTTCTTTTTTTGCTTTTATAATTGTTGATTTAGGTAAATTATATTTCATTTTACTGTATATTATGACAGAAGTTCTTATTAAGTGATTTTATTTTTTACTGTGAACTGAACATTAAATTCATAAATATATTTCAATATTTCATAAAAATTATTATAGAAAACTTACTTAAATATTAATCCACCTCTAAACAGCGAATATACAATGTAATGTATGTTGCTGTTGGCAGTTAATAGGAAATATAGAACAAATAAATATTAACATTCATTGGATACCAGATGTTAAGAAAAGTAGTATAACGATGTTAAACAAAAATGTATAAATGTATAACAACATACTTTTTATATTCTTAAATAAATTAACATGAATTTAATTTTAATGTTTTTTTACTGCTTACCATCACATTTATTCAGCACACATTTGAATATTATCCACATTTTTTTTTAATTATACTACATCTAATTTAAATTAAAATATTGAAATTGATTATAACGATTACACTATCCATGTAAAACAACTAAAATCCTCTACTCCTCTACTTGCTCATCCTTTCATAACAATATTTTATCTGTTGTAAATCATAATTCCAGACTTCTGTAGTGTTTTTATAATAAATCTAAATCTGTCTATCTGTCAGTCTGCTATTTTTATTTTAGAGACCCAAAAGACTGATTATAATAAATTACTGTTTTACTACATTCATCATATAAGCGGTATGGTACACACAAAACCATTAATTAAAATGTTTTATCAATTCGTGTTTTAACATTGGATTTTTAATTATTAAACTAAATGAGTGTTATAAAAACTGTATCATTTACTTTGTAGTTCTGTATGAATTATTAAATTACTATTCTAAATTATAGTGTAGTACAACAATAAATGTTTTTATTTCAGTTGCCAACATTATCATTACTTAAAGTTAACATATTATAGCATAAAAATTAAATTCTACTAAATTATAGCATATAACACAACATGAACTTTTGTATATATAGTAAAATTATTAGACTCAACTATGGGGTATTAGACTAATAAAATGACACACAATTTTGTAATATACTTACAATGTATTTAATAATATAGAAATATAAAACAATTTAATATAGAAATATAAAACAATTATATATAATTTAATATAGTTTTGGCATTGCAATTATACAATAAAGTAATAATTTTATGAATGAATTATTAAATAATTAGTCAATATTAAACCTTTGTATTTTCAATTTAAATGTCTATAAACCTCTAACCTGCAGCTCACTGAGAATTTTAAAGAGGTTATACATGACCACACACACTCTCACACACGCACACCATAGACACACATTGTACAAGCACTCAGACACAAACACACACATGAGGAGGCGGGTTGTGTGTGGTAGTGACTGTGTATCTTTGATCTGCCCATTTCCCATGTCCTTTGTCAGAGGTAGTCTGAGAGGGAGAGTTGTGTGTGTTTGGGGGCTCTATTGAAGTGTTAAGGGTGTTGAACTTGCTTACTCTTTTCTTCCTTTCTTTCCTCGTATGCTCCTTTTATGAAAAACCCCTAACACACAGCCAGAAATGGTGAAAATGAGCTGGTGAAAGATATGGAAAAAATCTTGTGTTTATTATTATGAGAAACAAGTTCCCGAACCCCGGATAAGCGGAAGATAATGGATGGATGGATGGAACAAGTTCCCATATTTAACCCAATGAGTTAACCAGGGTTTTGTCTGAGCGCAGTAGCTAAAATTGAAAGCTGATATTCTGGAAGTAAAACAACTGACTGGACTTCATATAATCATCAGTTGTGAACATGCCACAGGCGTTTGATCTAGAACATGATATTTGTGGGTGTGAGTACCCAGACACACCAGCAGCCCGAGCCTGGATTTAATTTGAAACCTTTTTCAAGATTGCACGATGCTAGTTAGTGCTGAGACACCAGGGGTTGCAGTGCTGCTGCAGAAAAGGGGGTCCAAAAGGAAATAGCAGATGGTGAAAGCCAAGTTCAAGTGCACATTTCCACCTCCCCCTTTCTTTTTTTTTCACTTCCTGCCATTCTTTTGCCACTGCACTGCTTCACAAACGGCCATCGGCTAGGTATGCAACCATTCACTGTGCCCTACGGGAGGTCCCTTGCTTTAAAACGGCTTTTCTGAAAAGAGGTTGTGAAGTCCTGTGGAGTCCCTTGAGCCATGAGCCAAGCAGACAGGCATGACCCAACTGGGGCATACATCAAAAGGGCTTTGCTCATGCCCCACCACCTTACTCACACCGTACCCGCCTATCCTGATATGTCCTTCAATGTGAAGGCACATCAGGGGTCAACGCACACTCATAAATGAAAAATGCCAGATGTTAGACATGCAATCATATGTGGCTTAAAGCATAAAAAGATTGAGGAATAAAAAAGTTAGTCAGAAAGCCCACTGGGGAATAAAACATCAGGTGAATAGACCCTAAGAAAAACTGAAAGGAGATAGCACTATAAGTGATAGTTCAGAGTGGGGAAGAGAGAGAAGTAAGGCACTCTTATTCAGCTTGTGGTTTACACACAGCCTCCCAAGTGCTCAATGAAAACCCATTACCTACTTGTGGGAGGGATTAATAGAGAAGGGCCATGCAGGTGGACAATGGTGAGAAGAAACTTGAGTCAATGCAAGCATGCAATGTAGCACTTTACTCATTAATGGTGGAATAAATGACAATAAACCACTTTGTATTACAAGTTTGTGTGTCCATATATACGCAACGAACCGAACCGATCTGGTTAAAGAGATGGTAAGGAGAGTACCTTATCAGTCACAGAGCACATATCTTAGGACCATCATTACAAATCTCACTGTTGCTGCACAATTTCCACACACACACACAAGAACCCCCAAAAGGCATATTATGACTGCGCTTATGACTTAAGAATGCCATACCTGTTTCTCACGCATATAATGGCATTCAATTTTAATTATAATTAACAGTATGCAAAAGGTTTTAACAACTAACAAATGATGGCATTGCTTTAAATGTATGTAGACTGTACCTTTATAATCGAGAGTGTTTGTAGCAGTGTATAGATATAGTTTTAGATACAGGCATTTTTATTTCTTCATGTATGTGGATGTTGGTTTGGGGTTTGGGTTTTGGGTACTGTTGTTTTTCATTCATTCATTTATTATCTTCCACTTATCCTCTATTAGGGTCGCGGTGGGGTTCCCCATGCCCATCCAGGGGAGAACATCTCGGGCGCTGGGCAGATACACCCAGGACAGGGCGCCAATCCATCGCTGGGCACACACTCACTCACACAGACACACTCTAAACGGGGCAATTTTGAGAACTCAATTAACTTGATCCATGTTTTTGGACTGTGGGAGGAAACCGGAGAACCCGGAGGAAACCCACGCAGACACGGGGAGAACATCCCCCCCCCCCCCCCCCCCCCCCCCCCCCCCCCCCCCCCCCCCCCCCCCCCCCCCCCCCCCCCCCCCCCCCCCCCCCCCCCCCCCCCCCCCCCCCCCCCCAAGCCACCGTGCCGCCCACTGTTGTTTTTTATGCTTCATAATTAAAAACATTCATTCATTCATCATCTTCTACTTAATCCCCTTCTATGGTCGCACAGTGAGGGGGGGGGTGTTTGTAGCACAAGTTTAAAGCATGTTTGCAACCAAACATAGTAAGAATTGTGAAAAGTGTACACACGTGTAGGTGATGGCTATTACCTCATAACAGCTTTGTGTACACAAGATAAGACAATTACGCAAATGCCATCAGATAACACTTGTATTGCGAGTTATTTTAATCAAATTGGGTAGAACTATATAAACAGAGCCATAGTCTACAGGGGACAGAGTCCTTATCCCTGGCATACATAGTTTCCTCATCTTTTCTACCACGTCCCTGTGGAGACAAGTAGAAGCGCAGTAGTTGCGTCGGCCAGGCTTGTGTCCACACACCACAGGCATGAAAACAGTGGAACCGCAAGCACCGATCTTAAAGACAGCCTGCTATGGGCACTCACACTATAATACACACACCCTGCATCCTCCTGGGAAAGCATTCTAAGACTGTACGATGGAGCACTGCCTGAAAGGAATGTGTTAGCTTGTGTATATTGAAGTATCCTATTCCTGTTAATCTTTTTTTTTTTTCTTCAGTTCTGAGGGTGGTGCCTTATTCCTAAAATAAATAAGAAGCGCTGGCAAGTCTTTGGATTGGCTCAATTTGAAAATCCACTTTATCATCTCTTGTCTGGCCTAAACATAGTGCCTCTGATTTCTAATCTTTTACTTAGTCATAAACCTGTGATAAATACACTGTTGGCTGAGAAATCCATCATTATTTAATGTAATCAGTGAATACTGCTTGAAATTAGTGAGGCAATTAAAGCATTTAATTAAATCAGGAATAAACGAGCTCCTTTAAAACTTATTTTCTCCATGTTATTTCTTTAAAGTATTGTTATTTGTGTAATGCTGTCACCTTACTTACAAAACCCTAAATGTATCTATGCTACTAGAAATGACACTTGGATTGATTAAAATTATTTTATATAAATTCTGTGATGACATTATTATTATTGTCATTATTATTATATTTGCCCGAAACTAGCTGTCTTCATGTGTCCGAGCAAAGCTGCCTCAGTCCCTTCCCCCTTCTTTAGCTTCTCTCCTTTCACTGGCCCCTGACTTTAAAGTTTCCCCCTTCTTTCTTGCACTCTGCTCTCATCTTAACTTCCTCATTTTAACCCACCCCCATGTGCCTTTTTTATCTGGAACTGTTATTCTAGTCTAATAATGAACACATCTTTCATACCCCATATTCCATACTTTATGTGTGACTGCAATCTGGATGCTATACTAAATTTCCATGGTTCTGCTCTAATCTGACTCTGATGTACAATACCTACATTAATATTCCCATTTTAAAAAACGTTTTGTAAAAATTTTATGTAATTTCATCAAATGTCTAAGCAGTTTTCAGAAGTTTCTTGCTTTAATACAACTGTAATCGTATTTTATATATATATTAATTTATATACTTTTATGTTATATGCACATACTTTATTAAAGGCATATTTAATCTGATAGTATTTGACTTCTATATTCCTGTCATCCCAATTATAATTAGTTAAGTTAAAGCAATGTGTCCTGGTTTATATTGATCTATGTGATGTTTTCGAAAAGTATATTTACTGAGATCTAATTAGACATGATTTTCTAGTTCTAGGTCTAAATTAATGTCTGTATTCAGTAATTATCTAAGACACAAAGCTATCCGATATTAAAAAATATCAATGCCATCAAAACAGTGACGTTTGCCCCGAGAGAGTATTACTGTGGATGTGTGACTCTGCTGTGCTTGGCGAGCTGATGGCATCCGAAGGCAATTAGCATGGAGAGAATAGATGCCGGAACTATCCTGGTTACGCAAAAGCATGCTGTGTCCTTTAATGAGGCGTGACCAGACTTATGAGTTACCATAGAAACATCAACCAAGCTGCTGCAATGCCATCAAATCCCTCTAACATAATTTCACTGTCATTATTGCCGGCACTTAAACAGCCAAAGCACAAGTCAGGACTTCTCTTTTGAAGAAAACTTATTGGCTATTACATTTTAATTATACAACATGTCATTTTAAATAAGCTGGTTATCGATGGTAAATATCAACATACTACTATACATTAAACACAACACAATAAATACTACACACATTTATTACATTTGAAGAAATGTTTCTTTTTACATGTACTTACTACAGCCTGTGAGTAGCAGTCATTTTAATGGTTATTGTAACTATTTAAAGATTTTATATTTGTTTAATCCTCTTAGATTTTTAATGCTATTTTGTAACTCAGAAGTAGTCAATTGGTAAAAAGAAATTTCAGCCAAATCCTTAACCGAAAAAGCCTTTATTTTTTCTGTTTTGTTTTTATATCTTTGTAACAAAAGATCGAGGTATCCATATGACAAATAAACGTGTTTGTTGATTGTGCTGCTAAAAAACCTTTGCACAACAAAACAATTATGACATTAATGTTTAAAACTTTATCACTTTGCCTTTTTTTTTGAATTTTGATTTATAACTGTAATTTTAGAGTGGCACTGTGACTCCCAAGCCGGGTATTTGCATGTTCTCCCTCTGTCCATGTGGGTTCCATCTGGGTTCTCCGGTTTTCTCCCACAGTACAAAAACATGGATTCAAGGTTAACTGAATGCTCTAAATGGCCCCATACAGCAGTGTTTGTGTGTGTGTCTGTGTGAGTGAGTGTGCCCAGCAATAGATTGGTGTCCTGTCCTGGCTGTATCAACTGTCTGCTGATAACAACGGTCGCACCGTAGCTTAGTGTTTAGCACAGTTACCACTAACACATAGTTTTGGGGATCCAAAATCAAATCCAAATCTGGGAGTTGAGTTGTTTTTTTGAGTGTTGAGTTTTCATGTTCTTCCTGTGTTCTCACCAGGTTCTCCATTTGCTCCCACAGTCCAGAAACATGGATTTAAGGTAAATTAAATGCCCTAAATTGCCCCATGAAGTTTGTTTGAGTGTCTGTGGGAGTGAGTGTGCCCAGTAATATATTGACACCCTGTCCTGGGTGTATCTGCCCAGCGCCCGAAATGTTCTGCACTGAATGGGCGTGGGGAACCCCCGCCCCAAAATCCTAATATAAAATAAAGCAGAATATAATGAATGAATTAATGAATTCAGTGAAATCTAAATAAATCACTGTATTTTGCTGGGTGATAAATTTTTAATAGATTCAATTTTGGAACCACCCAGCGATGGATTGGCGCCCTGTCCTGGGTCTATTTGCCCAGCGCCTGAGACGTTCTCCCCTGGATGGGCATGGGGAACCCCACCGCGACCCTGATAGAGGATAAGCGGGAGATAATGAATGAATGAATTTTGGAACCAGTTTTGGATAAAAAATCGTTTTGGTGGTGTAGTATTTAGCACATCTGCCCCTTAGCTCTGGGGATTCAAGTTCGAATCATGATCTGGTTGGAATGTCCATGTTCTCTCCGTGTCTGAGAGTTTTTTTTAGGTTTCTTCCTACAGTCCTCAAAATATCCATAAAATTTTAAGACAAATTGGCTGTGCTAAATTGCCCTAGTATAGTGTATGTGTGAGTAAGTGTGTTCAGCGGTGTATTGGCACCCTGTCCTGTGTATATCTATATAATGTGCCTGAAATGTTCTCCCCTGTATAGGCATGGGGAACCCACAACCCTAGAAGGCTTAAGCTGCAGATAATGAGATAAGATTAATATTTAGCAACAGATTCTCTGGGTGGTTCACTTGATAGACTGACCAACTGAAGGCTTTATTTATATAATGTGGTTTCATGATATCATTTTAATTCTAAGACAGATAAACGCCACCTTTATGAGAAACCTGGTAAGGTTTCTGGGAGATTCCTCTTTTTAACATGTTTGATGTAGATATAGCCTTTCGCTTCTCGTAGGACAGACCCTTGGGTGTTTGAGATCAGGCTAAAGCCTTTTGGCTGTTATGTTGTCTTCACTGGCTTTACATTCCTTCCGTTAGCCAGTTCTGTGTTTATTTCCAAGGAGAAGTCTCTTTCCCAGGTCTCTCTTGGCCTCGGTGAGGAAGCTTTTGGCTGAGATTCACGTGGCACAAAAGGGCCGGGCATTCCAGCTGTCTGCCACTAATCCTCAGTGTCAGCTCTCGTTAATGTTTCTGCATGAAATCGGAAGGCACAAAGTAGCATGGAATATTCTTTTTGGGTGGGGTGTGAAGGGGGGGGGGGGGTCACACATCATCAGACATCATTAGATTTCCTGTGGTGAGTCAATCACCATGTTGGTGGCATTAAAGCCATAGCCTGGCTTCAGCAGTTGAGGAAGTAGCTAAACTGCTGAAGCCACTGTGTTGCACTGGTGTTCTAAAGTTGAATGAAATAAATCAATGTTTGACATAAAGTGATTTATTTTTTGCCTACATTGCTTACACACAGAGGAATTTGTCTTCCACATTTAGCCCATCCATGCAGTAAAACTCAAAAATACATACACTAAGTGAAGTGAGCACAGGTAACCGGATTAGTGGGTAACCTTGTATACAGCACCTGGGGAGCAATAAGGGTTATGTGCCTTACCCAAGGAGATTTTAGCCACAGTACTTGGTGGGACCAAAAATTGAACCAGGGAACTTGGTCACAGCGCTGGTTCCATAACCACAAGCTCACCCCAAACATCATCAAATGCCTTACTGTACATAATTGAATAGATCTGTCTTTTTGTGTGTCATTCATATTAGTTTGGAAAACTAAATGATGTATAATCTGATATCTGAATGATGCAATACTGTCGATGACTGACATTTGCACAGGGGGCACTTGCTGTCCTTGGCTTGATCAGTCACTGCACGGCTCAACACAGTTGATGTCTAGCTTGTACTGCTGACTAGACATTTCAGGATTTGCTTATACAAGTTTATATTGAGCGCCCGAAGGACTTAAAGTCTAAGCAAAGGCTAACAGTAAGCAAAAGTATGAAGGGTGAGGTTGCAGCGAGTTAAAGACTGGTAACAGGACACAGGCCAAGCTCCAGAAGGGCTGCATCACCATCACTAGCTTCCTTAGTACGCCAGACTGGCAAATGTAAGTTGTTTGGATCGCTGGGTCAGTTCTCATTAACACATCAGTGTTATTTTTCTGTGTTTTCATTCAGCAGGCAGCTCACACCCCTGTGAGAGCAACCAGCTGCACATACACAAATGAACCAAGTTAAAAGAAGACATGGAGAGTGTGATTGTGTGTGGGTGCAGCTTCATTCATTTTTTGGTGGATTTTGTACACTCCTGGCATGATAACCGGACTTTAGAATACATTAACAAAATAAAAAAACATCAAAAACTAAGGCATAAAAGACCATTCATTTAATATTTAGATTGCTATAGAAGGCTATAGAGAATGTGGTTTTTGTTGAGGTTTCAACACCAACTGCACTAAGCAATGACGTGATTTAAAAAAAATCATTTTTATATATATTTTGGATAAAACCCTCCAGTTAGAACATCAGTACAGTGTATGAACTGTGCATTTCAGCAATTATGTTTTATAATGGGAAATCGAGGGAAAATTTAATGGGCTTTCAATGTAGCTCCTCTTATAAGTAGTTAAATTACGTTAATTCACTCAAATACTGTACTTGAATACATCTTTGTCATTCTTATACTTTACTTTCTAAGTGATGTAAGTGTACTTAATCACTACTTTATACTTCTGCTTCTCCACATTTTATTAAAAATATTGTAGGTTCTACTCTACTACTACACCTTTCTTGATATATAATAGTAAATATTACACAATATGAAATATAACAGTTTCAGGGCGGCACGGTGGCTTAGTAGTTAGCACAATCACCTCTCAGCACTGGTTATCCAGGTTCGACTGCTGATATGGGTAGACTTCCCATGTTCTCCCTATTTGTGTGGGTTTTCTCTGGGTTCTCTGGTTTTTCACACTGTCCTAAAACATGGATTCATATAAATTTGCTAATCTAAATATCCCTAATTTAAATGATATAGTTAGAGATTTCAGTCGTTAATAGCTTTATAAGAATGTGTATTTCACCAAGAACCAAGTTACGAAAACGATTCTAGAATTCTAAAATTCTGATTAGAAAAACAGAACTTAATTACCTTTCCTTCCTTTTTTATAATATAACATTATATCTCAAAAATTTATAATAAGTGATCTTTTTAGCTAAACTTTTTTAACAACTATATAGTTAATAAAATGATTTAGCATAACTTTATGACCTTCATTATAATAAATAGCATTCATAATATGGATCTGTAGGTTGTAAATATGAACCTAAGCTGCAGCATTAGAAACTAAATTAAGGTTTAATAAAATAGTAAGACATTCTTATTTGTGTAATATAAAGATATTTCTAATTATGATTAGTTCAGCGAACAACTCTATTTTCTGTAGACTCATGTAGTGGAACCAGGATGTTATGTATCTTCACAAGATGCTCTCAGTGGTGCATGAGTAAAACTTAGAAAGGACATTCTGTGGTGCTTTCAGCAAACTTTATGATATTGTTTGTGATGTGCCACATGGGTATGTATTAACAGCGAGTACAGTATAGGGATGCAACTCATGGGAACTTCCCTGCTGAGGCTAAGGTTGTGGAAGAGAAGGACAGACATGAAAAATGTTTTATGTAGCACAGACGTTTCTGTTTTCTCTGTCTTTACCTCACACATATTTTATGCCCAAATATCATTAAATACACTGGCTGGCCAAAACAAAGTTCATCAGTCATATTGAACTATGATTTGGGGTTGCTGCAGTTGGTCGGCTCTTATGTGTCCAGATAATAAGGTCGGCTGACAACCTAAATATATACTAAACCACAAGGTTACTTAATGTTTTTTTTTTCTTCTCTTGATGGCACTGGCATATTTCAAAATAACAGTGCTGGGATTAATCGTGCACAAATTGGAAGAGAGTAGTGCATTAAACATCATTTTCACACATGGATTGGCCACCACAGTCCAGACCTGAACCTGCTAGAGAAGACTTTGCACAGTGATACAAATCATAACAAAAATAGACAGAAATAAATATTGTGCCATTGCAGAAGCTTGTAAAAACAATGCCACAATGAATGTGTTTGCAGAATCTAGGGTTAGGGGTTAAGTTAAAATTATGTGTGACCTTTTTTTGGCCATGCAGAGTATAAGAAACATACAATTTCTTAAAAAAAAAGATTATATTTCTCTGTAAACAAAACTCCAATCCATCAATTATCTTCCACTTTTCTACTTTTCCCTACTAGGTTTGGGGGGGGGGTCCCCATGCCCATCCAAGGGAGAACAATTTTGTGCGCTGGGCAGATCCATTCCAATCCAATCGATTGCTGGGCACACACTCACTCACACAGACACAAAAACAATTTGGGGGAATATGGGGCAATTTGAAGAATTCAATTGACCTTAATCCATGTTTTTGGACTGTGGGAGGAAACCAGAGAACCTGTAGGAAACCCACGTGGATACGAGGAGAACATAGAAACTCCACCCAGATTGGATTTCGAAATGGAAATCCCTAGCGCTGAGAAGCGAACGAGCTGACCATTAAGCAACCGTGCCGCCCTAATCAAAACTTAATCAAAAAAGTATTCTTCAGTATTCTTTCAGTGATGCACAGTGGTGGTAATATTATGATTTGGGCCTGTTTTGCATCATCTGTGCCAGGAAGCTGATGAAGCTTTATTTATTTATTTATCAAAAATTTTCCAATTTATTACAGCAAATATTTACTGTTTTGTAATATTTGTCAGTAGGATGAGTATCAAGAACTCGTCTTCTAATATATTTAGCAATCTTCGGTTTGTTTGTACCATTACACATTTCCACAAATGTGTTAGGAAGAATAATGTGTACAGGGCAATCCTATTGATTAAAAACACCTGAATCTAATTTTACCTTAAAATTATCTGTTGGTTTCAAAGGTTAGACCATAAGCAGTATGATACTGTTTTCCTCCATTTTTCTTTTTTCTTAAAAAAGTCAGAGAAACTTAGGTAAAGTTCTGAAAAAGTTCTTTATCATCTAGCGTTTGGGTTATTTTTCAAAATTGTCTAAATCAGTCTAAAATCATACTGTCAAAATATATTAATTGCTATTTTTTACTTATTAATTCTCACAAGGCTGTGAGAACATGACAGGACCCATTGCTGGATTTCAGTCTTAGAGCAATGTGAAAAATTTACATCAGGCCAGTAAGTACTTGGTCAAATATTATCTATTGAAGTGAAACTTCCCAAGAACTAGAGCAACAGAGAGGGGGGGGCATCAGCGGTAGGTCTGCACCATGAACGAGATGGTGCATTGCTTTATCATGTTTCCCACTGGCTCCATGTCTTTGTGTGAGATGTTAAGAGCTGGTCTTGAATGCCAAAGCATGTTCTTAACAGTGAGCTATCTGGCTTTCTCATCTGCTCCCTAGATGCAAGTGCTATTGCTACCTGTTCCGAAACAAAAAATGCAGGGAGGGGGAAGGTGAGTGCATGTGGACAAAGCTGGGAGCGAAGCAGCAGAACACAGTGGCTGTTGTATATGAGTGCAGGCTTGGCACAAACACTAGCTTTTCTGTAAAACTATCCGAGTGCTCCCAGCCCACTGCCTAGGCCCTCAATACTGCCTTTGTCCTTTCACATCACCAATGACATTGAGAAGCCAAATCTAGCAACACCTGGCCCCTTGCTGCCTTTTCCCTATTACATGCAGCCTGGCTCCTTTGAGCTATGTATTCATACATTCATACAGAAGCACATGACTGGATATATATCCTCAGTGTCTGAGTAATGTTTCAGGAATATTTCTTCATATTTTATATATATATATATATATATATATATATATATATATATATATATATATATATATATATATATATATATAAGGCGGCACGGTGGCTTAGTGGTTAGCACGATCGCCTCTCAGCGCTGGGGATTCCCGGTTCGAATCCCCATCTGGGTGGAGTTTCCATGTTCTCCCCGTGTCTGCGTGGGTTTCCTCCGGGTTCTCCGGTTTCCTCCCACAGTCCAAAAACATGGATCAAGTTAATTGATTTCTCAAAATTGCCCCATATAGAGTGTGTCTGTGTGAGTGAGTGTGTGCCCAGCGATGGATTGGCGCCCTGTCCTGGGTCTATCTGCCCAGCGCCCGAGATGTTCTCCCCTGGATGGGCATGGGGAACCCCACCGCGACCCTAATAGAGGATAAGCGGAAGATAATGAATGAATGAATATATATATATATATATATATATATATATATATATATATATATATAAAACTTTCTGCTCTGCTTTTAATTGTGGTTCTTACAATATTCAAAAGCACTGAAAATCACATACAAGGCAACAGGTTATTAGTAAAATAGTACTAGGTTTAAATATGAAAAGTAAAAGAATGCAGTAAAGAAGATAATGAAGGATTGTATTATTGAAAATGTATAGCAGGAATTAATCCTTAAGTATTTGGATGTATGGTAAAACATTATTGGAAATATTTTTCCTTTTCATTCATTCATTCACACACTATCTTCCACTTAATTCTATAATAGGGTCACAAGGACTTCCCCATGCCCATCCACGTTTCAGGTGCTGGGCAGAATAGAGCACCAATTTATTGGTATATGGGGCAATTTAGAGCATTCAATTTGCCCTGGGTCTATGTTTTTGGACTGTGGAAGGAAACCAAGGAACCCGGAGAGAACCGAGAAGACGTGGGCAGAACATGGTAACTCCATTCAGATTGGAATTCAAACCTTGATCCCCAGTGCTGAGAGGCGAAAGTGCTAACCACTAAGCCACCATGCCACCCTACCTAAAAAAACAGCTACTTTACTGCCTTAATAAACATAAATAGAAATCTTTTATCCAAACCATCAAAATCTGTCAAAAAGAAAAGTCTTATTACTATTAATCTCTACCTTCACTTGTCAAAATAAGCATACATAGTTGCTTAAACACTTATTTTTTATTTTATTATTTTCTTTATAATCTGTGTTTTTATATTAAGCCTTGTTGGTCCACCATTCACCGTGAGTTTAATATAGTCCTGAATTGTATACATATCTTTTTTACTATGGAATAATGTACTTTAGCTCTTCAGAAGTGGATTTGTAATATTTTCCAACCCAGTGTGCATCACTGGTGTTTAAATAAAACAGAGCACCCTCTCACACCTGATGGTTTTTCCTCTTGATGTAAAAACAACTGATTCTAATCTCACCTTTAAAAAAACTGATCTGAACTAATCCAAAATGTTTACCCCACTTACAGATATTGTATCATTTTAAATATATTTTTTTTTAATAAATGAGCATTAGTATGCTCAAATGAGTATGCTCGTTCTGTTTTGTTTGTTGATGTTTATTATCTCTAGATTCCACTGTAGAATTTTATATTACTCTTTTATTCCAGTGTAATATGTGCAGGATCCAGTATGCTTGTTATGCTGTTATTTTGTTTCCTGCAAGTATGGACAGATGCCTTTGTTCTTTTTTAATATTACAGCATCAATATGACCCAAGATATCAGTGGAGAATATTTCTGGTAATTGTTTTCTTTATCTATTTGAAGAACCCATTACTTAACTTTTATAGAACAGCTTCAACTGTGGGATGATGTGTAAGTTTACTCACATGAAAAAACTTCATTAAGATGGCTTGTGGGTGTCTAACATTTTGTGAACTTTGTTTAATTAATTTATTTCTGAATTAATTTAACCTAAATCTTCATGAGATCAATCCAGTCCTGAAGGCAGATAAAGAGAAGCAAATGAAGTAAAATGAGATTATATTTATCATCATATTCAATTTTACAGACAATCAATAACATGAAAGTCAGGTGTAACAGGATGTCTTGTTTGATTTAAACAGCAGGAATCTGAATTTTGCAGAATATTTTTGAGCTGTTGATGTTCATTAACCTGGATAAGGCTGGATAATCTACAATAATGTGCAGTAGTAAGTTGTGAAAAGATGGCCACTGCAGGCAAAAAAACAATACTGCATGTATGAAGTGAGCTGATAAAAGACATTTTTGACTTAAATGAATAGGATTTTGTGCTGAAGGAAAGAAAATTGTGCATTTCATTAGATTTTTTTTTGACATGTCAGAGGGTAACAGGAAGAGCTCAGTAATTGAATTATACTATATCCCAAAGGTAAGACAATTATCTTAATAATAATTATCTAGTTTTCTTTATTAGACAGTAATGAGATCAAATGAAAAAAATGAGACTTTAGCATCATTTAGCATTTAGCATGCGCCTCATATAGTATAATATTGTGCTCAGCTTTGCAAAATAGTTTACTTGTTTACTAAAAACAGAAGTTTAAACATTTATCATTTAAAGGTTAAGATGTGTTTAAGTTCTGATATTGTGAATTTACCTTAATTCACAATTATAGATGATTATGAACTCACATTGTATAAAACAAAGGTTTTTCTATTTACTAAATTTGAATCAATCCAATTAGCTTCCCAGGTGTTAAACAATAATACAGTAAACAATGAAAAAGACATATAATTTCACATTGAAACTATTTGGTAATTATAAAGGCTCACAAAAATTTCCCCCTTAAAGGTAAGGATTTTAGATCATTTACAACAAAAATGTAACTGCTATATATGATGTATTATTTTTTCTTATTTTGTTCTTTCTTTATGTACTTTTAGGAGGAAAAATCTGATGATATTACACATATTAAGCAGAAATACAAAAATTAATTCTAAAGGATTTACAAACTTGTCTATGTAGCTTTGCAAAACGGGCAGGGAAAAGCCCAAAGAAGGAAACACTAGCTATCATTGAATCTATCTACTGAGAGAACCTGCTTAGAAGTGGTTCATTATCAGGTACACAGCAACACAGGGAGCCAATCACATTGCTGGCCAGGAAGGGCCAAATGAGCCTGTATAGAGCCAAAAGTCCCTCTGATTACACTTCAGTATGCATGATGGTACTCCAACTAAAGTAATTGGATGTCCAACACAAACTACTGGAAAATGCCCAGTTTTAAAATACTACTGATTATCTTTCCATGGATAAGAACATTTATCATTTTCTTATGCACTTCATTAGTTTAAGCTTGTTCATTTAATGTTAAAATCAGACAAAATAGGAAATCTGTTTATTATACATAAGTAAATGCAGCAATGAATTTAGATTATATACTATTCATTAGAACTGGTGTTTGTCATTAAATTGTTGGCACATATCAAATAGTTTTAAAGGGTATTACTGATGTTTAATTTTTACATTTTTATGTGGATTTTTTTAGAAATCAAATAAACACATTTTAATATACTTTCTAAATTAGCTATAAGCTGTATTAAATTAAAATGCACTTTAATTTTTGCAGAAAATTAGAAAATTCCAAGAGACTTAATGACTGAACTGAATCAGTTGAACTACCGATGATTCAACACACTTGGTTTTTAAATGAAGATTTAATTTACATAATCTGTATTTAATAAATATGCCTTTAAATAAGGCTCGGTCCTAAAAAAGGTTTCTTCCCAAAACATAAAAAAATACTTTTTTTTTTTATTGTCACTTCAGCTTGCTCTTTGTGGGTTCACACTTAAAACACTGTGAGGCAGCCTTAACACAATGCACTGTAGTGAAAAGTGCTATGTAAATAAGAAACTTATGCTTAATTATATTAAATCGGTAGCAAAGCACAGCACGGTATTTATTTAAATAAACAGTGTACCTCAGCTGCTTTAGCAACCTGTATTAATTATAAGCTATACACTGCCTGGACAAAAAAAAGTGGATGTAACTTAGCAAACAGGTACAATTGGTCAGGTCTAGGTTCAGCAACAGTATGTGCTCAAAGAATAAGGTAAGCTGCCTACCTAATTATACTGAATCACCAGGGTATTCCCTCAATGGACTTTTTCCCTGATGGTAAGAGCATATTCAAAGATGACAATGCCAAAATTTATCAGGCTTAAATTGTGAGAGAGTAGTTCAGGGAGCATGAGACATCATTTTTCCACATGGATTGCTCACCACAGAGTCCAGACCTTAATCCGATTGAGAATCTTTGGGATGTGCTGAAGAACGCTGTGTGCAGCAGCCAGACATTGCAATCATCAATGTAATACCTTGGTGAAAAATTAATGCATTACTGGACAGAAATACGGGCGGCTTGGTGGCTTAGTGGTTAGCACGTTCGCCTCTCAGCACTAGGGAATCCCAATCTGGGTGGAGTTTCCATGTTCTCCCCGTGTCTGGGAGGGTTTCCTCTGGGTTCTCTGGTTTCCTCCCACAGTCCAAAAACATAGATCAAGTCAATTGAATTCTCCAAATTGCCCCATATAGAGTGTGTCTGTGTGAGTGAGTGTGTGCCCAGCGATAGATTGGCACCCTGTCCTGGGTGTATCTGCCCAGCGCCCGAGACGTTCTTCCCTGGATGGGCCTGGGGAACCCCCCCCGTGACCCAAATAAAGGATAAAGCGGAAGGTAATGGATGGACAGAAATAAATCTTGTGACATTGCAAAAGCTTATTAAAACAATGCCACAGCAAATGCATGCCGTAATCAGAAAAGCTAAAGCTAAAGACGGTCCTATGAAATATTACAGACATTTTTTTTAGCCAGGCAGTGTATATTATAACAAGACTAATACAGTATATCTCAACTTATAAACTGCAATTAATACACATTTAAATTAATTAATCACAAAAAAGCTTTTGGGAGTATTTGCAAGATTGTTTTCAGCAAAGGTGTGAAGGATTTAAAATTTTGAATTATTAACATCAATTATCAACATAAACTCTGTGCCAAGATAATGCTTCAACTGTTTATAATATTTTACCCTGCTCTTATTTTGCATTACTAATGTCTTTTTTAAAATATAGGGTTTTTAAAAAATATTTATTTAATACATTTTTATACTATGACTAGGATAGGATTTTTAATCTATATTTTTCTGTAACCTGCATGGTCCACTAGAAAAGCTTTGTCTTAACAGATTGTAGTGCAGTGAAGACAAGAAACCATAATACACAGCATGAAATTTTTGCTTTGTCAGTTTCTGCTAAATGACTAAATGTAAAAGTAAATGTAAATGAAATTTGATCAAGTCCTTTGATCTAAAATAAAACAAATTGAAACAAAAGGTTGAAACAAATGAATACAACTAGAAATGCCAATCCAATTAAAAGTTTGTAGTTGCATTTTAATGATTTAATTATTTGTATTTTCTCTGGCAAGAAATCTCATGAAATAAGCTTAATGACCAAACTGGAAATCCAAGAAAGCAAATTCCACATAAAATATGCAATTTGGCTAAACCACTTGAAGTCCTGTTTACTTGATTAGAACAAAACTGCTGTTATATTATATAAAATGGTGATAAGTATGGGAAGAGGTTTATTATGAAGTATTAACTGTCAGGTACTTAGACCTTTGCATCTGTAGTGCAACACAAAACAAGAAGATCTATATATAACCCACAAAAAGCTAAATCAGACAGAAATGAATATGCATCCATAAGGAAAATACTAAAATCATCACAAATTCATTAGTTTAAACCTGTTTATATGCATCAGAGATGGCTTTACTATGTGCTGTATCTTGCAAATGGCTGAGTCCAGAGATGAGCCATCAGTGCTCAAATGCCCGAAACTGACCTGAACCATTTTGCAATATTGAGACAATTCCAGCGCCCTCTGTAGACTATGATCTTTATCAATCACACCGCCGGTGCACACTGCTGCCATTGTCATTCAGGCAAAACCACACCACAGCTAAAGCACTTCTCCTCCTCCTTCCTGCACGCCTGCTTCATGCTGTTAGTGCATGCACTGTGCGATAGCTATTCCTTTGTGTGACAATTTTGATGGAATCTGAAAATAAGCAGATTTGCGATGGATATTAACAGTAGATGCAGAACAATGGCTGTCCACGCTCCAATGGTCAAAACAAACGTGGCTTTTATGTAAAGCGGGTGCTATGTGCTGGAGAGAACGACTGGGCAAGGGGGGCAGGAAGGGTGTGTGTGGGGGGGTTCATTCAGCAAGAAAATGACAATATCTGCACTGTCCCTGGCAGCAGCAGCAGATCTGAGCCAGGCGCCACCACGACGGTACAGTGAGAGACAGAGCTGAGGCAGTCATCCTTACTGGATGCAGGTACTCATTCACGGTTAGGTTAGGCTAGGTCACCATGCATCTGTTTAAATCATAACCTAATCTATAAGTTAAAAATAATAAACAAACACAGCATGTTATTAACATTACATTAAATCTTTTTGTGCAGTTGGTTTGTTCTTGGGCGGCACGGTGGCTTAGTGGTTAGAACATTTGCCTCTCAGCGCTAGGGATTCCCGGTTCGAATCCCCATCTGGGTGGAGTTTCCATGTTCTCCCCGTGTCTGCGTGGGTTTCCTCCGGGTTCTCCGGTTTCCTCCCACAGTCCAAAAACATGGATCAAGTTAATCGAATTTTCAAAATTGCCCCATTTAGAGTGTGTCTGTGTGAGTGAGTGTGTGCCCAGCGATGGATTGGCGCCCTGTCCTGGGTCTATCTGCCCGGCGCCCGAGACTTTCTCCCCTGGATGGGAATGGGGAACCCCACCGCGACCCTAATAGAGGATAAGCGGGAGATAATGAATGAATGAATGAATGGTTAGTTCTTTTGTAAGCTTGTGTGTATGTCACTTAAAATAAAGCCTAAAACCCACTGACCACATATAAAAACATGCAAGTTCAAGAAGGCCACAAATAGAAGTATAAGACTGAGTATAACGTTAAAATATATGAACGAAATTTAAGTCGAGCACCATTAAAATTATTTGAAGGCTACAAAATATTTTGAAAAGCTGATATGTCACTGATAAATTGTCATTTTTAGCAGCAAGAGAACATGCCACAGTAAATGAAATAGGCATAAAGCTCAGTGGTTAAAATGTTAAGCTATCAATGTAAAGCCTGTTAAAAAAATAAACAAATTTTATTTTAATAATATGTTAATTTGGGCCCTTAAGCAAGGCTTTTAGCCATCATGATACTGGGATGCTGTGTAATGGCCAATCCTGAGATTTAAACCCAACCATCAAGTCAGGATACTTGTAGGTCAATTAACCAGTATGATTAAGTAGTAAGATAAGTTGCCAGCCACCAGAGCAAACAAATGTGGCTGGAACCATTCAAAAGGGCAATGTACTAAAGCATGCTTTGAATTTGTTTCATAGAAAGAGTTAAAATCATTATTTATAAAATGTTAAAATGGGTGAATCATTAAAAAATCTCAAAAAACTGCATTTGTTCTAGAAAATTTTCACGATTTGTGTAGGAGGATAGCACAAAATCGGTTTTAGCAGGTTCAGTACATTTTTTGGTGGACTGAAACACAGTGTTGTCTAAATCAATAGTGACAAGATGGATTTAGTTTGACATCTAGACCAAAATATTAAGACATGGACATTTCACTAAATGGTGTTTTTAGATAAATAGCTAGATACTTAATTGATCTCAAAGAGAAATTTAGGGCAATCAGCAGCTCTATGATTTTGCACAAATCAAACAACTACTTAAAAATAAAAATATGAAACCCAAATATAAAAAATGTAAATTCAATTCATAAATTGGATGCATTAATATGGAGTTATAACTGCAGTTACAATGTTCTCTCTTCTCAAACAGATTTCTTCTATATTAAGAAACCTGTGTAATTTTCATACAAAGTTGTAATTATACAGTGATGTTGGATAAGAGTGTCTGCACATCGTGGAATTAAACAGGACCTTCCCTATACTATTCCCAGAATTTTTTAAATGTACAATAGTGTGTGTATGTATGCAATGATTTATTTTCCATCAATCCTACACTTATTGGAACATAAGCCTGGACCATGTACATATTTAATTATTGCACTATTAATCATTCTCATTAACAAGCTTGGAAAAAGAATTGGTTGCTAGACTTGAGTATGATGAGGTTTTGTGGTAAGTACCTAGGTGTATGTGGGATATATTGGCACTGTGATATATTCTCACTTAGTGTGTTAAAGAGGTGCAAACTATACCTACGTCAGCCAGCATGCCTCAGTAAATATTTACAGTTCAGTGGTAGCTAAATATTAGACAGCAATTGGAAGGGAAAAAAAGATGAAAAAACAAATAGAAAATACACTAAAACAACATTCTATGAACAGTTTTTCTCAGGCTTCGGTAATAGAAGGTAAATTCATAATAATCCCTTTTCCCCCATTTGTCTTGTTAAAGCTTAAGGATGATAAAAAGCCAGTTTGTCTTTCATTTACACAATGTTTGATTTGCTGAGTGAATTAGACCCAGAATCTGGGTTACAGCCATCTATGCTGAGTTCTTTCATGTCCAAATCACTTTGCGGTCCCGGTCATGAAATATAGCTTTAAGGTGCATGTACACATGCCTCACCCAAAGACAGGAAGCACTTATACTGACAGCAGAAGATTTTGATGCACTATGAATTTAGAATGTGAATATTATTTCAGACTTCTCATTTTATCATCTTCTGCATAATCCTATAGTAGAGTCATGAAGGGGTTCCTCATGCCCATCCAGGTGAGAAAGTTTGGACGGACGGACGGACGGACAGAATTCAATATACCCTGGACAAGGCACCAATCTATCACTAGGCGCACACACTCACTCAAACACACATTATATCGAAGCAATTTAGATATGGACAATTTAGAGTAGCCAATTAACCTTGAATTTATGTTCTTGAACTGTGGAAGGAACCAGGAGAAACCCCTCTCAGATACTGGGAGAACATGAAAACAACCAGATCAGGATTCGAACCTGGATCCCCAGGCCTGAAAGGCAAACGTGCTTACCACTGTGCTACCCTCATTTGGCCACCCATCTATTTAAATAAATTTCACACTCAACATCAGGACACAGGATGTTATAGCTACACAATCTGTTATTGGTGCTGGTGATGTGTTTTATTAAAAGTAGAAGTCATTATCACTGAAACACTGACTTCACATATGCAGGAGGAGGATGAATTCAGTGGGGACGCACTCAGATGCTTCTAAGCATTTGTTGTACTTGCTTCAGTACAGGGTGACGGGTGGCTAGATCGCCAGCTACACCGTATATTTGTGTGTGGCCATTTGGCTGGTGCTGGCAGAGCCACGCTGACACCTCTCTGAATCTAAACATAGCAACTTGAGCGGGGCCATGTGTAATGAGAGACAGAGAAGCTTTGTGTTTGCTGGCGTTGCTTACCATATGTTTGAGAGGCTTCAAAAAGTAATTTTATAGGTGAAGCAGACTTTCTAAAGAAGATGCGCACCACTTTGTTTCTCTTTACACAATTACAGTGTATAAAAACAATGCTGAAGTGCACAGCGTCTGACACATGACGATGTAAAAATCTGTAAAAACAGGATCACCCAGCCCTATTGACAAGACTGTTTTCTGGCTTGGTGAGCTTTGTCCGACATGCACTCTTCAAAATCAATAGACATTATCAAAGACACGAAGGAAAGCACTACAAAAACCGGGGGTTTATGTATCGCTTCCCTGTATACGACCTGTGTATTTATTTATTTTTTTCACTAGGTAGTATTTGGAGAGTCAGTTAATTCACTGGTAAGGGGTTCTGTTGCTGGGAGAGACAGTGTGCCAGTTGATTCTATTGGCTATAAGGACACGCATGATGGTCCAATAAAAATCCACATCACTTTAGCAAAGTGCTTGTTACACAAAGCTTAGCACCAAAGCAGAATTTCAAAAAGCAGGGTTTTCATTTAGAAAAGCAACAGATTTAAATGTAGGATTGATTTTTTTTTGTTAAATCTAATTTTTATTCATTTAATTTTGTAAGTCTAGATGGAAATAAAAACAATAATCAAGGTACCTGTTTTTTAATGTTCTGCATAAAATCTTTGGTAAAGCCCTTTGAGTACAACATATATTATAAAATGGAAATTTATTAAAATGATTTATGGGTGGATCATTAAAAACCAGGACTCAAATCAGTCAGTCTGAGTACTTTTAAATAAAGGTTATATTAAATTAGTGTGTCCCATGAATACTGGGCTTTTGGAGTTAACAGTTTGGTTAGCTAGTCTCTTTTTTTTTGCTTTATTTTTCAAAAAAACACTATACTAGATTTTATGTAATGATTTCATTACTGCCTCGGTGCACCCATCACATAGATGCCCTTAACTGGAATAGAGGAGCTGTCTTAAGAATTGTATGTATTTCTGCTTTTTACAAAACTTAGCTGCTTTTCAGTTAAGGCAGAACTAGACTGTAAAAAAAAAGTTTTAAAACTTATACTTTGTATAATATTTACATTTAAAAGACACTTTTATTCAAAGCAACAAATCTATAAAGTCATGCTTTTTCAGCACGTGCAGAATAAAGTCTGAAATTGTCTTGTTTACACAAATCATGTGCTTCCTGAGAAAGAGGTCACGTAAATGGGATATGTCCCAAACTACGGCTCTGTATCAGTGGCATCTTGTCACATACACTAGTAAATCATGATGGTGAAACTGACGCACCCTCTTACCATGACACATTTTATGTTTTGCATCTTTTGCTGATTCTAGTCAAGAAGTGTTCCCCTTCATCTTTTTTTTTTTTTTAAAGTCTGTTTCTACTTAAAAAAAACAAGTTGAAATGTGAACTTAACTGGTCCCAGCCAAAGTTTTCCGACCATATGAGATAAACTCCCGAACTTTCTGCATACAAATAATATATGGCTGTTTCATCGAGTTATAAAGTTTCTGGATACTTTTCTTAATACAGCTGGGAGACATGAAAGTGACAATGGTTTTTCAAATTACCTTTCCTACCATGAGGCTATATTTATTATCAGAGTTTGACTGGGTCTTGTAAAATGTTCCAAAGTCAGGCACATTCAGACGTGGTTTTTAGTCCTTCATTATATGAACTTTTTCAGATCACATTATGTATGCTACATGGCAAAATTCTTTGCAGTTCCTTTTGAACATCATGTCATTTCTCTCATAAAGTTTGCAAAGCTGTGTGCTATAACCATCTTTGCTTGTCTCATTAATGGGTGCTCTTTTCATATCCAAGATACACTTAGTTGGAATTATACTTGGATTTTTTTAAAGAAGTTGTCAATGTGGGCCCTTAAACAAGGCCCTTAACCCATATTGCTCTAGTAGATATGTATCATGGCTGACTTTGTGCTCTGAACCCCAAAAAACTGTAGGAATACTGCTTTGGTTAAAAGTGAAAAATAACTTCATATTACAGGAATAAAATTCATTCATCATTAGTTTATATTTTCAAAATAGAAATACAATGAAGTAGTGGTCATATTTAAAAAAATTTTTTAAAGAATTTTATAAGAATGGCAACAAACAAAATGACAATTAAAATACCAATAAACTTATATGAATTTATTTAAAAAATACCTTATGTAACCAAAACTATCTAGACATCCAGTCTTATTATTAAACTTTGGAAAATGTCATCTAATCTTATTACCTTATGCAAAATCCTATCGGGGGAGGGGGGGGGGTTCCAGGGCAGATGCACCATGGACAGGGCGTGAATAAACAAATACATATACACACACACAGACGACGATGACAACAACCACACACAACCATACACACGACGAATATCTTGGACATTAATGTTAGTTTTAAACCAGACCATCACAAACTCAATATCAATTTAAACTTATTGCTTTATATAGACCTTAGAAAAGAGGTCACACACTCCATAATTTCGTAGAAAATATATTTAGAACAGTGAAAGATCTCACAAGCCAAATCCAATAAAAGTCACAAATGTAATGTTTTATATTATTGCAGTTTGTATAAACATCTTTTTAGTTAAAAATTACATTATTTTAGAATCCATAGAAAATCTTTAACCTTTATTATTTTATTTCTTTTTATTTATTTGTTGATACAAGTCATCTTTTGGAATATATGGCTGGTTGTTAGTTTACTCTCTTAATATTCTGACAACAAATTTTAAGCAATTATAACTTTACTGCATTTCTGTAGCTAAGGACAGTGCACTGCTTTTGAAGCAGCTTCTGGATTAGTCGTTTGCAACTGGATTGCCTGATATCTTGAATAAGTGCTATATGATATCCTGTGCAGCTCTGTAGAGGCACGCAGATAGGTTTTAGCCAGGATCAGCAAAGTGCCTTCCTTAGGGCATATTAACTGAGCGTGATTTAGAAACTGTACCTCAGTGGTTGCTGATCAGATCCACCCCAGTTCTGATCATTTGCCAGTGGAAATCCTTTTTTTGAACCTCAAGCCAGAATATTTCACACCAGGTGCCATAAACTCTACATTGTCTTCTAAACCCTATAAAACCATCTCTATTAAAGCTAAAACGAATTTGGACCATTGCAAACCTTTGGATATACTCATGACCAGTATTTATCTTAATTCAGTTACTGTCATCTATGATACTTAATCCTGTAGCTCTCCACTACAATCGAATACAGGCTTTGACAGAGTTTAAGGCTTCCTGTGTGGCACCGTGCAGAACAGGGTCTGTGAAATGGGCTTGGCTGAACAGATTAAATCCTGTTTCTGCCTGGTTTCTGAGAGTTGCACCCTCTACTGGTAATTCAGTAAAAGGCTGCGGTAATGAATTCAGGGTAAAATCCTGATTTACACAGCTGCATTTTTTATCACAAATTGTGTTGAACAGAAGGAACTTCATTTTGTGTCCTTTCCCTGCACATTATTTTAAACATTCATCAACTGCATGCGATGTTTTGTAATGAACAAACCAGTGCACTGCATTAACATCTTGTACCATAGAAGTTTAATAACCATAATGCTTTTTATTCCAACAAATGAAATGGCTCTGTGCCAGTTGATCATAAATGACTTAATCTTTTCTGTAATATTAGTAATCATTAATGGTTTAGAAATGCAAAACTTTTAATCTTTATTATTAATGCTGAATTATAACTGATCATGTTATGATAAATACATTATAATGCAGTGATTTGTAAAAAAGCCTTATTTTGTTTATCTGCTGATAGTGACACAGTAGCACATTAACCTCCCCAGTTATAATATGCCCAGGTTTTACTATCAGGTTGTAAAACTTAACTGACCCTAACGGCAGCGACTGGGCAACTACCATCAATTACCCAACCATTGCTGTGATGACGTGGGCATGTCACTTTAGTAATTCACATACAAGATTTCTCTGTTCAGCTTTACTATGTTGACATGACATCTTTTTTTGCTTCTTTATGAAAATATGAGGGCTAGGCTTTTATGTCTCCTCTTACTTATCTTAAAAGGTAAATTTCAGAAAGCATATTATGCAGTTATTTATCTTTGCATGGTCATTGTTGAAGGTAATGGTAATTTAATAAATAAATGTATCTGATATTATCCTGTCAACAATTAATCCCTTCAAGTGTAATTTCTTGTTCCAACAACAAACCTATGATAATATTCACAAAAAGCTGGTTCTTTTGATATTCATTAATGTTTTATTTTTACACTCATGTATTGTATTAACAAATTTATTTCATTTGAGTTGGTAAACAAAGACAGTTTTTGTTTCTGTAAAAATGTGCTGAATCAGTTATATGCTTGGACCGCCTTCTTGCTCCATTGTCTATTTTCTCTACTTACCATATAGATGGACTTTGGAGTTTTACAATTACAGAATGTAGTACATCTGTTTTCTTAGTTTTATTAGTACCCTGTTGGTTCTCTGTTCTCTATTGGTCCATTACAGAACAGGTAAAATTTGGGTGGTGGATTGTTTGTCAGTTCTGCAATGACACTCATGTGGTAAGGGGGTTTTAGTGCAGCAGTGCGGCTGTAGTTTCATTTAAACACCTCAATGACACTGTTGGGATAGGAATAATGCACCAACAAAATAATACCTGCTTTGTGGTGGTTCTATTGGGGTCCATACCATTAGAGAACAGAGTAAAGGGGACTAACTTAACCCTGTATAGGCATTTTTTTTTTTTTTTGCAAAATTGCTTAAGCTGTCAGAAAACACTGAACAGTAATACTCAATCAGCTTGATGTCCATCCATGGTCTTCAACACTAATGAGCTACGGTTCCAACTTTTAAACAGCCTTTGGTCTTGCATTGACTAAGTCCTTTTTTTGGACAGACTTGAATGGATTGCAGACTTTAACAGGTTTACTTTGAAGTTTGTCGTGTCCTAGTCTATTTTGCCTTCACTTTCAGTTTTACAGTCACTGCAAATAAAACCAGCTCCTCATAACACGCTAAAGAAACCAAACACTTGTCTGTGGGGATGATTTTCAGGGTAATGAGCAGTAAGTGCTTCACTATAAATTTAACAATCAAGACCAGAAATTCAATTCTGGTCTCATCAGACTACGGGACTATTTTTTTTAAAGGCTCAATGAGACAAAAATGTTATATTTTGAACAAATTAATTTCCATTTCTTTTAAATCACTCTTAAACTCTAAGCCTGTAAAATGCGCAGCTTTCCCTTTCTTAGTATCAGATCTTTAAAAGTCCTTTAGAATAGCATGGTCTTTACATTTATTAGATTTTTATGCTTTATTATTTACTTAGTTTATTTATTTCCCATAAAAATGTTAAATTCAAACACTGGCAAAATTTGGAGGGTGAATCATTATTTTAGCCATAAGCAGCATACAACCCATATTATTATTCATTCATTCATTCATTATCTCCCGCTTATCCTCTATTAGGGTCGCGGTGGGGCTCCCCATGCCCATCCAGGGGAGAACGTCTCGGGCGCTGGGCAGATACACCCAGGACAGGGTGCCAATCCATCGCTGGGAACACACTCACTCACACAGACACACTCTACAGGGGCAATTTTCAGAATTCAATTAACTTGATCCATGTTTTTGGACTGTGGGAGGAAACCGGAGAACCCGGAGGAAACCCACGCAGACACGGGGAGAACATGGAAACTCCACCCAGATGGGGATTCGAACCGGGAATCCCTAGCGCTGAGAGGCGAATGTGCTAACCACTAAGCCACCGTGCCGCCCCCCATATTATTAAATAACTAAAATAGTGGATAAACTACATTTTGTAAACTCGGATGTTTTTGAACTCTTTTTCTGAAAATGTGCTTAAAACAATAGCTGGTTATGACTAAATAATCATGTTGATATAACTGCAAATTTATAACTGCAATTTCCTGAGTCAGAGATTAGTGGTATTATAATAAAGTGGAAATGACAGCAAGTCAGCCAATAAGAGGTGTTTCACGTAAAACAACAGAGTGGGTCAGCAGATGCTGAAGCGCATATTGTGCAACCTTCTGCAGACCCTCAAACACCACATGGTTCATTATATAATGTTTAGTTCCACTGGAAGAAACTGTAAATGTTCCAATATACTTTTTTTTAGAAAAATTTTATGTTTCCAAATTTGTAGGAAAAGTTTGGGAAGGACCACTTCCTGTTCCAACATGTCTGCACAGCAGTGCACAAAGCAAGATCAATAAAGACCTGGATGAGTGTGATTGCAGTTGGCCGTAAAAGACATGGTGCATACGTATAACAAAGCCAAACAGTGGACGTGGAAAAAAGTGGGCGTGGCCGGGTAATAAGGTGTCTATGAGCCATGGTCACATCAATGGTCAGGACAGTTTAGAATTGGAATGGCGTTGATATAGCAACCGATTGGGGGGGGGGGGGGAGTAGGACCAAAAATGGACATGACAAGGTGTGTGCGGTGCAAAATCAGTCAGTAAGTTTAGACAGTGGGTGTCTTTGAAAATCACTCGGAATGTGGTGAGTTTCGTGTTTGGGGCTCAAAAATTAAATGAGTTAAGGCACTTTGAATATCAGATTTTCCCATAGTAAATTAAGCCAAATTTGAAGAGAGATCAGGAGTGAACGAAGAGTGTGATCTCTCTGCAAATTTACAAGACCGGTTTAGGTACAGCCATCTCCGGCTCCAGTAAATTTAGTTTTTGTAGCTCAAAAATTGGCCACGTTACGGGAGTGAGTATATCACTGTGATGCAATGTGAATAGGAATTTTGGCTCGAAAAAATTTTATATTTTGGGAACGGTTTGACCAATTTCTTAGCTGTATACATGCACTCATCTCACCAATTAGCTGGATGTGCCCTGCGAAAATCGTGTCGATAGCTTGAAAATAGCAGGATAGCAGGAGAAGGAGAAGCAGGAGAAGAAAGCGAGACCAAAACAGTGGAATAATAAAAATCAGAGTTTAAATAATAGTTTAAAATATTGCCATATATGACAATCACACTAAAAATCCCTTAAATGCTTCTAAACCTGGTGGAAAGACATTGCAGAGAAATTAAAGTCATGGCTGCAAAAAATGGACATTATATTAAAGGACATTATATTAAACCCTCTGCCTTAAGTATGGGATGACACTCAAGGGACATGCAAAGACAAACAAGTGAAGATGTAAAGTGTATGTGTGTTTTTCAAAAGACCATTCTCTTAATTATTAACGGGTTCCAGACCCCTCAGCCTGCGTCAATTAAAACTATCTACAGATTAGTATAAATGTGCAGTAGTATCAAACACAATGTATAAAAAAGCTGTGTGTTAATTCACACTTCAGATAAGACAAAGCATCAGCCATGTAATGTCATCCTCACTAACATCTTTCTAGCATATTGCAACTGTCTCGGAGCTGTGGGGGTAGTGTGACATGTGAGAATGAATAAAGACAGGCAAGTTCAAACAAACAAGAGCTGAGAACAGACTGTGGTGTAGGAGGCGGAGGAAGGGGCTATCCCTCTATAAACATGTCCAACTGCAGCCCAAACGCTGAGCCACCTGATGAATAAACATGTCTGAGGACAGGCTGCTTTTTCTGAAGCACAAACAGCTGCATTTCCTCTTTTTTTGTTGTTGCTGCTTCAAAAACCCAAAAATATAACATACAAGTGGTTACATATTTTAAGCAAATCTCTTATGTTCTCATTTTGGACAAACTGATTTATGTAACGTAAGCTATGTTCCAAGTATACTGCATGTTTAATTTGATCAGAATAGCACATTACACCAAGAGGTTTGCTGATCATTCGTTTACTGAAAAAATTGCAAAGAGACTCTGCAGCAATAACGACATCATAAGTCCTTTATGTCCAAAAACCAGAAAAGTTTTATGTTTCAACATGTTTATTTTAGCATAAGTGGTATTTTAAACACCTCTTACTGTACCTCTTCACAAGATTCATGTCAGCACAACCTTCCACAGGCAAGTGAATAACCATGTCAGATGCAGGGCGGAGTGATTTGGCAGAAGAGATTCAATTCGCTTAAACATTTATATTACAATAAATGTTTCTGGGTGTTTTAAGTTCTCAACAAGTTTAAAATCTTTATCTTACAGATATACTCTTCTCAATTGCACCTCCACTGATTAATTGGCAATGAACCCTGAACAATAGTACCATAAAAGTCTACACACTTAACTATATACGTTTTGCCACATCACCCAGCCCTCACTGCATGACTTACACATACAATTTAAAAAAAGCAACCAGTTTTAACTTCTTTTGACTAAGCCACAAAGTAAAGATAAAGACAGTGGGAAATGGTGATAGGCTCAGAAGTGAAGCCATTATCTTATTGCAGAATAGCTGTGAATATTATATTTTACAATGTGGCCACTTTAATAGCAAACCATTGTTGAACTAATTCACATGTGGCATCGTAGATAAATGAGAAGAGAAGGTGAGGTCATACAGATCAACATGCAATAAACATGGATTGTGGAATTGCTGTAACTATAGATGACAGGAATAATTCGATTGCTCTTATAAATGAAAGAAAGAACAGTCCCTATATTGCAGCTAAATCCACAAGGATATATTGGCATCAGTAAAAACATACTTACAGCACTGATTTTAAACAGCATGTTAAACAAACAACGCAAAAAATACATTCTTTAACAACATAAACCAGTGTAATGTGTCCATACAACCCAACTTCACGTCAAGCAACTTTAGACCAGTGAAATATAAACAGTTAGAGATTTGGCACAATCAGCAAAGTCCAAAATATTTTTCTGTGATGAAATGAGGACATATAACTATATGATATAATATAATATATGTATAGACATGGATGGAAATATTGTAGCCATAAACAACAAAAATGTAAAATTGTTAAATCCAAACTCTGGAAAAGTTTAAGGGGGTGAATAATTATTTTAGCCATTAGCAACATTTAATCCATATTCATTCATTCATTCATTCATTATCTCCCGCTTATCCTCTATTAGGGTCGCGGTGGGGTTCCCCATGCCCATCCAGGGGAGAACGTCTCGGGCGCTGGGCAGTTAGACCCAGGACAGGGCGCCAATCCATCGCTGGGCACACACTCACTCACACAGACACACTCTATATGGGGCAATTTTGAGAATTCAATTAACTTGATCCATGTTTTTGGACTGTGGGAGGAAACCGGAGAACCCGGAGCCCCCCCCCCCCCCCCCCCCCCCCCCCCCCCCCCCCCCCCCCCCCCCCCCCCCCCCCCCCCCCCCCCCCCCCCCCCCCCCCCCCCCCCCCCCCCCCCCCCAATCCATATTATTACATTTAAATAAAGTAATAGCTAAAATAGTGAATAAATTATATTTTGTAAAGTCAGCTGTTTCTGAAATTTCTTTTTTTCTGAAAATGTGCTTAAAAACAGCTGGTTATAACAGAATAATAAATGTTAAAATAACATAATATAACAATAATAAATGTATATAATAACAAACTATACAACGACAAATTATCTTTTTGTTAAAATGCACTACATTGCACTCTGCAACCTAAACTAGGCTGAGGACTGTAAAAACAGCAAAGGTGACTTTTGATTACATTTTTGCATCATACATTACATTTTTAAAGATAAATGCTTTGCTTATGATAACTGGTTTCCCTTGCCACACACACACACATACACACACACACACACACACACACACACACACTTCTGTAAAAGAGGGACCTATACAGTATATAAAACGCTAAATGGTCTTAGTATTTCTTATGGGTTTCCCTAATAATGTTATGGAAAATGGTGATAGATGGGGAAATATAAAAACCTTAAAAACATTCAATTGGACTTTAAACACAATACGAAGCTAACAGCTGGATTCACTGCAGAAGATGCAAATCAGATCATTAAACATGTCCCAAATTCAGATTCTTGCAAGAGTTCCAGCTAAACAGCTGGAAACATTCTGTTCTACAGTTGATTAAGAGATTTTTATATTTTTAAAAGGAGAAAAGTTTAGACATATAAATGATAAGAACAAAATACATGTATTTTCAAGATTACTTGCATGAGACCCAAGAATAAAGCACAATTCTAATTTTGAATGTTTCACACAGTTTCATATCATGAGACCGACCCGTGTTAACAGTGTTTCAAAATGTACACTGTTGTATGAAATCAAACAAATTCCCATCAGTGCACTGTTAGCAATTTGTAGTTGTTTTATGGGAAATGAGTTCCAACCACAAACAAGCAAAGTAAGAGTTTTTGAACTGATGCCAAAAACATCCTTGTGAAAAACTAACCTACTGTTCCAGCTTCCACATGATCTCCAACACCACCAACAGAAAGTTAAATACACATTTAAAAATATACATTCATAAACAAAGCTCATGAGCACCACCCAAGATCTATGGGTTTCTACATGTGTCTAGATGTGATGTACCTCATAATAGTACAGGTGGCACACAAAGCACTCTCGGCTTTCCACGTTTGGCACAAAGATAAAAGTGATGACCAATGTGCACAAGCATAATGCTTACATGAAGACACTGCACTGTATGACAGTTTCAAAAAGACAAATGCACATCTCGCACTGCTCAATGCTGGTACGATGCCCTAACAGACTCACTCACACAGTTCCCTGAGAGCATTAATAGACTTATAGAATGACAGCATGTCGAATGAGAGCATTGTAAATTTCACCATTGCTATGAAAAAAAAAAAAAAAATCACAAAGATTAAAACGAGGGTAAGAGAAACCAGTGCTTATTAAATTTCAGGAATGCTTCCTCAGTAGGGTGAACTTATGTCAGCTTCGGAGGTCTGAAAACTCCCATTACTCAGGGAACAACTAAAGACATCAAACAATCTGCGGGTCATTCCTCAGTGCTGTACAATAATTATTCAGCCAGCAAGTCAGTGTGGAATGACCTCATCATGAAGTAGGAAAAATGTATCTATACAGATCCCGGAGTAAGCAGACAAAAAAAGAAGCTTTAAGGTACCACGCAAATATACACGTCTACTGACAAAGTAACACAAAAGAATACATAACAATCAAATTCTGTGCAATTTACTTTAGACAGCTCAGGTACCACTTTCCCTTTCTTCAAATCACCAGTAATCAGTCCACTCAATATCTGTACATATAACTTTTTTTTTTTTTTTTTTGCTGGACTTTGTGTGACTAGGTGTTTATTCAGACATTTTAAGCAAATGCTCCAGTGTGTTTGTGATTTGGTGGGTTTATGGGGCCTCTTCCCCGCTCTATTTGGCCCAGCTGGTAATCCTCCTCACAGCTTACTTCTGTTGGATATTATTTTTTTTCATCTGCCTCCGAAGTCCAATACCCACAAACAATATATAATATATAAAAAAATAAGCTATTGCGCATTTGAAAAAGTGCATCTTTGATTTTAAAAAATATCTCTCTTGTCCTGTATTCTCTTCTTCTGTATCCTGAAATCCTACATGAATGGGTGGAGTCAGCTAACTGGGTGATCGTACACTGCAGTGGCACATGGAAAAGGAGAGACCGAGAGAAAGGAGGAGCAGAGATGAATAACAAGGAATCAACTACGCTATGACCATCGGGACGTCATCCGAAAAACCGCTGATCATCGGGTCATCTTCATCGTCATCACCTTAAAAAATAACAAACAGAACCAAAGTAATGAAGTGGCAGGTGTGAGGTAAAGCTTGTTACATGGTGCATGGCATGTCCATGTCCCAACATTGTCTGGTGTTTATTAACCAAGTTTATATTTCATGTTCTCATTTTCCTACTGATATCCTACAAATATTTAACAAACAAAAGACCTGAGTATGATGAAACATAAACGCCTCTCCAGTTACACTCTCGCGCTTGGTCTCCTATAAGCTCTTGCGATAGAGTTACATAAGGTGTCTAAGAGTGCATTCATACCGCACTTCTCAAATCCCACCTAAATG
Source organism: Corydoras maculifer (assembly GCA_019802435.1). NCBI lineage: Eukaryota > Metazoa > Chordata > Actinopteri > Siluriformes > Callichthyidae > Corydoras > Corydoras maculifer. Next base: position 2,544,070 of record JAFMOD010000228.1, read on the forward strand.
CTTTAGGAGGAAAAGATCATTCAGTACATCTTAGGTCAAATTTACAATTCCAGTGTATAAGTACTATTTTGTTTAAAGAGAAAACTAGTAACCTGATCTACACTCCCTATAAGAGACAATTGCAGATTTTGAGGTACAAACTGTACCATCAGTAACAGAAATTTAACAAAAGTAACAAATTAACAGTAAAAGTTTGACCAAAGGTGTTTCCAAAGTTTGGGATCACTATATATGTTCACCAATTAATGTTTTCCCCCATATGAGATGAAACATCTCACATGATTTCATAAAAACAAAAAAATACCTAAATTTAATATTTCACAAAACTAATAGAAAAGATTAGTCTGTCCTATCCCAGTGATTCTCTGATATTTCATGACTGATTTAATTTCCCTGTACATAAAACTGTGTAAAATCTTGTTCTCCAGCAAAATCAATAATTACATCCTTCTTATAGACTAACACTGTAATATTAATAATCTTTTGTTGTCTTATATAATAATAGATTAGAAACAAACCCATATAAATAAAGGTACTTACATTAAACTGTGTAAATATGCAGGTATTCAATAACATAATCTTAATATTGAACATTGAAGTAATTCATTTTAATGTGTTTTATTTCTTACATATATAACAAATAAAACGGAAACTTGTTTCAAAAAGTTTTTTTTTGTTTCCTCTTAAAACATGCAAGTACTTGTACACATAAAATATTGTACTATCATTAGTAACTATGTGAATGTGTGTGAAGCTGAATGATGTCTTACATGAACAGATCGACATTGTATATTCTAACAGATCGTGTTCTGCAGAAAATCATTGAGTGTAAACTAGCAGCAACTTCTTGGCAGGTGTGTATGTTGGTTTGATTATTGATAGTAAAGCATCATTGATTGTGAAAGAGGCACAATATAAATAAATATGATGATGCTAATGTATTCCTTGTCACTGTAGACAATAAGAGCTTTGACATTTCTGCTTATTTTTCTTGGCAAACTATCTTCTTTTCCTGACAGCTACTTGAGGTTTTTGAAGGAACTTCAGACCTTATTAATTTTCTATGGGATTTGAAGCAAAAAGTTGGCAGGGCCTGTAAAAAGCTAAAGATGTGCTGACTTAATTTGGCTCCATGTTTTAGGTTGGTGTCTTATATAAAAATCTATTTACTGTAGAGACTCAAGTTCTTGGCTGAAGCACAAAAGAAAACCACACTGGGGCAAATCTCTCAGCCAACAATAAGACTCTATTAAGACTGTAGTGAGCATATGAGCTTTAAACTGTACAGCTCAACACTGTATAGTGTTATTAATTCATGGACCAAAGATGCCTTGTGCTCACAGTTCAAATGGTGTAATAAATAGTTTCTAGGCACAAACGGGACTGCTAATAATGGCACAAAGTTACAGATCATGACAATTTTCATCTTGTAAAAGCTGCTTTCAGAATTGATGATGCTCCTTATCACAAAGTCATCAAACCTCTTTTTGTAATGAAACACTACATCTGACAAAACTGTAGCCTAGATTCACTTTAGAACAATTCATAAAATTCATAACATAAAATTGTTACACATGACAACTTCTTTATGTACGCAAAGGAAGGAATGTGTGGACGCATGTTTTGTGCTCTTACCTAGTTCGTCTCCAGATGAGAAGATGGCTGAGCCAAGTCGCGAGTTGTAGTGACTATTGGCAAAAGCAGTAAAGCTGTGCTGCAACCGGCGGTGGCGCACATACAGAACCACTAGTCCACCGCACACACACAGCAACAGCAAGAACAGCACTGGAACCACCACTGCAGCTGTGTCACTCGAGTGACCCGAATGTGCAGCGGAGTCACTAGGACCTAAGGCACACGTACAGGTTGAGTTCATTTAAGATAAGATAAAATAACCTTCTATTCTCCCACAATGGGATATTTACATTATTACAGTAGCATCAATAGCAAAAGATATATAAACAGATTTACAAAATACAATTAAAAAAAGACTATAACAATAATTTAAGCATAAAGTAGGGCAAAAGAGTTAAATTGACAGTTACAAAGTGTGGGAAAAAATTTAACTGAAAGAAATACAGTTCTAGTAATAAATACATGTAACAAACATTTAGTGAAATGAGTATACACTAACTTATTTGTTTTAGGGTGTGGTGGTAACTCCATGTTTAGAGTGTTGGGCTTTTAATCTGAAGGTCGTGGAATTATATCCCATGTCAAATTAAGTTACTAATGTCCTTGAGTTGGGCCCTTAACCCTCATTGATCCTGAGATGCTACGACTAACTGTGTTCTAACCCCAAACAAGTTGGGATACTTGAAAACTTTGGAATAAATGTGTCTACTAAACGACCAAATGTAAATGTGATTTAAAGTAATGACAATGCTACATGTGCAAGCATAGTCTTCATTAAAAATAAAAGGAGAACCAATCAACATGACACTGAATGAAATGGGGCAGCTTGCAGAGTAGTAAAATGTGAGAGCTTTGAATATTTTCTAATAAAGAAAAGTTTGACTTCTAAATTCCGCTTCTTCGGAAGCTTTACTGGCAGGTTCGAGGCAGCTGTAGTGGTATATGTGTCACATATTTCGCATGCAATTTGATTATTGCCAGGCTCATGGAGATGTAGAGTTTCCCCCATTATCAGATTACTTAAGTGCGTGTAAATGTGCTGATCAAATCATTGTTAAAATTGAATTTTTTGTTGGTTATTAGATTATTTTGTACATGTAAATGTACTCAGTGAGAAGTCAGCACTGCCGCACCTAATGCTTAAACGACAGGAAATGTAATTTAGAAAACGCCATTTCAAAGAACACATCACTGAGCTGATCAGACGCTAACACATGCAACTGAACCAAACTGTCGCACAGGACCCTATAGGAACTGATGACACTCCTGGCACCCTCTAACCTCGATATGAGCTTTACACCAGTCTACCAGAATGCTTAAAATGCTGATCGCTTAGTGTGATGCTAGTCGTTGACGAGTGACTTTGATTTGAAGCAATTAATAATGTACTTAACACGGCTTCGTCTGATAAACGTGCAGCCTTTATAAGCTGTGACATCGCATGCCATGGAATGAGAAATCTAGCAATGACTGGAGCAGGACTTTCAGTGACATACATCGGCCCACATTTGTATTTAAACGTGATTTTACAGGAAATTTGAATAAAGCCCGTTCCTACTGATGAGAAATCCTTATTCTTATCCCATGTGTTACCGAAACACAGAGAATGGTGAGAACACACGCAGCAAGCTTTGAGGGCACGTTTTCCAGCGGGGTGCATGCCACGGCATATTCTTTTAACTTTCATGGAAAGCAAAGCAGAGTGGGCAGGGCAAATAGAGGTTCAAGCCACCACAGATGGAGCAGAAGACGCTGAGCACGTGGCTGATTGCGGCAAAAAGAAGGGCAGCATGTAAAGTGCATGCTACTGAAGTGCTGGGGACCTGCTGCTTTAGCGTGGCCATCGGAGCGGCAGTGAGAGAATGTAGGAGAGATGACATCAAAAGCTCGTGGGCAAATGGAATCAAACCAGGGTCGGGTGCGTTAATTGCTTCTAATCAATGTCCATCACCGACAGCTTCAGCTTTCCTCTCCAGCACTGGTTACACTGTCATACCTAGCTTTCTAGCCTTTTCTAAATATAGAAGAATTTAAAGGGTGCTGTGAACTGTACCTGTCGCTAAGCTTCCAAGTTCATCATACAGCAAGACTGCAGCCTCTCCGCACAGCTGGCTACCAACCAGGCAGGAAGCACGGACAGAGAAGGTGTAATTGTGGCCCACCATAAGATTACTGATCCTAAAGAAGGTCTCAGTAGTGTTTCCCAACCACGTAGTGGAGTTACTAACACTGTCATATACAGACACCTCATAGCCCTGTAGATTAGACACAAAAAGCGGTAAATTTAACAAACAAACGTATGAACCACATATGCAGAGGGAGTTAAAGGGGGACTAACCCGACTCTCATTGAAGCTTCGTTCCTTGACAGCCAAGCTCTTCCAGAAAAGGAAAACATGATCCTGCTCAGTAAGAATCTTTAATGCTTCTGGTGCTGGAAGAGGAACTGTGAGAGAAAGAGACAATAAATAAAATGTCAATAATAAAAAGGGTCTTTTTTGCTTTAGGGTGTGATTAACCTAGAGCTGTGATGATTATTTAGGTCAATTTATGCTGCACAGGGCACAAGAGTGCCTTAATCGCTAATAAAAGGTGTGTTAGAACTGAATGGATTTCGAGGTGGATGTTTGGAAAAATAATACAATTTACGGTCGTTGCTACAGGTGAAGTGTTGGGCTATAATAATAAGCGTGACTGACAATTCAGTTACATGAGTTCATTCAGCATCTAAAGTGCCACGCTCCACGCTATCCAAAGTGACTTACAAGTATTGCAACTTGATAGTTCACGAAGGTACACAGGTTCAACCACAATGGATCATGCCTGGAGCAAAGAGGCTTAAGGGTTTTGCTCAAGGACCCACATTGGTAACTGCAGTGGATGAATGATTATATGAATGAATGAATGACTAACAAGCTGATTGGCGATAAGCTGGAATCCTGTTACTCAGGGATCGATGTTTATTTTAAAGCCTGACAGAATTATGTCCCGTAAGATCAGTTTATTAATAAGTTTGTTTTAAATAAAGGCATTTATAAATCAAACATTGTTTTCGTTATAGTGGGTTCGTATCCATTTTAATAAAACAATAAGGCACTCAAGGTTGTGCTTTATTGTGAATAAATAACAGAAATTCGGCAACACATCATGCCTAACACCTCTATCACGTTATTTATTCACAATAATGCATGCCATCTCACGTCTCATTTCTTTAGTTTTATTCTCGAATCTCTAAAGGAGCTGACATGTTTTATGCATAAACTTCAACGAAAAGGTTATTAACTAAAGCCAGTGAAACAATACAATTCTAACAAAACAATTAAATAAATGGCACTACCTGGTGCAGCTTTATGGATATAATATTCTGTAGAAAATTACATTATATTCATCATTATATTACCCTGCCTAAACTTCTGTTATTGATTGTTAAAAGGCTGCTGATATCTGAAGGGCACTGGGAAATGTTTAGGACACCTAAGAGGAGTTGAGTGTTAACTACCTGTATTAAGTGTGTAGCTGGCCTCTTTGCTCATGTTGCGCAGACGGATGGTGACACTGTAACGTCCACCAGGCTCCAGGTTTTTCAGGGTGTACTCTACGGTGTTGTTCTGTGTGGACACTTTGTAATCCTGCTCTGTCTTTCGCACAGTATCCTTTACATGCACTACATATGTCTGCACACACACACACACACACACAGGGTAAAGAAGAAAATATAAAGATAGTTTGGTACATTCGTTTGTATTGTGTTTTATTGATCATAGCTGTAAAGCAGATTTTACCAGAGGAGAGCTGGGAGAGTCATATGGTGGCTGCCACTTCAGCGTTGCCTGTGTTTTTTCCACTTGGACCTTGTGCAGATTTCGTGGAGGAAGTCGTTCATTTGGGATCATCTTTACCACTGCTGACTCGGATGGAGGGCCCAGATACGGCTTGATCACTCGCACCTGCATGGTTAAGGTTTAGCACACATGAAAGTGCTTTTTCCAGACTCCACTTCAAAGTGAAAATGAGAAAATGATTTTCTTACAAGGAAGAGATACTGTTCGTCGCTCTCCACTGTGACAGTCAGGCTGGTGTTGCCACTGTTCACGCTGTGCGGCTGCCGGTAAAGGTTCAGGAAGGAGGTGGCATAGAAAATGCCATACAGCTGCACAGATGAACAAGCTTGTTATGTAGTTGCATGTAAGTGACACACTCCAGTCAGTGTACAGTCATGTGCTGAATAGGACTGGCAGCTACTTTTAATAAAAAGAGGTAATTAAATGTTACGGAAAAGGACTTCCCAATCAATTATACAAAAAAAAAAGGAAAAGGAAGAAACACCCAGTCTGCACAAACTCAAAACCGTGACCTCAACATGAAAAGAAGCTTTCAGAAGAGGAACACTCTCAGAAAAGAAGCTCTCTGGAGTGTCATAAATTAAGGGTGTATTTTGGGTAATGTAAGACGATTCAAACCACTCCTTTTAAAATCAACTGTAATTACGGATTCATACATTGAGTTGCTCTGCATGTATTAAAACTGGTGAAGTCAAGAAAAACTTGCTGGATAATGCAGCAAATTGTTAAATATTACTTTGTATATAGCAGCAGAAGTTTCACATTTTTACAAAGGTCAAGATTTTTAAAAAGGCTTTTATGGAGACTTTATATTTATTCATTCATTAGCTTCCACTTAATCCTCTACTAGGGTCACAGGGAGGGATTCTCCATGCCCAGTCAGGAAGGAAAGTTTCGGGCGCTGGACAGATACACCCAGGACAGGGCTCCAATCTATCACATTCACTCACACAGACAGACACACACAAACACACTCTATATAGGGAAATTTAAAGTATTCAATTAACCTTGAATCCACGTTGGAGAACATGGAAACTCCAACCCAATTGGGATTCAAACCTGGATACCCAGCGCCGAGAGGCAAACGTGGTTACCTCTAAACCACCATGTTGGGCGCTGGGCAGATACACATCACTGAGCACCCTCACTCACAAAGACACACACACAATATGGGGCAATTTAGAGCATTCAATTTACCTTGAATCTATGTTTATTGACTGTGGGAGAAAACCAGAGAACATAGCGGAAATCGGGGAGGAAATGGAAACCACCAAGATTGGGATTTGAACCTAGATTCCCAGTGCTGAGAAGCTAATCACTAAGCCACTGTTTATATTCAAATTGTTAGTTTTTGGAAGAATTGCCTTCAAACTGATTAACTTGGGTTTAAGTAGCCCAATACGAGTTTCACACATGTTACTGAAAAGAGGCCTCCTGTCAGAGCTGATGTAACTCATTTGTAGGTCTCCTCTCACATACATACCTTTTCAAATCTGCCTAATTACTTCCTAATGAAATGAGGTTAGGGATCAGTGATAAACATTCTTTTGTCATTTGGCATTTTTCCACAACTTTGGAAGTATGCTTGAATAAATGGCATTCATTAAACACCAGTCCCACCAGCAGCAAATCACCCCCACAACATGATGCGTCACCCCATATGTCAAGTGAGGCATGTTTGCCCTTTTTTACTACATATAATAATGTTATTACAGCCAAACAGTGAAAATAGTGCATCATTAAACCATAAGGACATTTTTACATATGTGTAAATTATATTAATACTTGAACTTTATGACATTACTGCTTTCTATATGAAAACCCACAATAAAAAACTGTTTCCAAATATTCATACCTCTTATAAAAGCATGTCACTGTCTGAAGTGTGTACCTGTGCCTGAGGACCTGTCCAGCTGCAGTCCACTGCAGTCTGATTAAGTGCACGGACCTTAAGCAGAGGTGAAGATGGCTGAGTGCCTAAAGTCTGTAGACGGTGTAAAGCAGTGGGACTGTCTCCTTCAGCAGTGTGGGCCCACACTGCCATCTCATACACTGTGCCTGCTGTCAGATTAGTGGCTGTTGCACAAGGAAGAAAAATATACACAAGCAGAAGTCTAATTGAAACTGACATCAGATATTTTACATTTATATTAATACATCTTTGCTGATTCAGAATTTATTACTTTAACTGAGACAATGCAATATATCAGTTAACCTGGGGGCATACTGCTGTTTTTTTCTGCCCATTTATTTTGACAACTCATATGTTGAATATATGCTGAAACAGCAAAACTTCTTCTCTATTTGAAACATAATTGTTTTTAAAGGTGCTGTATGCTGTTACATGGCAATACTTTATACTGTACCGCATATCTCAATAGTCTCATTAGTAATTAATGTTTATGGGCCATAAAAAAGTGTAATATAAATTGGTATGGTAGCTCAACGGTTAAAGTGTTGGGCTATCAATATAAAGACTGTGGGTTCAAATCCCAGGTCCTCTGAGGTTACCATTATGGTTCCTTAAGAAAGACCCTTAACCTTCATTGTTACAAAGCTGCAACCTGGCCAACCTTGTGTTTTTACGCCAACCATCATGTTGGGATACTCAGAATCAGAATACTTTATTGATTCAAGGGGAAAATTGCAAAGATGATGTTACAGAAAAAGATGTTACAGTTGCTCAAGTTAGTAAAAACACAAAAATATATATGTAGTAAGAATAAAGTGGTAATTTAAACAATAAGGGCTTAATAAAGCAAAAACGAAAAATGCAGCACTAGAAATAAGAAAAAAACATAACAATATAACAAGAGTAAAGAAGTCTAGTATACATAGTATACATTGCTGTTATATTTTATATTTATATTTTATATTGCTGCTATAATTTACATTTCACTTCTATATTTTATTCTAATATTTAAATTAAAAAATTTTCTTTTGCTTTAACAGAAATTGCTTGACCCAGGGTAAAACTGGGTCTGTGAGCCACAATTGTGTTTTAATTACATGTACCACACATGATGCAAATGACAGTAAAGTCTCCTTGAATTCTTAAAGTCGCTTGGGATAAAAGCCAAATGCTAAATGATCTAATGGTATATAAATGTATATGTTTCTAAAAAATGCATTTTGTAGTGAACTTTAAATAAAACTACTGACATCAATATAGATCATACCTGTGAGACGGTCAGTGACAGAGTAGTTCCTGCTTTCTTTTACATGCTTGTCAAAAACCCAGGACAGGACCACCACATACTGCTTAGCCTAGTAAACAAACGAGACACAGCTCATTAATGACATGCAGCTCCCTTAGATACAAACACAAACTCAAATGTCACTTACCTTGTAGTCAGAGCTGATAGTCAGGCTTACTGAGTCTTGTGTGATGTTATTGATCCTCATCACAGGAGGAACTAGAGCTAATAATAAAAAAAAAAAAAACAGTAATGTACAGATCAGCCATGCCTACACAACATACAGCCAGCAGAGGGAGCCAACACAGGCTCCCTGGATGTCTTGAATCAAAGCTTTATCTCCATATAGCTCTTGAACTATCTATACCAGATAATCAAGATAATGACAAAATATCTTTAGTTGATGAAAAATGCAATCAAAATTAGTAAATAGAAATGACTGTATTACAGAGGACGATTAATAAGGTAACTAATAAGTGGGAATGTACAGGTGGTTTTTAATAACTTCAGCCAAACATCACAGAACATCACTCGTCACACTGCTTTTGTTTGATTCTTTTCCTAATCTTTGTTTGCTGACTGTAGTAGGTTTTTTCAGCCATAAGTTCATCAGCAAGAATTTTTTTCTATTGGGTTCAGTTCAAGACTGAACAGTTCTTAAACCTCTCATTATCTACTAGGGTCGTGAGCAGTTCCTCATGCCCATTCAGGGGAGAACGTATCTATCGCAGGGCACATTCACTCACACAGAAATGCAGTCATGGCCAAAAGTTTTGAGAATTACATAAATATTATATTTTCACATGATTTACTGCCCTCTGGTTTTTATGTGTGTTTTTCAGATGTTTTTATCACATACAGAAATATAATTGCAATCATATTATGAGTAACAATAGCTTTTATTGACAGTTAGAATGAGTTAATGCAGCAAATCAATATTTGCAGTGTTGACCCTTCTTCTTCAGGACCTCTGCAATTCTCCCTGGCATGCTCTCAATCAACTTCTGGACCAAATGCTGACTGATAGCAGTCCATTCTTGCACAATCAATGCTTGCATTTTGTCAGAATGTGTAGGTTTTTGTTTGTCCACCCGTCTCTTGATGACTGACCACAAGTTCTCAATGGGATTAAGCTCTGGGGAGTTTCCAGGCCATGGACCCAAAATCTCTATGTTTTGTTTCCTGAGCCATGTAGTTATCACCTTTGCTTTATAGCAAGGTGCTCCATCATGCTGGAATAGGCATTGTTGATCACTAAACTGCTCTTGGATGGTTGGGAGAAGGTGCTCTTGGAGGACATTCTGGTACCATTCTTTATTAATGGCTGTGTTTTTAGGCAAGACTGTGAGAGAGCCGATTCCCTTGGCTGAGAAGCAACCCCACACATGAATGGTTTCAGGATGCTTTACAGTTGGCATGAGACAAGACTGGTGGTAGCGCTCACCTCGTCTTCTCCGAATAAGCTGTGTCCCAAACAATCGGAAAGGGGATTCATCAGAGAAAATGACTTTACACCAGTCCTCAGCAGTCCACTCCCTGTACATTTTGCAGAATATCAGTCTGTCCCTGGTGTTTTTTGTGGAGAGAAGTGGCTTCTTTGTTGCCCTCCTTGAGACCAGGCCTTGCTCCAAGAGTCTCAGCCTCACAGTGCGTGCAGATGCACTCACACCTGCCTGCTTCCATTCCTGAGCAAGCTCTGCACTGCTGGTAGCCCGATCCCGCAGCTGAAACACTTTTAAGAGACGGTCCTGGCGCTTGCTGGTCTTTTTTGGGCGCCCTGGAGCCTTTTTGGCAACAATAGAACCTTTCTCCTTGAAGTTCTTGATGAAGCGATAGATTGTTGACTGGTGTGCAATCTTTCAAGCTGCGATACTCTTCCCTGTTAGGCCATTTTTATGCAGTACAATGATGACTGCACGTGTTTCTTTAGAGATAACCATGGTTAACAGAAGAGAAACAATGATACCAAGCACCAGCCTCCTTTTAAAGTGTCCAGTGGTGTCATTCTTACTTAATCATGACATATTGATCTCCAGCCCTGTCCTCATCAACACCCACACCTGTGTTAATAGAGCAATCATTGAAACAATGTTAGCTGGTCCTTTTAAGGCAGGGCTGCAATGAAGTTGAAATGTGTTTTGGGGGATAACGTTCATTTTTTAGGCAAATATTGACTTTGCAATTAATTGCTGTTAAACTGATCACTCTTTATAACATTCTGGAGTATATGCAAATTGCCATTATAAAAAGTGAAGACTTTGTAAAAATTTATATTTGTATCATTCTCAAAACTTTTGGCCATGACTGTACTATTTAGGGGTCATTTGAAAGGGGCAATTTAGAGCAGCCAATATACTTTGAATCCATATTTCTGAACTGTGGTAGGAAAAAGCCCTCGTGGACAACAGGAGATCAAGGCACCTCCATCCATATTGGGATTCGAACCCGAATCCCAAGCACTAAAATCTGCAAATGTGCTAACAACTGGACAGTTTATTATTTCAACGTTTCAACAAACTTCTTAAGCCTTTTTCCCCTTTTCCCCAGCTTGATGATGAAAATGTTTCTCCACAGGTCCAAAATAAATTAAACTTCATTTCATCAATAAAATGAACTTTGGACCACCTCTACCCTGTCCACACAAAATGCTCCGTAGCAATTGATGTAGCTTTTTGATAAAAATAAACTGAAAGTCTTTAGCGAAAGTGTGTTGTGCTGTTTACCTTTCTGAGGGGTAATTGATTTGATCTCAGTCCAGTTACCCATCCCTCTGCTGTTAACCGCTGCAACCTGTATTTTAAAAAAAAAATCAAAAAGTCAATGTTAAACACCTTTAAAACTTTGAATTCATAAATTATGGAGTGTAATAATCATGTAAGTGGTTTATAAAAATATAGATGTACTTTCATCAACATAATAAATTAAATTCCTAAATAAATAACTGGCAAGTTTATTCCAAAGGTTTTTTTTTTAACAAAAAGGGTTACCATTTGCTATTAAGTTTGCATTTGATTTCAGATGGGGCAGCATGTAGCCTTTGATAGCTGTGCATTTAATACACAAATGCCATGACCAATGCTGACTGAACATTTCAAACATTTTCATAAAGATACAAGTGCATACTGGACTAAATTAATTAAACAGGAGCATGAATCTTAACTGTTTTTCATTAAATGATTTTATATATATAAAATATATAAATTATAAAAAAAAAATTATGTACTGGCAGAGTCCAAACATAGATTCAAGGTAAATGGTTATTCTAAATTGCCCCATATAATATGTGTGTTTGTGTGTGTGTGTGTGAGTGAGTTTGTGGCCAGTATTGGCACCCTGTCCTGGTGTATCTGTCCAGTGATCAAGCCTTTCTTCCCTGGATGTGCATGGGGTATTGTATTAAGATTAAGCAGAGGATAATGAGATGAGATTATTTTGCTGACTGATTTCTGCAGTGTCTAGCTAATGAGTTCATTATTTTACATCACTAATGTGAACAGAATACCAGATTAAAAAAGCAATTTATGTGTTATTACTGGTCAAATTCATGTTGAATAAAAGATATCTCCAGAAATATCCTGATATGATTCTGCCAGATGACATGTTTTGAGGCTTGGAATTTTAGCAAAGTGAACAGAAATAAAGATACGGAAGTAAACCAGGGACTTTTATAAGAGCATTCAATCTGACCAAGAATATAGCAAATGTAGACTGAATATTCAGGTTGTGAACCACTAAAACATTTATATGCTATTATATAATTTTTACATGTTAAGAAAATACACTCACTTACCCTGAACCTGTAGAGGGCACTAGGCTGAAGACCCTTAACGTCTGTGCTGGTTCTAATGCTCCTCTGGGAAAACCACTCAGAACTCCCCTTCTCACTGTAATCCACCTGCACACACAGTTATAAGCACATTAAAATGCAGTGTGGTGAAAAGGTTCTGGCACAGCAGGGCTGAATCCATGTTTTATGAACTTTTCTTAGTGAAAATCTCTACAGAATGAAAAAAGTCTGCTGTACAATTGAATCCAGTAACAATTTATGAACTGAACTTGAGATAATGGGAAAAAAACTAACGATTGCCTAGACACATTATATATTTGACACATTATATATTAGAAAAATCAATTCAAGACGTTTTTGTTATTCCATCCTTACTTCCTGTGAAGAAGTACACAGTGGAATGAAATTCCATACATTCAGGTTACAACAGTGCATTGCAGACATGAAAAACAGTGCAACATTAAGCGTTACATACATATAGTATGTCATATATAGCATAGCCTGAAGGGCAGAGATGACATATAGGGGGACATACATTTGGTAGTCACAGGTACTAAAGTAAAGGGTATAGATTAAGTGGTACTATACAGTATTTAGCAACATCATTTCTGTTAGCGTTAGAGGCAGTTTAAATTAGTTCTGTGTTGAGTGTGTGGGAGTTTGTGGTAGGTTATTTAGTATCAATTCTGTGTGTGTGTGTGTGTGTGCGCGCGTGTGATCAGTTTAGTCTGGGTGTGTGTTGAGTAGTCGGGTTGCCTGGTGGCAAAGATATAATAATAATAATTAATAATGTTATAGTTTATTATAAAATGGATAGTTCCGATCCTTGAATCTGATTGGCAGAGTCGTTTGTGCAGCTGTGAGATTACTGACAATATTGCACACCTCTGACCACTTCACCTTAGTATCGATGTGTAATGTACAATATATTATTTTCCCAATGTTCATTTATAAACTGTGTACTGTAATTTGGCCAGTAGATTGCAGTGATTGATTGTTAGAACAACCAGAGACCTGTTACTCAGAGATCAGCATGTACTTTAAAAACTGGACTATTTCGCAGAAGACAACCTAATAAACAATTTTGCCTTAATATACTTATTTATCAATCAAACTTTTTTTATATATTGTGTTTGTACCCGTTTTATAAATTCAATAATGCACTCAAGGTTGTGAATCAGTGTGAATAAATAAAGAGAAAGAGATGCAACGACATTCCACTACACATCGTGCTTAATAACACCACTTTCCTGATTTATTCACAATAACGCACAACCTTGAGAGCCTTATTGCTTTACTAACAAAGCATTTTTTTAATGATATGCAATAGCAAAATAATTGTAAGTGTCAGCACTGTTAAGGTATTAATTTACCTAGGTAGGGTACATAATAGACAGAAAACTTTAATATAAGAACATGCATCCATCCATTATATTCCGCTTTATCCTTTATTAGGGTCATGGGGAGGTTCCTCATGCCCATCCAGGGAAGAACATCTCAGTTGCTGGGCAGATACACCCAGGACAGGGCACCAATCTATGGCTGGGCACACAGTCACACAGACACACTCTATATGGGGTAATTTGGAGAATTCACTTAACTTGATCCATGTTTATGGACTGTGGGAGGAAACCGGAGAACCCAGAGGAAACCTACACGGACACGGGGAGAACATGGAAAATCGCAGAATCCCAGATTGGGATTCGAAGCAGGAATCCCTAGCGCTGAGAGGGGAACGTGCTAACCACTAAGCCACTGTACCACCCATAAAAACATATAATCCTGTAAAAATCCTAGTAGGATTTGTGCTTTTTCCATTTTACTTAATACAGATTTCTAAATATGTATTAGTTTCATTTAACCCTTCCTGACAGATTGTGTGCTATTTGTTGAGGTTGCAAAAATGAGACCTGTTCAGGACAACACAGATTTCTGGTCATCTTAAATTAGTTGTCAATAAATAACTCATTATTTATGAAAAATGTATTTGTTCTACAAACTATTTTTATTCACTTAAGTATCAAAATATTAAGTGAATTGGTAAAATTGCGGGAGATGACACAAACTTACGATGTACTCTCTAATAAGCCCATGTGGGTTGGCTGGTGGATTCCATGAACACAGCACCGTACCGTCCTCAGCATTATCACATCTCAGCTGCAGCTCCTGAGGTGGATCTGGTACTACAGCAAACACACACGTTCATACACAGTCAAAAGTCTTTACACACTCAGGCTGTAAATAATGGAAGTTTTGCTCTGCGATGGTTCTTACAGCCTTCAGGGGTCCGCAGCGTCAGCACCTCATTGGTCTTGTGCTGTTTGTTGAGGCACTGAGTCACTACCTTTACTTGGTAGGTGGTATCTGGCCTCAAAACATTCAGCGTGTAGCTGCTCTTGTTGCTGTGCGTGTCCATGGTGGTCCACTGCTGAGCTCCCACCAGTCTGGGAAAAGGGAATATGGATGCAAAATGAATAATAAACAATTTTCTTACACTTCGACTCTATGCATTGACTTAAAATGGAATATTGGTGACATTAAAAACTTTTCAACTACAAGTAAAAAGATGAGAATCAGACCCTGAGTATCATGTTCATAATGAGTTCAACTCCATACATAAGAAAGGTTGTGTATACACATACATAATATGTGTATACACAATGGGGCGGGTTAGCTCAGTGGTTAGGCTGTTGGGCTATCAATCTAAAGGTTGGGGGTTCAAATCCCAGGTCCACTAAAGTTACCAGTGTGGGTCCTTGAGCAAGACCCTTAACCCTCATTGCTCCAGGGATGTTGTGATTAACCCTGTGCTCACCTTGTAAGTCGCTTTGGATAAAAGCATCTGCTAAATGACCCAATTTAATATTTAATTTAATTTAATTTAATTTAATAATTTATTAATAATTTAATATGTAAACAGTCCAAAAACATGGATTCAAGGTAAATTAATTGCTTAAAATTGCCACACATAGTGTGTTTGTGTCTGTTTGAATGTGTGTGCCCAGCAATAGATTGGCGCTCTGCCCTGGGTGTATCTGCCCAGCGCCCGAAACGGTCAATTTATTTTTTATAAACTTCTTATTGTAAAAAATCTTACCAACACTACTCACTATTGGCTGATAATTTTAATTCATTCATGTACATTTTTTCTTTATTTGTGTTTTTTTCCCTATTTAAATTTTGCCTACAGAGCTTACACATTACAACAAATCTTCAATCAAGAACTTGATCACTTGTTATCGGTGTAGGAGGTCTGCAACAGGAACCGTATCCAGTATAAAAAATCTGCGCCAAGATGAATAATGGATTTGTGTTCCTATTTGTTTATTTTTCCTTTTTTTTGACAAAGATTTATTGCAAAGTGTGTGAAATCATGCAATCACATGCTTGTCTGTAAATGAACCTTTTCATAGTGCATAATATGCGGTCTTACACTGTACAAATTCACTACAAATATTAAAATGTAGTAAAACAATAGCTCTGTAACGTAAATCTGTTTTTAAAAGCATTAACAAAGACCTATTCACTTTGTATGCATCTCTGCTTCTTTGCCTGCTGCAGCTGCAGTAACCAGCAGGTGGTGCCAAAAGATCAAAAACAGTGAAGTTGGAGTGATTATAACCAGCTTTGATTCAATGAGCATGATGCATTGCAGAAGGGTAACATGAGGTAATAATGTAATTTACCTGTACTGAACAAGGAATGAACAGGAGGACGGAGGCATGTTTTTGGGTCGGGACCAGGTGAGTGTGACTGCACCAGAAAAGTCGGCGCGCCATTGAAGATTCTGTACTTTATAAACCATGGAGTCAGCTGAGGAGGAGAAATGTGTGGGGAGAGCATGAGGACAGGCAAATTAAATTGTCATGAACTGTCTAAAACATACTCAATGTCACACTCACTGGTGCAGCCGTCCTCATCGCTGTGGTCCGAGCAGTCGAGAAAGCCGTCGCATCTTTCACCGTCACTCACACACGCCTCACCATCAGCACACAGGGTTCCATTTACACATGACAGTGGACCATGAGTGGCTACACAAAAAGAAACCGATGTTTAGTGGTTATTTAATGTCCAGCAAACCCAAAAGCAGATGCCATGTTCAAATCACTTTACACATTTTGCATATAAACCAGAGTGAAGACGTACGACAATTGGACTCATCAGAATTGTCCGGGCAGTGACTGTGGCCATCACAGCGCTGCCATTCTGGGATGCAGGTAGGTGGTTTCTGGCACAAAAACTGTCCTCTGGCACAGCGGCCCTTTGGGTCAGTTGCATGAGTGGACACGGGGACCTGAGTTACTGAGCTGTTGGAGGCTATCACACATACAAACACACACATAAGTGAGATAAATGGTGAGATATGAAGATGGAGGAAGACAGTGTAAGTAGCAGACATACCTGTGGGACAGCCCACTTCATCACTGCCATCAGGGCAATCAGCATAGCCATCACACACCCACGTATTCACTATACATGCTCCAGAGCCACAATGGAAGCGGTTAGCAGCACAGGTAGCAGGGTGGGGTGCAGGGGTATGAGGGGTAATTCCATCTAAAAACAAACACACAAACAACAAAAACGTTAAAGTGTATGTATGTATGTATGTATATATATATTATATGTTATATATCATATATTATATATATATATATATATATATATATATATATATATATATATATATATATATATATATATATACACATACATACCTACATACATACATATGTATGTATCCTCTCCATCCTCCACATTTAAGTGACGGTACTAAATTGTAATTGGTGCAGTTGTAGGCTTTGGTTAGAGACCCAATTCTTGTGACCTGAAGGTCCCGAGTTGGATTTCTGGTCCAACCAATTACTATTGCTGAAGTGCCCTTGGGAAAGACAACTAACCCCAATTGCTCCCAAGTTTATGTAAACAGGGCTGCCCACTGCTCTGGGCACATGTGCTCACTTTACCAGTGTGTGAGTGTGCTTCTCTGCACAGGTGGGAGAAAACGTGGAGGAAAAAATCCTCTGTGTGTAAGCACAGTAGGCAAAACAGATCACTTTATCACTTTAAATGTGATATCACTGTGTGTTTTGTCAAAGTTTATGTTTAAGCAATGTTTTAGTTAGAATGTAGGAATCTACACAAAACCACCATTTAAAACTTTTATTTATCCTCTATCACCACCGTCACCACCACAATGGTTAACAGACTCAGTCTAAGGCTTCAAAAGATTTAAAAGCAATGAGCCGTGTTCACCTGTGCACTGAGCTTCATCAGACCAGTCACCACAGTCATTCTCCCCGTCACACTTCCACCAGGTGGGCACACAGCGGCCATTTTTACACTCAAACTGATAGTAGCGTGAGCAGCCCGGCTCATCGGTAGAAGTACCTAAACAAAAACAAAAACATACATTCAATCAGTACCACTAAGATCCATGTTTGTAAACTGAGCTCCGGGGAAAGGAGCTTACCGCAGTTGGCCTCATCTGAATAGTCACCACAGTCGTCCATGCCATCACACTTCCAGTCCAGGCTCACACACACGCCATTGGAGCACTGGAAGTTGTAGGGATCACACTTTTTTTCAAACTCAGGATGGGTAGCTGGTGGAGAAACAGAAGGGTTTTATTTGTCTTTCCTGAAGTTTGACCTTGAATTTAAAAGTTGGCTAAATATTGTGCCAATTATTCACTTGGAAGAGAGCTGGCGTTAAGCCCAGACACACCAAACAACTAAGAACTAGTGATGAAGGTAATGCAACCTGCTTCTCTGCAAAATATTGCACTAACCAATATTCTGCATTAAAAGAAACACCTTAGCGTAATAACAGGGGCAGCATTATATATATATATATATATATATATATATATATATATATATATATATATATATATATATATATATATATATATATATACACATACATACATATACATACACTCACGGGCCACTTTATTAGGTACACCATTCTAGTGACGGGTTGGACCCCCTTTTGCCTTCCGAACTGCCTCAATTCTTCGTGGCATAGATTCAACAAGGTGCTGGAAGCATTCTTTAGAGAGTTTGGTCCATGTTGACATGATGGCATCACACAGTTGCCGCAGATTTGTCGGCTGCACATCCATGATGCGAATCCCCCGTTCCATCACATCCCAAAGATGCTCTATTGGATTGAGATCTGGTGACTGTGGAGGCCATTTGAGTACAGTGAACTCATTGTCATGTTCAAGAAACCAGTCTGAGATGATTCCAGCTTTATGACATGGCGCATTATCCTGCTGAAAGTAGCCATCAGATGTTGGGTACATTGTG
>JAFMOD010000228.1:2566540-2592573 GCA_019802435.1 Corydoras maculifer
AGTTTTTTATTTGTAAAAAAATTGTTGATTCATGTATAACTTTCATTCCACTTCACAATTGTATACCACTTTGTGTTGGTCTTTCACATTAAATTCCAGTGAAATATATTTATGTTTGTGGTTGTAATGTGACAAAATATGGAAAAGTTCAAGGGGTATGAATACTTTTGCAACCCACTGTATATATATATATATATATATATATATACACACACATATATATATATATATATATATATAGGGTGCGTTAGCTCAGTGGTTCAGGTGTTGGGCTATCAATCTTGGCAAGGTTGGCGGTTCAAATCCCAGGTCCCCTGAAGTAACCAGTGTGGGTCCTTGAGCAAGGCCCTTAACCCTCATTGCTCCAGGGATGTTAAAATTAACCCTGTTCTCACCTTGTAAGTCGCTTTGGATAAAAGCGTCTGATCAAATGCCCAAATGCCCAAATATATATATATATATACACACACACACATATATGTATATATATATATATATATATATATATATATATATATATATATATATATATATATATGTGTGTGTGTGTGTGTGTGTGTGTGTGTGTGTGTATATACTGTATATACAAAATGGGTTCTGGTCAATAAATCTAATTGGCTACATTTACAATACATAAATGTTACATATGCACACATCTGACCGCATCACATTTGTATCAATACGTGATATACCCGATTATACGTCATATACTATATAGCTGATTCCCGATAAGCACTAAGCCTGTTGCGGCTGTTTATAAATTGTGTTCTGTAATATAGCCACTAAATGTCTTTTTTATTATGTAAGAAAAATAATGCGTGCATTATTGTGACTCAATAATGGAAAAAAAGATGCAACGGCATAGCTATCGCTTCACGTCATGTCTAACACCTATTTTACCAAATTTTACCGATTTATTTACAGAAACGCACACCCCCTCTTTTATGCCATGTATGTGCGTGCGTTTTACTTCTATTCCCAAATGAATTACACCGGCAAACTTTCTATCATTTCCCCGCCACTGTTGTGCTCATAAGCAAGTCTGTACCCCAAAAATGCTTGAACTGCATTTTGTAAAATTCTCTGTAAGCAAGTGTCAGAGCTAAAGTTCCATTACATTCATGAAGCACTTTTGAAACTTGTATTGATGAAACCACCAAGACATCAAACACTGAACTTCCACAATCCTAAATTCTTTCGGATATTTCTCTAAATCCCCAACTATCACTGCCCTTCATCAGCAGAACCCCATCTGAAACATTGCACAACCTCCATAGGTTTTGTCTTTACCAAATGATTTTGTCAGTCTTTAAATAGTCTTTGCAGCAGTGGCTTAAGTGGTTTTAGCCTTGAGACTCCATTAGGTTTAGATTATTCACTAAAAGTTTAGCAAAGCTTTCCCATGTGTGCCCATGCTGAAAATACAGAATATCTATTCATTCATTATCTTCCGCTTAATCTTCTACTAGGGTTGCACTTTTCGTGCACCTAGCGGGTACACCCAGGACAGGGTGCCAGTCCATCACTGGGCACACACTCACTCACTCACATACACTATATAGGGGTAATTTGGACCATGTTTTTGGACTGTGGATGAAAATTGGAGAATCATGTGAAACCCCACATGAACATGGTAGAACATGGACAAACCACCCAGATCAGGATTCAAATCTGGATCCCCAGTGATGAGAGGTGGTCCTGTTAACCACTAAGTCACCGTGCCACGAAAATAGACTACAGAATAAAACATAATAAAAATATTCCATTGTGCAGCTTTGAATCTTCAGCCATTTATAATTTGTGAAGAGGTTTGCTGAAACTTTTGTAAATCTGTTAGAGCTTAGCAACCAAGCAATAACTACAGGCTCTGCAGCTGCTATATTATTAAATAATTAGATAACATTTCAGTGTTGTGATATAAACAGTCTTGGTGTTTTCTCCTAAAGGCATTGCACACTGGTCAGTAAGTTACAAGGATTTTTGACTCACAGCAACCAGCATAGGAAGAGTCTTCATCCGAACCATCAGCACAGTGCTTTGTGCCATCACACACCAGTGACTGAAAGAGACACTGGGCTCTGTTCTTACACACAAACTCCATGTAGCGTGTACACAGTGGGTCTGCAAGAACGAACACAGGATTACTCAACCTGTAAACATCTGCACATCTTACACACACTCAGGCTTTTAATACGAACCACAGTGTTGTTCGTCAGCACCCCCGGGGCAGTCCTCCACTCCATTGCAGTGAGCACTGGCAGGCAGGCATGTTCCATTTGCACACAGGAAGCCATTACACTGAGCCCCCTCTTAAGGAATAAAACAAACAAGGTTTATGTTAAAAAAGTGTAGACAGAAACTTCAATAAAATTAAATTAAATTACATGTTTGAATAAGTAATAGAATTTTGAAATAGCCAAAAACTACTAAATCACTTAATTTTAAGAATTTGCACCAATTTTAAAATGTTTAACGGGTTCTTTTTAGCAAAATGACACAAATATTTATTTATAAATAAATAAATAAATAAATAATTTTTTATAATAGTACATTGTCTTAACAGGTTTATAAGCTGTAAACCCCTAAAAATGAAGTGAAAGTGGCAAGAAAAATGTCCCTGGTGTAGTGTTTTTAAGGAAAAAACTTTGTGAAGACCAAGGATCAGTGGGTGACTTCTTCTTCAGTAGATAAGCAGCATTAATAGTGCAGTAGACAGTGCAGTAGACAGTACAGACCATAGAATCACCCCTTTAATCCTGTTTGCTTGTTTGTTTGTATTGTATGCCATTTCAGCACATTTAGGCTATTTAATGGCGGTACATGGGTTGTTTACACCTTTTTAATTAGGTTATGTTTCATATTTTTATTAAATAGGATGTTTCAGGTTAATGTGATGTAGAATTTTCAGGAATTTCTCTGGTGATGTGTTTGAAACTTTGCAGGCTTTGCAGAATGTTTTCTCCAGGAATATTTAGTTTTTCTTTATCAAATGCTGGGAATTCTATAAGGATGTGTTTAAATGAGTGTGGTTTGACATGGTTGGTGCTTGAGTGTGAGTCTTTTATGTCCAATTTAGCATCTTGTGACAACTGTTTGTTTTTTCCAACAGTTCATTCTTGTGTAGTTTTTGTAGACTTTTGGTTTGATTTTGTGCAGTATATTGTGTAGTTCACTGTCCCATTCGTTTTGCCATTTGTTTTTAATGTATGTAAATATCTTTGGTAGAGCATCAGTGAGGGGAATGAGTTGAGTAGTGATCGTATCTTCTGTTGTTGTTCTAGTGATCCAGTCTACTTTTTCATTGCCTGGAATTCCCATATGACATAAGACCCAGCACCTTTAATCCATTGCAAAGATCAAAGTCCTCCAAGAACATTGCTGTAGTGCTCTGGCAGTGGTCTGGATCTTTCCAGGCTTTCTCCTACCTGCTCCCTCTACTCAGCACAAACCAAATGCTCACAGCAGACATCATATTTCAAATAGATTCCTGCTTAACACCATCACCTATTGAGTCAATGACATTCGCAAATGGGAAGACAATGATACCCGTGATGCAGCCGCCTCCTCCACTTTGAACCTGTCACTCATTCCTACACAGGATAATTATGCATGTGTATGATTTTGTTGAGTTTCAGAGCACTGACCACAGCGACTAGGTTCTTCATCTGAGCCATCCTGACAGTCATCATCACCATCACACACCCAGCGCTGAGGAATACAGTGACCTGTATGACACTGGAAACTGATGCTTTCACAGGTGTGGTGACCTACTGAAGAATAAGAACAACAAGTCAAGTCAAGTTTATTCTTCACATGCATAGTTATACACAGTGAAATGCTTGTACCACCCTAGGAAAGTCGAACACAGCGGCGCTATCATCAGAAATAGGCAAAAAAAATTGATACATCAGGAGAATAGGTGATAAAAAACAACCCGCTCCCAAACTATGCTTTAATAAGCACAGGTTGAGGGCCCGAAAAAAACACCTTTAAGCACACAAGCAAATACTAACATAAAGACATGGACAGGAAGAAGCTGTAGGAGACGTGTCCATAAGGGATCGGAAAGGAGAATGAGAAGTGGCACAAATAAAGAGAGAGAAAGAGAGGGGGACACACAAACAGAGAAATTGACAGCTTATGCAAATGCCATTCGATTTAAGTGTAAATCCAGATTATAGCTCTCCATCTCTCTGTGGGTTTGTTTTTTAACCTGTGCAGTTGGCTTCATCAGACCAATCCCTGCAATCATTATCTCCATCACAGCGCCAGGCCTCACGGATACACACTCCTCTTGCACATGTGAATTCCCCTTGCCCACACTGATGAGACTCTACAACAATAAATACAAAATTAAATGGTTTACAAAGAACACAATGTTTCCCAAGCCAGAACAAAGATTTGGGTTATGGACCATTTGGTATAGTTTAAAAATATTACGTTTTTAAACTATGATAAAGTACCTGTGATGCTATTTTTAAAACATGATGCTAAGACTCTATGAAGAACCAAGATTTAAAGTATATAACTAATGCATCTGCCAAAAAATTTAAAATCGATCTAACAGCAATACTACCACAAAAAACACATTTCCGAATTGAACATGCTTAGGCCTGACTATAAACTTTTGCTATTACAAGTTATTTACATGTCCAAAAAAAAAATCCATAATTGACAATAATAAACTTTCAATTTGAGTTTGTTCCTTATTTGTGTTAGAACACAAAAGAAGGTTCTACACAGGACATGATGAATGGGACAATTTTAATGTCCAGAAAATTGTAGAGTGTGCATATTGAGATTCCTTTGTGCTTTTATCAAACCAATCATCTATAAAAGAGGAAATGCTACCTGATGATGTAATGAACATTATTAGTATTTTAAAAGCATCACTACAAAAACGTTAAAACAAATTGGAATGTTGCAAAGCTGCGGGTGCCGCTACCTCATTATCGTCTTTGAACTTCCCTTATACTTTACAAGAGGGAGATAGCAAAAAAGTGGAAACTTTGCTTGATAATTAAATCCTTCTAAAAATGTATGCTAAACAACGTCCTTCAAGTGTAAAAAGTTAACACAAACATGTCGGCCAGTGTTCCAGTTGTGCACATTTGACTACGGCATCAAGAGAACACCACTGCAGACACGCAAGAAAGATCACATAGGAATCAAACATCAGTGTTAGAGTAATTCAGTCCCCATTTATCTCTTGAGGCTGTACAGAACATTATGTTGTGATCGATTTCATACCTGACTGTGCTTTTTAAAATTATATTTATAATATTTTATAATTCATTCATTCATTATCTCCCGCTTATCCTCTATTAGGGTCGCGGTGGGGTTCCCCATGCCCACACTCACTCATACACACACTCTATATGGGGCAATTTTGAGAATTCAATTAACTTGTTCCATGTTTTTGGACTGTGGGAGGAAACCGGAGAACCCGAAGGAAACCCACGCAGACACGGGGAGAACATGGAAACTCCACCCAGATGGGGATTCGAACCGGGAATCCCTAGCGCTGAGAGGCGAACGTGCTAACCACTAAGCCACCGTGCCGCCCCATATTTTATAATATTTTATAAATATTTATATTATACATTATAACATGGGTTATATGTACACACACCGTTGTCTTTATTTAATAGTGACTGGACTAAGTCTATGCAGTAAGCATTAGATTTACTTTTTTTAGACTTTATGTTCTTATTAAAATTTATTACAACTTTTTTTACTCTTTTTATAGAGTAACTGTTCTATTTACAGTGCATTGATCATAACTGCTATAGTGTGATAAACATTGTGTAAATAGAATACTGGTTCTGTATCTCATTAAAAGGTAAATAATTTTCCTTTGTTAATTTATTTGAATAGATTTAAAGTAAAAAATATTGCGTATTAAGTCATATCAAATTGAATCGTGAGGAAGTATCAAAAATAATAGAATCGTTGGCTTGAAAAATTAATCCAAATCAATTTGTCAGAAAGGCTCCAATTTCCACCCCAGACAGGAAAAGTCTAACAACTGACATTTAATGTTTGCAAATACTTGTAGTTGAAAGCTCTGCTAAGTGTAGGTGTTCTACTAAATAAGAAAATAAAGTAGTATATACCAGATTTCTCTGCTTTTCGTTTAACTTAAGAAGTAATAGAATAAATAAATCTGATAAAAGCAGACAGGTGACTACATGCTGGAAAATGTTATTACAAATAAGGTAAGGGCTACCCGTAGAGGCTCCTCCCCCAGTATGAAACTAACCACAATGTTCCTCATCACTGTTGTCACCACAATCATCCTCGTGATCACACTTGAATGCTCGAGGGATACACGAGCCAGAATCCACACAGCGAAATTGCACAGCTGGGTCACATGAGGTAGTGGCTGCAGGTAGGGAGGGAGTGAGAGAAAGTGAGAAAATAAATCAATTCCCAGTGTAAGATGCAGACAGAATAAAACAGTTGAAAGGTAAAGCCCAGGGCTGTTGTCACTCACGACATTCCTGTTCATCGCTCATATCTCCACAGTCATTGTCACTGTCACACTTCCAGATGCTGCTGATGCACTTGCCATTTGAGCATCTGTATTGGTTTGGCAGGCAAGTGTGCTCTGTTGAGCAGAGAGCAAAATCAGAAAATCCACTATACATATAATAAGGCTTGAATATTCAGGATAACCCGGTTTATCTGCAGTTTTACTGGTGAAACTGATCCATGCTGTACAAACTGGGAGTGTAAAGGTACACAAAATCCATTGATTAAAAAAAGGCAAACAATTTTTAGATTAATTTATTTTAAACGTAATAGATTTAGTGGAAATAATATCGAGTACTGAATTGTATTGAATTGAATCAAATCGTATCATGGGGAATTCTTAAATATTGGAAATAATCGACTTTTTGGCTTGATTAATTGATATCAAATCAATTTGTCATTAAGGTTTTGATTTACAACCCAATTTACACCCCAGACAGGGTACTTGTGCACATCTGCACTTGTACACATGCAAACTAAAAACATTTTGTGTCTGCTAATACATGTAGTTGAAAGCCCTGCTAAAATAAGATAAGATAGACCTTTATTTGTTCCACAATTGGGAAATTCACATTCCCCTTATTAAGTAGAACACAAAAGTGTTCTTCTAAATAAAAGGTTGTGTAACGGTACATAAAATCCATGGTTGGGTTCAAAGTCGTATAGCAGTACATACAAAACTGAACAAAACCTGATATGCAAATGCTATTTTAATAAAATATTATAAAATAAGAATAAATAAGGGCGGCATGATAGCTTAGTGGTTGGCATGTTTGCCTTTTAGCGCTGAAATGGTTTTCATTTTCTCCCCGTGTTTTCATGGGTTTCCTTCCGCAGTTCAATAGCATGGATTCAAGGTAAATTGAATGCTCCAAATTGCCCCCTAAAAAATGTGTTTGTGTGTGTCTGTGGGAGTGAGTGTGTGCCCAGCGATAGATTAGTGCCCTGTCCTGGATGTATCTGCCCAGCGGTCAGTGCCGCATACTGAATGCAAGCAGCTACAGGAAGCCAATAAATAGAGATGAGTAATGGAGTTGCATGAGTTCGCTTGAGTTGGTTAAACACAAGCCAGGCTGCAGAATTTTAATGCGGTTGTAGAGGCCTGATTGTGCAAGCTGGGAGCTGGGTCCTGCATGTGTACATTTAAACTTCATACCAGTCTTGACGCATGTGTTGTTCTGCAGTTGGTATCCAGAAGGACAGAGGCACTGCAGCTCTCCTGAGGGAAGTGTGGTGGTGCCTACTTCATCTGGACAAACACAGCTATGTGCATGACCAGGTTTGGGCAGACAGAGCAGTGTACAAGGCTGATCTGCACATGCATTGTGACCTGTCATAAATATACACACAAACACACATAATGAAAAAATGGCAGTAATAATCACAAATAAATAAAATAAACACATTATGTCATAGAGAATTAATGCTCAGCGAATAAAGTCCTCAGCATTTGCTTAATACGGTCACCATTGCCTTGTTCCTTATGTATCAAAAGTCAGCTGACCTCTGGTTTTGCCCTTGTAGAAGATCTTAAGGTCCATGACACCCGTAAGCCTGCCGACGATCAGCTCACTGTCAGGTGACCCAGATTTAGGTGCTTTATAGATGCCCATTTTTGACCAGTCATCCCAGTAAAGATCATTCTAAAGTTTCAAAAGAAAACATGAATCTGTAAACCACATATATAGAAATAGCATGAAATGCACTAAACATAATAAAGATGAGATATTAGTATATGTTTATGTTACCAAGGCAACTTCTGAACATTCAGATATGATGCAACTAACCCAACAAGCTTAGTCACAGCACGGAGAAAAGACAGACCTCCTTCCAACATTTAAATTCAAAATCAACTTTTTGGTTTTAATTTCATGTGTTCATAGAGAGAAGAACATAAAACATGGTGATCGCAACTCTGTGCTCCAAAACCACAAATAAAGAGCTGAATCAGGTATGGTAAATTGATTTTAGAATGACTGGTTGTCAGACTGACTGAATTTTAAATCTTGTACATAGTTATATAAAGTTTTAATATCTCATTGTTAATCGCATACACACACACATGAAAATAAACAATATATATATACACACGGGCGGCACGGTGGCTTAGTGGTTAGCACGTTCGCCTATCAGCGCTAGGGATTCCCGGTTCGAATCCCCATCTGGGTGGAGTTTCCATGTTCTCCCCGTGTCTGCGTGGGTTTCCTCCGGGTTCTCCGGTTTCCTCCCACAGTCCAAAAACATGGATCAAGTTAATTGAGTTCTCAAAATTGCCCTGTTTAGAGTGTGTCTGTGTGAGTGAGTGTGTGCCCAGCGATGGATTGGCGCCCTGTCCTGGGTCTATCTGCCCAGCGCCCGAGATGTTCTCCCCCCCCCCCCCCCCCCCCCCCCCCCCCCCCCCCCCCCCCCCCCCCCCCCCCCCCCCCCCCCCCCCCCCCCCCCCCCCCCCCCCCCCCCCCCCCCCCCCCCACACACATAGATACATACAGGGGAGAATGTTTCGGGCCAATCTATTGCTGGCACACACTTGCTCACACAAACACACACTATATGGAGTAATTCAGAGCATTCAATTGACCTTGAATCCATGTTTTTTTGACAGTGGGAGGAAATTAAAGAACCCAGAGGAAACCCACACAGACATGGGGAGAACAAGGAAACTCCTCCAAGATTGGGATTCCAACGTGAATCCCCTGCACTGAGAGACTGACATGCTAACTTGTAAGACACTGTGCTGCTGTTTGGCTGCTCTAAATGCCTGTTAATAGTATGTGTGTGCGTGGGCCCAGCACACGAAACATTCTCCCTGGATGTTAATGGGGAATCTCTTATGACCCTAGAACCTAGAATAGTATTAAACAAAATGTAATGAGATGAGAAAAGAAACATGAATTTGTATTTCTTACAAGTTCAAAAGCACAATGAGAGTTACCCAAGTCTGTACTGTTTACTGTTGTGTTCAGTTTTCTTCATATACGAACATCATGCATTATATAGTCGCAATAATACACCACACAGTTAATATAAGAAATTAATTTCAATAAATTAATAAAACAATAAGTTTCTCAAACTATATAGCTACAGCAAAATAATAAAGCATTTTTACCTTAAATACAGCAATAGCATAAGGATGTGGCAGACCCTCCATGAGCACAGTACGCTGACCACCAGTAAAGTCTGATCTCTCAATACGGTCTCCATACGCTTCAGTCCAGTACAGCCAGTGCTCATCAGCAGTGATGCCGTTTGGCCAGCGCACTCCTTCAGACACAATGCAGGACACACTGGAACCATCCATAGCACTGCGGTACACACCTGCTGCTCGGTCACCCCAATCCGTCCAAAACATCAGACTGATGGAGAAAGAAGAAATGAGTCACAATTTTAGTAAAAACTACAACGCAACAACAGGTATTTTTAACTACACCATTGTGGCCACCAGATGGAGCCAAAAAATTGTAAATTTACTACACAAGTTCTACATAGGTCTTAACCTATGTACCTACCTTTCTGCCGACATGAGGGCAAGTGCACGAGGATGCTCCAAAACGGAGGCGTTCAACAGCGTCCGTCTCAGATCCCCGTCCGGGTTTGAGACCTAGCCAGGAGGAAGCCATTGTGTCATTTCCCATTCGCACTGCACCGTTATCTACTGATGCTCTCTGTAACCCAGCATTAACTGAAGGTTCAGTCTCTGATTACCTCAATCTTCTGAGCACCAGCATCCACCCAATAAAGAAGTCGGCTGATAGGATCAAAGGTGAGAGCCTCGACGTTTTGCAGATCTTTCTTCACAATAACTTCCTGTCCAGTGCTGCCATTCAAACAGAGCCTCTAAGGGGGAGAGGGGGAGACAGCAAATTTAATCAGGAGAAAGTCCAATGTGATTACAGCATAATGTCTGTTTAATCTGCTCATACCTGTATAGTGTCCAGTGAAATGTCTGCCCAGTAGAGGCAGTTCATCTCAAAGTCAAAGTCAAGTGCTACCGCCTCACGGAGGCCAGACAGAGGTAGGGGTTGATCTGCACCAGTAGCCAGGTCATAGCGATGGATAGAGTTCCTCACAGCATAGAGAATAAACTCATTACTTTCTACAAAACAGAATGCACACATTGGAATAATTATTGACAGATAAAATTAAACATAAATTACAATATTTGATTATGTTACAATTAATGAAAAGAATATTAACATTATGCCTTACAAAATGCTAAATCAAATGTGAGGGACTTTAATGAATATTAAAGGTGACACACAGTAATAACCTTCCACATATGTAATCTGTTATTTCACAAATGTGAGGTGGCTCAGTTTGGGTCAACAGTAAGGGACAGGGAGGGATGCTGGGAAAGGTGAACTCGGATGAACTGATGGACGCATTTACGGAAGATTTAAAAAACTGAAAAATAGATAATCGCCTAAATCTGCAGATTACTTATAGCAGTCATACATCGCCAAGAACACACAAGCTCTCTCTCTCTCTCTCTCACACACACACACACACACACACACACACACACACACACACAGACAGACACGTAAACAAACAAGTGCAAACGCCCACACTCCCACTTACAAGTAGGGATCAGACGATTAATCGTTTCTGCGATTAATCACAATTAAAAAAACTATAATTCATTAATCTTAAGAGCGGATCAACATCTTCATGATCACATTTATAAAAAAAAAACATTATGGCGGAAGCTGGAACTTAAGAACAAGTAGCACAACTCTCACGGAACAAAACTACAGTTCCATTTGCAGCACAATTGTCTGTTTACTTTGTCTTTACAGGAAAAATCTAAAAAAAAAAAAAAAAAAAAAGGAAACAAGTAAAAATGAAATCAGGCCGATGCGGGAGTTCTGACCTCCAACCGGACAAGGCAACATCTCTCCATCTAGCCTGGCCTCGACATCGCCTCCACTGCAACTGTCCCCAGGCACCTTCCTATACCTGCAGCGAAAGAGCAGAACACTGCAGTCCCACACACAAAGCCTTGCAGGACTTACAGAAAGTCATTAAACTTTTCTGCTCCAAAACTTTTCTGTTCACATTTAAAATGTATGATGCTATTGGTGAAGAAATGATGTCCTCACTGTCTTAACACAAGGTTCTATATAAATCACTAAACTGAATGTCTTATAGAAATCACTGCTCTCACCCCTTGCTGCGGCGATAAGTTGTGCCCGCGGGGCAAGGCACAGGAGGGGCATATAGGTTTCCAGAAAATTCAGGGTCAGGCACACACACCTGAAGAGAAAGGTCTTCACTTAGCTTAAAGCCATAATCACTGAAACAGAAGGCAGAACAGAAGTATTGTCAAAGAGACTGTTGAAAAATGCTTCCTAATATCAAAACTATTTTAATAAAACAATAGAAAAACAAAATGTAGTTTGAAATCTTTAATATATTCTTTTTATTCCAATAGTTTATGTGGGACAAGGTTGAAGTGGGTCAAACAGCAATCATGAAAACAACCATCACAAGGTCTCAGGTGTTTTGGACACAGGGCACAACCCATACCTATTTAAACTCCCACCCAAGAGCAGTTTAGACTAAACCATACATCTGTTTTGAGAACTAAAAGAAAAACAGACTTACTGGAGTAAAAGTAGACAACTGATCTGATCTGGGGCCAGCTAATTCTACTGCACTTATTTTTGCATGTCTTTATAAACTCAAATGTAAGTCAGTTTTTTGTTTTCAAACCTCATTTTCATTCAATGAAAGTTATAAAGGTGCTTGTGGACATATTTAAAAAAAAAATGAGGCAACACTCTATACACTCTATATGAGTAGTGTAATATATCGCACTAAAATGGTAACAAAAATTCCCTTTACATCTTATTTATGATAATCCACCATCTGTATATAGTATACCCCAACAACCAAATGGTAATCAACGTTATAGACATCTTAAGTCAGGTAATAAACAAATAAATAAATTAAAAAAAAACAGTTTAACAGCACTCAGGACATACAGTAAGTCCATCATGGAAATCACTGTGTCAGTCACAATGACCGACAGCTAAAGCACTCAGTACTTCTTACACAGGCAATGTTGCAACTGTACTGTCAGATCAGCAGAGCTTAAAACTTAGATAATTAAGACTTAGGTTGCCATATGTTGGTATAGAGATTTATTTTCGATTGGTTGGCGGCAGCTGTGGCTTCTCTATGTCTTTAAAAAACGTTTTGCATACATACACATGCAATATATACTATATATGTAGTTGTATATTTTTTAGTTCTATAATTCCATACTGTAGTCCATCTGTTTTTCTCCGCTTTACTCTGTTCTCTGATCATCAGGACCCCCACAAGCAGGTGTTATTAATGTGGTGGATGATGGTATGAGTGGATCAGACACCTGTATGAGGTGATTGGTGTACTGTTCTCTGTCCAGCAGCAACGTTGTGTCGGATCCACTCATACCAGCACAACACACACAAGAAGTCTAACAAAGTATGTAGAGAAACAGCCTGTAACGGCTGTAACTGTGGAACTACAAAGTCCATCTGTATGATCAGAGGAACAGATAGTGTGTATAGAACTGAGTTCTGTACCTAATTAAAGGTTTGTGGTAAAAAAAAAAAGTGTAAATCTAACAAGTTAGTAAACTGTACTGCAGGACCTTTATCTTTCCTGATGGCAAGACTACCAGAACTGTTATTAGAAAACAAACTAAAGTGACTTTAACTGCAAGTGTTTTTAGTAATGCTTGTAATGGGAATTTAAAAGGGAGCAGTTGTTACGGTCATTATACTCTCTTCCACTGACAAGCAAATGTTCCTACCATTCATAGTCCTGTCGCGTGCATGAACAGGTTGACAGGTTGACAGGCCGGTCAAAGTCCTCGCCATTAAAGCAGGTGGCATGGGGTGACCGGCGCTTGAAAATGAGCTCTCGGCCCAGAACACAGCCGTTCCCTCGCTCATCAGATGGTGACCAGGTTTTATAGTCACCTTCAGAGCATGGCACACCTGATCGGAAATACACATTTTTTAACTGTTCTTTTCTCCAAAAGGTGAATATTAATAGCAATATCATTATATAACATCATCATGGTTTCATTACATGATAAATTAGAGTTTAAAGAGATAAACCTGGGTCACAATTACAATTACAAAGTATTTAAACATGAGTAGTGT
The DNA here is from genome assembly GCA_019802435.1 of Corydoras maculifer. Classification (NCBI taxonomy): domain Eukaryota; kingdom Metazoa; phylum Chordata; class Actinopteri; order Siluriformes; family Callichthyidae; genus Corydoras; species Corydoras maculifer. Next base: position 2,580,229 of record JAFMOD010000228.1, read on the forward strand.
AATATATCGCACTAAAATGGTAACAAAAAATCCCATTACAGCTTATTTATGATAATCCTCCAGAAACTCATTACTGTTCCAAAATGAGCCACACCTGACCAAAGCAAAGCATGAATCTACATGTAAATGTACAGTAAAGCTAACCATCAGAAAAATGAAACAATCACAGGAAAATCTTTTTTTTTTTTTACAATCCCAAAAATGTTGAGACGCTGGGTTAATGCAAATAAAAACAGAATGGAGTGATTTACAAAACTCATGAACCCATATTTTGTTCCCAATAGTACCCATGCAACATATCAGATCTTAAACCTGAGGCATCATATTATAAAAGAGAATATTTTAAATATTTTCATTTTAAATCTGAAAAAATTCTCTTTGACTTCCATCAATAGATGCATGGCAACCTCTGTTCATAGACAGTTATTTTGAAAGTGTTCCTGGGTCCCTGCAATGGTTTCCAATAAAGATTTAAGACTGTTTTTGAATGCAGAAGAACCTCAGTGTCCAAAGATCTTGGGGGGGCCAGTTTTGCTCTTTGGCTTGTTCATTGCCCACAGATTTCCTCCTTCTTCTCTGAATGATATTACAGACTGTAGATGGTGGGATCTCTGCTCACCTTTAAATCTGTGCATAACTAAAATTCTACTTTTATATGGAGTCATGATACTGACCTGTCAACAATTAACCTGAGTAAATGTTAAAAGCATCCTTTTGTTCCTTTAAACCATTTTCTTTCCTGCCGTAACTTTATCTTTCATATCTTGCTGCCATTAATTTCAAAAATAAAATATTTTTAATGAAAAGGTAAAATGTCTCCATTTAAACATCTGATATGCTATATTTCCTATTGGAAAAAATACATGGGTTTATTACATGGGAGATCAACAAATCAATGCATTCTGTTCCACCTTTTTTGGAATTTAAGTTGTGATTCACATCAAATGGTGTTTTATCTTACAAAAACATGAACGAAAAAAATCCCTCTTTATATCTTATTTAGGATATTCCACCAGCAAACGGGCCAGACCTGACTGAAGTTAAGCATAAGCTTACATGTGTGAAAGATTACCCTAAACCTCAACATCAGAATAGTGAAATCTTTTTTTTTTTTTTTTTGCGTGTCTGGATGCAGTTTTAAAGGCAAATAAAATAGAATGCAATGATTTACAAAAGTCCTGAACCCATAATGCCCATCAAATGGTGCTTATGCAGCAACGGCACTAAAAATGGAAATCTCACCGAGTACATCGCTGGCGTTGACCTGCAGGATTAGCCAGCTGTGCTTCTGGTCAGCATAGGAGCCAAAGATAGTAAAGATGGTGCTCTTCTCACCCGGCTCAGTGAGCAACTGGTACACAAAGACATCCTGCTGGGAGAACTGGAACTCACTCCATGTCTCTCCCTCATTGGTGCTGTACCTAACCCACAGACAGATATCAAGCTTAATCATTTTTAATGAATGATCTGCATTTTATTGGACTTGGTATTAAGCCTTGATTTGTTTAGCATCAGTGTTAATACAACATCATTAGAGCGGTACAGCGGTGAATATAAATTATTTTATTTAAAAGACTGTGCTTCTCCATTATTCTTGGCAGAAATAATAAACAGCTTCGTCATTACATTATTCATTTCATTATGCAGATTTTTTACCTTTCCACATTACTACAGAAGGTTCGGTAAAATCCTAAATGTGACTTTTATTATAAGCAAATGGTTCTATACGAAAACATTAGTACTTCATAGAAATGTGCATCAGTAATCACAGCACTATGTTACACCACCAAACTGCTCATTTGGAAACATCAGTCCTCTTTGCTTATTTTCAGACTTTAATATTGTTTTCTCTACTGATATGAATAAATTCCCATCCAGACTACTCCAGAAAATAACCTCCTATATTATTGAATCCTGAACTGAATCCTAATGGAGTTTCCATGTTCTCCCCTGTGTCCTTGTGGGTTTCCTCTGGGTTCTCCGGTTTTTCTTTGGTAAATTGAATGCTCTATATATATATATATATATATATATATATATATATATATATATATATATATATATATATATATATATGGCGGCACGGTGGCTTAGTGGTTAGCACATTCGCCTCTCAGGGCTAGGGATTCCCGGTTCGAATCCCCATCTGGGTGGAGTTTCCATGTTCTCCCCGTGTCTGCGTGGGTTTCCTCCGGGTTCTCCGGTTTCCTCCCACAGTCCAAAAACATGGATCAAGTTAATTGAATTCTCAAAATTGCCCAATTTAGAGTGTGTATGTGTGAGTGAGTGTGTGCCCAGCGATGGATTGGCGCCCTGTCCTGGGTCTATCTGCCCAGCGCCCGAGACATTCTCCCCTGNCCTGGTAGAGGATTAAGAAGATAATGAATAAATGAGTATTGCTATATATGTGGCAGGTTACATATCATATTATGGACTTATGTTTACTATATAAGGTGTTCTTTCTTGAGGTGTGTTAAGTAATTATGCATTTTCCATTATAAAGTCTTGTCAAAAATGTCGTTGACGTCTGGATGCAAGTGTAGTCATCTTTGTGGCTGAAGAGCAGGGCATTCGATAAAGATGTGTTTAATTGCTAGAGTCTTGTTGCAATTTTGACAGTGTTTGTGTGTCAGTTGGAAGTGTTCTATGTGCAACCTTGTGTGGATAACTTGATGGTATTGGTTCTTCGTCTTATTGCACAGTCCAGAAACATGGATTCAAGGTAAAGTGGCTGCTCTAAATTGCCCCTACATAGTGTTTGTTTGAGCGAGTGAATGATTCTCAAGTAATAGATTGGCCCCCGTCTTGGGTGTATCTGCCCAACACCCAAAACATTCTGCCCTAGATGGGAATATACACTTCCCCCAAGTCCCTAGCATAAAAATGAGCGGAAGACTATGGATGGATGGGTAGAGAGAATGCTATAAATTGCACCATTTTGTGTGTATGTGTGTGTCTCTGTGAGTGTGCCCAGTAATAGATAGCTATCAGTAAGCTCCCATTCATTTCAATCAGATAAATGAACATTATTTTTATTATTATATTCAGCATATTTGCATTTATTTGTTAAAAAAAGAAAACATAAGGATTAGACTTTCCTTCTCTTCGTGCACTTGAGCTCACGACCTTCAGAAGTCTGTATGTGAAATGTGTAATATGCAAACAAGAAGACAATCATGTATTCTCAGTAGGGGTAAGTGCTCAGTGAGCACAATTTGCACATTAAATAAACCAAGTAATTAACATGAAAATGACCCTATTCACTGTTTGATGAATAATTAAGAAGTTACTTCAGCATGATGCAAAGGATGAGAGTCGACCGTTACAGAACAGTCTGCATTTTTGGCACCTAAATGCTCAAAACATACAAACAGACAGTATTTTTTTTTTTGCAGGATGTGTTCCAAAAGTATTCATTATCCTGTTTAATCCTATACTGGGGAGTCATGGGAGGGGGGGGCACTCACAGAGCAAATTACAAATAAAAGAACACCGCAAGTCAGTAGTTAAGGAAAAAACAGTTACACTGTGAAGTTATCAAACCTTTCATATATATATATATATATATATATATATATATATATATATATATATATATATATATATATATATATATATATATATATAAAGATAAAATGTTAATGCCATTAAAACCTGGTTCTGGGATTAGAGTTTACATTCAACTTAATGTATTTTAAAGCTGTGCATCAAGTTCCAATATTTTCCCATAAAATATATATTTCATAAGAAATGCATTAGATAGTAAATGTTTTTTTTTCTTTTTCACTGCTCATATTTATTTTAACCAATTGTTTTTAAAGGATTTAAAACAAATTGTTTTTAAGGATTACACATCTTACACATCTTAGAGTTTTTGTTTCCAGACAAAAATACCAGAAAAAATTTACTTACTTGAGTGTCCTGGTGAAACCTCCCTGAGAAATGGCTAAGAGGATGCCTCCATGATCCCCCCAGGTGTAGAAGTGTGGACCGGCCAGAGCCTGAGGCAACGTTCATATTAGACTTTCTTTAGAGGCTTATCATTAGAAACAAAGAGCTGGTCTAAATTTTAGAAAGAGAGTTTGAACTGTACCTCTCTCCACTTGACGCCAGCACTGCTGGACACATATACATTTGGCTTATTGGCCAGGCTTTTTCCAACAGACCCTGCAGGAAAAGAGATAGAAAACAGATTAACAAGAGAATGGAAACTTTGTTAATTAATCAGAGTCAAAAATCAAAGAACAACAGAACATGTGACAGATTGTACATAAGGAGAGTGAAGCAAAAGTTGTACGTGTGCCAGTTCCCTAGAAGCTTAACAAAAATACTACTTTAAATTAACAACTCATTAACGGGAGAGCGTTTTGGACACTGTGCAAATACTGTGCACACACTTACTCACAGACACACACACGCATATATATATGACCTTTAAGGTGGCATTGAACAAGAAATCATCATGCTACTGTAATTAACTCTGCCGCATGGGCCCGGCTGTACTTAAGAACAGTCTTGTATATAAATAAGGTGTTGTAAATGTGATTTATTTAATAAATAATACTATTATTTATAAATTCTTTATGTTACAATAACATAGCATAAATGTTACAAATAACAGAGCAAAGCACTAGGCCTTTTTTCGTCTAAAAAATTTCTTATTGAGTTGTGTTGAATTTTTAACACTGGCTGTTGTAGGCATGTGGTTAAGGAGTCTCTGGTTCGATTCCCGGTCCCACGAAGCACTATGGCTAAAGTGTCCGTGGGCAAGGCACCCAAACCCAATTGCTCCCTGGGTGGCATGTACAAGGCCAACTACCCAGCCGGGCATGTGTGCTCACCTCACCTGTGTGCGTATATATACAGTATTTGTGTGTTTCACTGCACAGAGACGTTAAATGTTGGTGACAAGTCCCTTTGTGTGTAAGCACAGTAGGAAAATAGATAAGTTTACTTTAATTCCTTTATAGTGTTAAACATAATGTTATGCTAAATGAAAATAATTAAAATGTCATTGCATGTGGAAGTTTTCATTACAGTGTGTACATGTGCCTCAGGTTTTTGCTCAGTACTTTAACTTGTGCAGTACTACTTTATTTACATCATTAAAGACAGCCATCTGCATACAACAAAAATGCTTTCTGAAATGCTGAGGTGTTGGAGATTATGGATCACAAGCAGCGTAAAAACATATCATGTGCACATATGAATTTATTACTCAGCACAGGGAACAGCAATAATTAGAGCATCTGGGCCCAAGTGATAGTGGGCAGACATTTTCACAAGTCTGCTCGTCGGCTCTTCTCACCAACTGCCCATTATCTAATAATCATTTAATTAAAAACCCAGCTGCCGTACGCTAATGGCAAGAGGCAAAGGGAACAGATGAGCATGTGCACATCCTTCAGACACAAGATGAGTGGGGGGCAAAAAAAACCCTATGATTTCAAACATCTCGGAGTAAGCAAACTTGAGGAAACAAATAACATCATGATTATGGGTTCTGTCAGGGATTCAGTTGCACACACATTACTGAGTTCTCCTTCTTTTCCGATCCACAGCCACTATCAGACAAACCTGTTGCCATGATGAGGCCAGGTGCAGACTCTTTGGACAGAATGGGCATCCTGCGCAGCTGAATATTCAACAGTTGACTCCAACGCTGGGCCAAGTGCAGAGAGCATCCTTTAGTAAGCTAGAGAAGAAAAGTGAGAAATCAGTGAATGTATTCTAATGGTTTGATTTTTAATCATATTTACAAACAAGGGTAAAGCTAATGCATATTAGCACTGCGGCTACGACGAATACTGAATGTAACTTGAACCTATAGTGTTGCAGTCCTGCAGGATGGACTCACTGGATTTATATAGTTCTTCCAATTGTTGAATATGGACACCTGATCACTACAAAATCTGTACATGGCTGCCCTACACTTTTGATGCTACACGGTCGCTCAAGGAGGATAAGTCCCCCACTGAACCTTTGTCCTCCCAAGGCTTCTTCCTAAAAAAACACATCAAAGGATGTTTTTTCTTGCCATTGTCGCTTCAGCTTGCTCTTTGGGGGTTCAGACTCGTAACACTGTAAAGCTGCTTTGTGACAATGTACTGTTGTAAAAAGCACCATATAAATAAATTACTTGAACTTTCATATGCAGTGACACTGTAAACATATCCTGTCTCAGGTTCTCTTGTATGTGCTCTATAAGCTTTAAATAACTGACCACTGTGTCGACTTAAACTAGTAATCTGTTTGATGTGTTATCACACCATGCAGGCCCTCCACATATGAAGATCTTGAAATTGCTCATTGGCAAAGTATCTATTTACACACACACACACACAGTTTAAATTTGTTTTAAACAGTGGTTTAACACAGTCATGAAAAAAATTCATATCATCGATCACTTAGTTTCACACAGCAGTCGGTCTGCTTTTTTTGCATAACACTGTCTACAGTATACATACAGATGCTCCACTGTAAAGCTGCTTTGCGACACTGCACAGCTGTAAAAAGCGCCATGTAAATAAATCACTTGAACTTACATATACAGTGATACTGTGAACATATCCTATCTCATGTTCTCTTGAATGTGCTTTATAAGCTTTCAATAACCAACCTCTGTGTAGACGCAACACATCAAACAGGTCACTAATTTATCAAGTTCTTCTATAGTACGTCAAAACATCCAAGAACATATTCTACTTTCAGGGTTGTTCCAAAAATGTATGCTGGGAAAGAAGCTGTTGTTTTGATTACTCTAATCTGACTTCCACCAATCAGGTTAGTTAGGACTGCACATGATTAATGAAAATGGACTCTTGAAAAGCTAGTTGTATTTAAAGACTTCTGACTCAGAGCTTGTTTTCTTTCGTTGTGGTATTTTACCTTGCTTCTTATCTAACTCTACACGTCATCTGCTTTTTAGGTTCTTTGTGGAATATCAAACTCTTATCCTGTTAACGTTTGATGTTGCTTGTGCGTTCTTGTTTTTGGATTATAGCCACGAATGGAAACATAAACGAGTTGTCGCACATCATGTGCAAAACACAAAGAGCAGGATCAGTGGAGATAAGCTTGTATAAAATGATAGCTCTTTTGCTGTGTTAATGCCTTTATGGACTTGAATATACCTTTAAAAGCATTTTGGAAATCACAGACACAGAAAAACTGACAATAGAATAGAACAGCAGATAAATTTGCAATCTAAGAAGCAACAAACTAGGTTAAACGCACGTAAAAAAAATCTGCAAATATGAAGGATTATAGTGGTTGAGGCAACTGTTGTTTATGAGGGATTATAGTGGTTGATGTGCCCACAATTTATGGAGGATTATAGTGGTTGTGGCAACCACTTATTTATGAAAGAGCGTTCAGGTCGAAATAAATCTTGTTTTTTTTTTATTATAGTGTTTAAGAACGGTTTCATTAAGACAATAAAGCACGAGAAGGTATGCATTATTCATTCATTCATTATCTTCCGCTTTATCCTATATTAGGTTCGCGAGGGGGTTCCCCATGCCCATCCAGGGGAGAACGTTTCGGGCACTGGGCAGATACACCCAGGACAGGGCGCCAATCTATCGCTGTGCACACACTCACACACACAGACACGCACACAAACACACTCTACATGGGGCAATTTGGAGAACTTAATTGACTTGATCCATGTTTTTGGACTGTGGAAGAAAACCGGAGAAAAAAATCACAGGAAAGAGGTGGTATTAGCCACAACATGAACCAGAGTTGTTACAACTCTTTCCAGTGATTTATTTATAACAATGCTCAGCCTCGAGTGCCTTGCTTATTTATTTATTTTTTTTTGCAAATGTCATTAACAATGTAGTAATAGTTAAATGCTGGACATTGTTTCCATGACACAAGCAATTAATATAGGATTAGGTTTATATCTCAATTTCAACTGGGTTAATCTCTGTGCCAACTAAAAAGAAAGTTACCTGGCACTCGATGGAACCCCCGAGACTGTCAGTGGTGGGCGGCTGCAGCAGCTCCCATGTACCTCCCTTATCAAAGGTTATCACTGAGCGCATGTTGTCTTCACTCAAGGAGCCATTTATCAGTGTGGCCACGAACACCCCACGCAGGCCCTCCACACGATGAAGATCTGCAAATGGCTCATTGGCAAAGTATCTATACACACACAGACACACAATTATGCACATGAAATCACAAACACACAGAAACACATGCACACACACCCACACCCCAACACAAACAAAAACACATGCAATCACATACATACAACGCAAAGAAATGCACACACACACACACACACACACACACACACACACAAGCACAAGCACAAGCACAAGCACAAGCACAAACACCAGGCACACAAAGGCACACACACAAACAATTTAATTGTTTAGTTTCTTAAAAAAGCAATTTAAACATTTTCCCATAAAGAAATTTCTGGAAATAATACTACCAGGTTAATATCATGTTTCAGTTTGTTTTAACACGGTCATGAAAAAAACCTTGTATCATAGATCATTTAGTTTTGTGTGTTTCTGCTTCTTTTTTTGCATTACACTGTGTATACAGTATTCCTACAGTTCCATTCTACTAAACAATGAGAACTTTTAAAAGGTCACCAATGTTCGCTAATCAAGCCAGTTCATTTACATTGTGCAGTGCAGAGTGCTGTGGTTCTGTCGATCAGAGACTCTGCATGAGTGCAATTCTCTGTCTCCACTCAAACACAAAAAAAAGAACTGTAAGGCAGCCAAACATAAAAAAAAAAAAAACTTTCTCTTTTCCTCACAGCAAAAAGTGAATCTGGAGCCGAACCCGCATGAAAGCACAATGTAACATAAGCTTTGGTTATTTTTAAAGAAACCAGAGAATCTTCTTCTTATATAAACAGTCAGTATTTTTAGAAAACACCAAGAACTCTTAAATCTTGGGGATGGGACTTTTTCAGCAGTTTTTCATTGAAATGCTCATACACCCCAACAGGAATCAATAAATAGCATGCTCAATGCAGAGTTTCTACGTTCCAATAATCTCACTGCAGTTTTACAGATCGGCTGTAAACAAATTAAGTTGTCATTAAATTGGTTTCAATAATCAAGACAACCTGCAGACAATTATTTAACAAATTAACATTTGGGTCAACATAAAAATTGTACTTTAACACTAAAAACATATTTGTAATCACAATATAGTGAAAAGCTTTATTTCTAGTTTAGAATATATGGTAGGCCTTCCTTTTAAAACATTTTCTATATTACAGTTTATTAATGTGCTTATTATAACACTATTATAATTTCTATCATTTATTCTTTATTTGTTTACTTTAACACCGGAAATGGAGTTCCTTTAATAATTTGCGGAACCTATGCAATATCCCCAAGGTTAATAAAATATTCATATTCTGATTTTAAAGTCATCACAACGATGTTGAGACACACTTACAATTAATTATTTGTAATGTTCTTAATCTTGATTTATTGCAAAAATGATTAATGGCATGGTAATGGAGATTTTCTGATAAAGCTGTTGTTATAAATCTTATTCCCAAATTCCTGATACTATTGATTATTGTAATAACATATGTGAAAGAGTGAGCTGAAACAGTAGAACCCATGCATTATATAAGAGTCTGAGAAACACATTTCAGATGTAAATAACGTAGGTGGAATTACCTGTATTAAAATCATAACTTCATGATATTACAACATTCTATCCTGTAAAGAGTGTTGCTTAGGCGAGCAGACTGGCTACACCCTTGTTTATATTGGTTGGCTAATCTGGTAAGTTTCTAAAAATCACATATACTACTTTTTAAGTCTAATTACATACCATTACATTACGTTAGGCTAGTTAGCAGATACTTTTATTTAAAGTGACTTACAAGTATCTCAACTGGATGGTCAGAACACAGTGTAAACCATGATAAAATATCTCTGAAACAATGGGATAAAGTTCCTGCTCAAGGACCCACATCAGTAACTTGAGTGGATCTGTGATTTGAACCCACAACCTTTAGAATGATACCCCAATACACTAACAACTGAGCTATCACACCCATAAACACTGCATCAAGACTCCAGACTGAAGTATTCCATATTTAGCACTGGCAGAAGCAATATTATATTCCAGTTTCTGCAAAAATGCAGATAAAAAAAACATAATAGAAATAAATTGCAGATGTAAAGTCATGTTTGCATGTGTAGGTTTGCATAAACATGCTGCATGCTACAGTGTATGTGCTAATTGGGTTTACTTTTGCACCATTTTGTGTAAAGTACAGTAATAAGAAAAAGGTGATGGACAAGTTTCAAATGAAGGCTTTGACGCAGTGTTAAATATTCAGATGAGTGTGGATTTAAGCTCCAGAACACATGTCAAGTAAACAATGTAGTTTCTGTAGAATCCATGTTACAAGGTCTGAAATATGCTGACATGCCACTAATTCTTGAGGCAAGAAGCTATTTGGTTCCAGTAATTAAGCCCTATTTATGCTCCAGCATACAAACTTGTGAGAAGAAATCCTGATCAATGAAGTTGAATCACTCCCTGTACAAATAATGTAGAACATTGATTGCAAATGTTTTCTTGAATGAACACATAAAAATACACCGTAGTTTTGGTTAAAGCCCAGCAGCATCTTTACTTCCTGCGTAGGCTGAAGGCACATCTCCCACCCCCATGCCAGACCAGCACCTGGTTTGGGAACTGCACCGTATCGGATCGCAAGTCCCTGCGGCGGGTAGCGTGAACAGCTGGAATGATCAGCATCCAGCATTTGGGATGATCACTCACACCCCTAACACAGTCTCTTTACCCACCTACCATCTGGAAAAAGGTACCAGACTGTGCAACAGTTTCTTTCACCAGACTTCTGAACAACCAGAATCAGATAAAAAAAAACAATTGCACTCATGAAATGACTGTGGAAAAAAAAACACACACACACACACACACACACACACACTACTAAAGATGGACAACATTGCAACGGACAACTCTGGCTCCTAGAATACTATCTGTGATCTTTCCACCCAGTACTTATGGTTTATTGTCTTCTATATTGTAAATTGTTTTTTATAGTCATCATAAAATGTATAGCATATCAGACAATTAATTGTTTGTGCTATTAATTGTGATTAAAACCGTTATGATTAACTGAAATGTTAGTTAGCGCTAACATTGTCATGATAAAGATCATTAAAAAATGTATTATGCTGCTAACCAGGACAGTGGACCAAGTGGCGTAACTCTCATGGAGCTAAAATCAAGTTCCACTTGAAGCACACACGTATGGCCACCGGAGGCAACTTCATGAAGCGGATTAATTTTGGCTGTGGTCCGCAACATTAAAAACGCAGGAGTCTAAATGATTGCTGGAAATACAGCGGAGGAAACAGCAACGGATTAATTTTTTTCAAAAAAAGTGAGTCAAATAACCAGTGTGGCAGGTTGTTTGGTATTTCAAAAAAATGACAGTGGGGTCAGTAAAGAAAGCGGGGTCCAATTTGCAAAACCTGCCAGAAACTGATAAGTTTGATAAAACTGTAAAATATAATAAATCACCTGAGGGATAACCACCCAGCGCTATACACACAAATTAACGTAAATTAACAGATATACGTTTTGGTAATGACATCAATGTCTTTCTGTCGATGGTGTAATGGTGAGAGTAATATAGGCTAAAAAAGATAAGAAACTAATTTACTATTAATTTACTATTTTTGATTAGAAAATTTCTTGTTTCTTGTTAACATTGAATAAATAAACATAAGAACCCGAGCATTGTTCCTATGATTCCTGGCACTTTTAAGTTAAATATTAAAATTAATATTTAAAATAGTTAAATATTGCATAATAATCATAATAATTGTATAATAAAGCAATTAGACACTCAAAAGCATGCATTATTGTGAATAAATCACTGGAAAGAGTTGTTAGGCACAATGTGTAGCAGACTATTTTTTAGATTTACACTTCATTTCTGTGATTTATTTACAGTAATGCATGGCCTCTTGTGCCTTATTGCTTTTATAAAACATTTACAAACACATTATTCATTCATTCATTATCTCCCGCTTATCCTCTATTAGGGTCGCGGTGGGGTTCCCCATGCCCATCCAGGGGAGAACGTCTCGGGCGCTGGGCAGATAGACCCAGGACAGGGCGCCAATCCATCGCTGGGCACACACTCACTCACACAGACACACTCTATATGGGGCAATTTTGAGAATTCAATTAACTTCATCCATGTTTTTGGACTGTGGGAGGAAACCGGAGAACCCGGAGGAAACCCACGCAGACACGGGGAGAACATGGAAACTCCACCCAGATGGGGATTCGAACCGGGAA
>JAFMOD010000228.1:2593180-2610680 GCA_019802435.1 Corydoras maculifer
GTCTCGGGCGCTGGGCAGATAGACCCAGGACAGGGCGCCAATCCATCGCTGGGCACACACTCACTCACACAGACACACTCTATATGGGGCAATTTTGAGAATTCAATTAACTTCATCCATGTTTTTGGACTGTGGGAGGAAACCGGAGAACCCGGAGGAAACCCACGCAGACACGGGGAGAACATGGAAACTCCACCCAGATGGGGATTCGAACCGGGAATCCCCAGCGCTGAGAGGCGAACGTGCTAACCACTAAGCCACCGTGCCGCACCAAACACATTATATTAAAAAAAAAAAGTGGTTTAATACATAAATGTGTTAATAAAAGCATAATTATTAATAATCTGGATGTGAAGTGGTCATGTGAAGCATGACTGTGAAGCAGTCAGAGGTGTGTGTTGTCAATAATGTTGACAAAAAGCTCAGCCAATCGGATTTATGGACCGGAACTACCCATTTTATAAATGGCGATTACCATGAAAATCTGTAATCGCTTTATCTCTATTGCACATGCTACTGCACACATGTACTTTATGTTATGTTGTGTAGTTTACAGCCCTATAGTTTATACATTGTTTCATTTGACTACTACTCGTTTGAGTACTGTACGCCATGCTGTATGTATGAAATGACACTAAACACTTAAACTTGAGAAGAACGAATACTATTAGTCAACTATGTTTTGGTTTGTAGAAGCAAAAAGAACCCATTTGAAAATGTTCCTGTCACAGCGCCACCGCACACAGGGCTTTTTACAATTTTTTGTGCCCTGAAAAGACAAACACTAAGCAAGTTTGAAAATCTCTCACTGTGCATTTAGATCTTTCATCATGCTTAGACAGCGCCTGAGTTTCATGTACATGTCAGTCTGACATGTTCTGCTCAGTGGGTCCGTCCTTACGCTTCATTTGCGGATCAGCTTGTGGCGTTCTGTACATACAATCATGCCGTGCAGCCTATGATGTCTGCCAGTGTAACAACAGTGTTGAGAAAGCATGGAGAGGAGTTGAATTGTGCCTTGCTGTGAGCTGAAATTTCACTCGCATCTCATGCTGCGCTACACGCTTTGCAGAGCAAGACCAAATTAGGGCTGAATTGATGATGTATTTCACTTGTGATGTGACTAGACCTGGCTTAAACTGGTCTATGTGATTTTCCACACAACAAATAAAACAGATGATTAAATAAGGATTGTGTATCAACTATAATTGCTATCTATTAAAAAGCATTAATCACATTCACAATTATTACATCTGCCATCTGTCCACAGATGACAAAATCAAAAGGTAGGTTTGTATAAGATCTGTAAACACAGTAAGAAGAACTGCGTCAAATGTTTTAAAAATCATCACACTGTCATGTGGACAGGATCTAAACTGGAGTTCTCTGGTTTCCTCCCACAGTCCAAAGACATGGATGCAAGATAAAGTAAATGAAATTGCCATATATAATGTGTATTTGTGTGTGTCTGTGTGAGTGAGTGTGCTCAGTAATAGATTGGCAGCCTGTCCTGGGTGTATCTGCCCAGCGCCGAAATGTTCTCCCCTGAATGGGCATTTAGAACCCAACCCAAAAATCATTACACTGTCATGTGGACAGGATCTAAACTAGCACTAGGTATCAATGTGCATTTGTCCGCCTTATAACAGATTATTATAATATTAACCCATTCTAAATGGTTTCTCTTCTTTTTTTGTTTAAAAAGCACTGGGATAGGCTCCATCAGAACACTTTACCTTTTGTATAACAAGTATAATAACTAGAAAACAAATAAAGGTTTTGGGTGGTATGGATACATGTGGTTAGCGGTTCTGCCTCTCTGCACTGGTGATCCAGATTCAAATCCCGATTTGGGTGGAATTTCCATGTTCTCGCTGTGGGTGTTCCCCCACACTCCAAAATTGCAGATATGAGGTAAATCATATGCTGTAAATTGCCCCAATCCAAATAACCACAATACAGTGTGTGTGTGTGTGTGTGTGTGTGTGTGTGTGTGTGTGTGTGAATGAGAATGTGTGAATTGGGTGTATCTGCCTAGAGCTCAAAACGATCTCTACTGTATAAGTAAAAAACTCATCTATTCTGCCTGCAGTGTTTACACACAGAGGACTTTGTCCTCCACAATTAACCCATCCGCGCAGTGAAAAACACGCACATCTACACACACTGAGTAAAGTGAACACATTTGCCCAAAACAGTGGGAAGCTCTGTACATGGAGCCCAGGGAGCAATTGGGGGCAGGTGCCTTGCTCAAGGGCACTTCAGCCATAGAACTTGGTGGGACCAGGAATCGAACCGGGGACCTTGAGGTCACAAGGCTGGTTTCTTAACCACAAGTCTACAACTGACCCCTGTACAAATGTATGGTGGAGGATTAAGCGATCAAGATAATGAAATGTGACAAATGTTCCAAAATATTAAATGAGTAACAAATTTTTAAAAAAAGTATAAATATATGGTGGCTTAGTGGTTAGCAGGTTCGCCTCTCAGTGCAGAGGATGCCAGGTTTGAATCACAATCTGGGTGGAGTTTTCATGTTCTCTCCATGTCCACGTGGGTTTCCTCCCACAATCCAAAGACATGGATGCAAGATAAAAGTAAATTAAAATTACACTAAATTGCCGTATATAATGTGTATTTCTGTGTGTGTCTGTGTGAGTGAGTGTGCTCAGTGGGTGTATCTGCCCAGCACCGAAATGTTCTCCCCTGAATATGCATTTGGAACCCAACCCTCTAGTAAGGAATTAAGTGGAAGATAATAAATGAATGAAGAATAACATTTACCAAAAAAATGTGTACATTATTATGAAAAGGAAAAATATTTGAATATGTGCACAGCAATACTTCCTGTACATGTCATTATAAAAATGCGTGTACATACTCTGCTTTTAATGCATGCAGGGGGAGAGTAGAGGATTATTTCTCACCCAGGACACATTATTAGCTGGAAGACAATAGCAACTAACAGGATGAGCTCATTTCAATGGTATTTAAATCAGTAACTGATAAATAACAGATATCAGCTAATTATCATTGCAGAGACATCAGCATAGTATAAGAAATGTAAATATAATTTAATATGACCACTAGATGTCTGATTCAAAATCCCCAAAGAGACGTGTTTGCATTCGCTCTAGTACTCTTAAACACTTTAGGTTTTTTTTAGTATTGTAATCCAGACAGTGTAATTTGAAAAAGTGCTAAAGGGCATCCATCACTTGATGTAATAAGAGTGTTTTCTTTGTTGGAATGCACGTCAAAGTGTTACCTGATGAGGGTATTGCTCCCGGAGCCTTCAGGACTGTAGTACAGCACATTTTCCAGCGAGAGAGAGAAAGCCAGCCCCTGTGTGTCCGAGATGTACAGGTGGGTGACATTGTTGTTGTGGTTCACACATACAAACACCTGGTCCTCCGAGGCATCTGCTATGTAGTACTCCTACAAAGCACAAAACCACCTGAGCAACATTGTGTCAAACCTTCAAAAAACATTTTACTATTTATAAAGCACTCATTTAACAATGAGGGCTCTCTGATGAGCAATGATCAAGCACAAACAAATCAGTGAAAAAATATCAATGTGGAATGTGTTTTACATTTTGATTGGCTAGGATTTTTATCCATAGCATGAGCAAGTCAGTGAGCAGAAGTTTGAACACCCCAGAAACATTCCATTTTGCACTGATTTTTCAAACAAAATACAGTAATATAATATTTCAAGGTAAACTGAATGATCTAAATTGCCCCTATATTATGTGTTGTGTTTGTGTATGTTTTTGTATGAGTGAGTGTTGCTCCCTGAACCGATCTCCTGAACCGATCTCCCCTTTCCACAGGGAACCCCCCCCCCCCCCCATGAATGTAGTAGAGTATTAAGTGGAATATAAAAAGAAATTTTCTAATGCTTAGTAAATATTTATGTAATGAACTTAACATTTACCATTTTATATTTTTTACAAGGTAAAATCTGAATGTTTACAGACTGTCCTTTTTTTTCCATTTTTTTCTTCTTACCCAATATTTGCATTCCATCTGCAATTCTCTTGTGCAGTACTAGGATGGTATGCATCACAATTTAAATACCTTTGTTATAGTAAAGACGTTACCTCAAAAATGCTTTGCAGCAATTGTCAAAGGTTTTTAAGGGCTGGGCTTTTGCTAAAGACGGCATGTGCTCTACACAAAAATATTTTTTATTCTTATATAGCTCATACAAATAAACAATAATCTTGATTAATGACTTAAAGTGTGTAATAATATTCCCAGTAACAAGGTGTAGTACTCACAGTGATTGGATGACGAGTGTTAAACTGGGCTGCTTTCATTGGCTGTCGGTTGTAAGAGACCCAAAGCTGCACAGACTGAGGTTCATGACTGCCCAGCAAAGTCTGAGTAAACACAAACAGCCTCGTTATTTTAAAAGGCTTGCTGACTGAACTGAAATTAGACATAAGAAAATCCTAAACCTTGATGGAAGAAAACCAAAGAAACTAATACTTGTATATGCCATTTTCTATGCACGTAAGGATTGGCTTAACATATCTAGAGGTTTAAATACATGTCAAAAATGTTTGCTTTTATTTTAAATTAATATAGGATTGTGTTATACATTTACACATAATTATTAAACCAAGAACTTACAGACCCTACCAAAAAACATTCACAATGGGTAATATTATCCTAATGATTTAAACCATAAAATTAAAAAAAAAATTGGCAATAAAAACAAGAAAATGAATTTTTTTTTTCTTATTAGTTTACAGTAAAATATTTTTTGTTGGAATAAAAATGTTTAATTATTCAAAGCCAATAAAGAAATTATTAAAATATTTAATGTAAATTAAATATGTAATATAGGCACAGAAAATAAAAAATAGTTTTTAAACTTTATTCCGTAAATTAATATCTTAACTTGAGTTAAACAGCCTAAATAATCTTTGCAGCAACTATTTAAAACTTCCAAATGGACAAATAGTGTAGTGTTGTGTGTACAACCCATATTTTAGTTTGACTGGTAAATAAATTAATTGATCTTGTTTAAAGTTGACCTCTGATGAATGTACTAATATATTAGGACTGGAACAGCAATTGCTGAATGATCTAAAAATGTAAACGTCTGAATATTTACCAAACACCTATCTCCAATTATAATTAGTCCATAAGACATTATACAGAACACAATTTCAAACATTTGTAATTCTCAATTCACAATGTTTTACTAAAGGAATAAGGTATTAGAGAGCGTGCATTATTGTGAATAAAATCTCAGGAAACAGGTGTTATACACGTCATACCATTACAACTCTTACCCATGAAGCACAACCTCAAGTTCGCTATTGCTTTTTTATAAAACTGATAATTTAGGTAACTCAGGTGTGATATTTTCAATGAAATATGGCTCAGCCAATCAGATTAAAGGACCAAAACAACCCGTTTTATAAAAGGCCTTGGAGACACTTTTTAAACACCGTTAAAAGTAATATTTAATTTCAGCAAGCTGAAAGGTTTTGTAGTTCCAAAGCTAGTTCGATAAAGCCACAGTAATCAAGGCTCACCCTCATTTTTCATCACTGCAAAATAATAGGATGTATTGATCTGAGAAATTTTAGCTCTTGGTGAAAACAGAGGGTTTAACAGGTTACAGAATTCTTTATTTTTTATAGTTACAAAAAAACCTATTTCACAAAAAGGCTGATCTGCAATAATCTTTAACTTATTTTTAAAACATAATTGTATAAGCACATAAAAGGAAATGTTAATAGTTAAACACTTGTAAAAACACGTCAGTCAGTGCCGGGGTAGATTAATGATCAGATGTCATTATTCTGCTAATATCTTTGGGATCTAATTCTTTACAATGTTGTAAATCAGTAAATTAAGTGGACATCTGAATACGCATACAACAAACAAAAGCATAACAATAATCTAATTGTATTAGACTTGGTCTAATAAAAACAGACTATTTAAAAACATGTAAAGACAAATTAGCTACCGGTGTAATTAACCTTGATGCTTCAGCACAATATAATTCATCTAAAGTAACCCACATAAAGTACATAAAGTAACAGGGCCTTAAAAAATGCAATTAAATTTAAATCAATGTGAAAGACAATTCTGGCAAAAATAATGTCAATAATCATGAAAAAACTTCTAAAAATATTTCCCTCATAAAACTACAGTATGCCAATGATTACAGATATGAATTACATGACACCGGTCAGTCAGTGCATGGATGGATTATAATCAGATGTCATTATTCTACTAATATCTGTGGTTTCTAATAGGATATACTTTACTCGTAATAGCATTAGTGGCAAGGGAGGAAATAAATTGAAGCTTAAACATCCTTTACTTATTATGATGGTATCTCATAATGGCTTCAAATAATGAAGACGAGCTGGTATCCGAATGAAGGCGAAACACAAAGCAGTGGCTTAATCAGCATAATCCCAACTTCAGTGGCCTTCTCTCCGTGCCAAACAAGGTTTGTTGCATAATGCTAGATTAACAGTCCAAGTTCCATATCCGCACAGTACAGAGACAAACAACAATAAACGTACGTAAACAAATAAGACAAATATTGAACATGAATTAAGTAAAATTATCTGCCAATATAGTGGGTAAATTTGTCTTGTTAAGACTTCTAAAAACAAGAAAAAATTTGTAAAAACTAGATTATTTATCTTACTTAGACATTTATTTAAGTCAAAAGATTTGAGTTCATTTGATTTCAGATCTTCTGATTTGTTAATTAAATTTTTTGCAGTGTGTGACCACAAATTTCTTCTTTGTTAGGTGCTGGCCAGATAAGTTAGACAGGTCGCAAACCATTTCCTAGCAGTCACAGATTTCTCGCGATGACAAAGGCAGAGAGGCACGGAACAAAGCATGCAGTGTGGTTGCTCCCTTAAGCCCCTCCTCATGCCCCTACCATGTGCTATCCATCCTATTGATTTATCTGCCTATTAATGACCGTCTCCAGGAACAGACTGCAGTGGTGTTGCAAGCGGCCAGAACACAGGCTGTCCTCAGAGAGTGCTGAGTGTGAGAGGGTTTAGGAAGTCTTTTCAGTTGCTGAGAGAGTGTGAACAAAGTGCCTCTGACAGAGAGCAAGCTGGGCTTGAAAATACGAAACTGGCAGGGCAAAGGGGAGCCGAGGAACTGGCACAAAAACAAGATGCTGGGGTTTGGGGTTTCTAGCCATATCTCCATCTATTTGATGAAGCAAATGTTTTGTGTAAACTGAACCAGGACCACCAAGAACTGTTTATTAATGTGAGAACAATTTGACTTGGATTCTATGCAGCTATTTAATTGACATGATGCCAGGGATTGTGCAAGGACCAAGACTGCATTCCTGAGTTTGCACATGCTGCTCGGAAGCCCAGTGGTTTCTTTAAATAAGCCTTATCTGGTTTAGAATGTTGCAAATCATATCCACACCCTGAAAGAATGTTCTTAAATCCTCACTACAAACCATATTCCCCTAAAAAAAGAAACTATAAAACAGTCTGTCCTTTTGTCATCAAACATCACATTTACATATTTTAATGTCTCCTCCCACCCATTCATCACCATACTAACAGAAGCAGTAATCACTACTGCCCTGTTCATTGTATCTACAGGAGTTACACAACATGCTTAACAGTAGGGAAGAGACAATTAGAGATTTTAATTATGATTATCATCTAAGAAAATTTATGATTATATTATTATGAAATGATTAATTTAACTAAAAACAGTCAGAAATCACAGGGAAAATGCAGACAACCTGGGTGTTTGGTGAATATTAAAAAATAAAAAAATCTTTTGTAAAAAGCAAAGAAAAAGCATAACTTCAATATTTTTTCGTTCCGTCAGAGTTGCATCAATTGGTCTGAAGTTTTGTCTACCTCCATAATATGTATTTTTCTTATAAATGATGTCATGACAATGTTGAGGCACTCTTACAATTAATTCGATTAATTGCGAAATCTATTAATTGTCTCATACTCAAAAGTAATAAAGGCTCTATTGGTCTGGACCATCACAAAACAGGTAGGATGTCGGTGATGTATTGTTTATTGTCAGTTCTGCAGTGACACTGATGCGGTAAGAAGAGGTGAGTATTCATTTAAACACCTCAGTAACACTGCTGGGGTAGGAATAAATGACCAACCAAATAGTACCTGCTCTGTGGTGGTAGAATTGAGGTCCTGGCTGTTAGAGAACAGAGTAAAGGGAAAGTACACAGTATGTACTGTTGTTCGCAAATAGATGGACTATAGTCTGAATTTACAAAGTCCATCTTTACACTAAGTGAAACTGAGAACATGGACAATAAAAGAAGCAAAAAATGAGGTGTACTCAAACTTTTGACTGATACTGTATATGTACATTATACTGTATATGTTTCAAATTGTAGTAATCTGTAAATTAAGTGGACATCTAAATACACGTAAAACGAAAAAAACTTTAACAATAATGTAGACATTGTCTTACAAATACGACAAATAAGTCACAGTGTTGCATTTCAAAACAATGTAAATTTTGCAAAGATAAATTAACTACTAGTGTAATTAACTTTGATGCTCCAGCACAATATAATTAATCTACAGAACCCATATACAGATGCTACAAAGATGCAATTAAAGTTGAATCAATTGTGAAAAACAATTCTGGCAAAAATAACAATAATCACAAATAAGCTTCTAGTCATATTTTCATCATAAAGCTATGGAGAAAGTACTAAATGCTACCAAATGCCCACGATGCAAGTTTTTTGGTGACAAAGTCATGTTATTCCATATTGCATAGGCAAGACAATATGACACTTATGTAGAAGTTTAATATATATGAAGAGGAACTGTTCATTACCTACAAGAACAGCTTCCAGTGATACAGTCACAAGGGGTTGTGCTGTTTATTAGCTCCAGTTTGTCTTTGGAATGTGGGACAAATCATTCAGGTAAACAGAATGCTAACCTTAAACTATTCTAAATAAGACTTCTATATAAATTCTAAAGAAACAAAAATATTTTTAAGCATAATATTTTATATCATGCAAAACTTCAGCTTGATTTATCTACATAGCAAAATGTGTCCAGGAAAATAAAATAAATATAGAGTATGTATGTATTATATATATATATATAGAGAGAGAGAGAGAGAGAGAAAGAGAGAAAGAGAGAGAGAGAGAGAGAAAAAGATATATATATATATATATATATATATATATATATATATATATATATATATATATATATATACACACACACACACACACACACACACACATTCATTAAAACCAGATACTGGTAGATACCATTGTATAGTATGTATGTATTTACGCATTCATTAAAACCAGACAACCAGATACTGGTAGATACCAAAGCAAACACATGGTCCAGACAAACGGTCACACACTTATTCAAAGGGTTGTTGTGACTAAATTATTTGTGGGGGAAAAATACAGTATGAAAAAAGACCCTCAATTTATGAACTTTAATTAATCTATTAAGCCTCTCTCAGCTGAAAGACTCTTGTGATAGTCATTATGGTAATCCTATTAGAAAGACAGAACTAGTAGGCAAATCGAAGGAAGGAGGAAAAGGGGCTAAAGAAAAGACTCCTCAAAGACACTGATTTAATCTGATGGCCAAGTGAATTAAAACAAGACAGACTAACGTTTTGTCTGAAGCCTGAAAGCAAGAGTGTTCCGGGTCACATGCAGACTACCAGCACACCTCTGCTTCTGAAAGACTCGAGTGATTCAGTTAATACACACGTGATCTTGCTATTTCCTTTAGAAACACTTTAAAGACACACTCCGAGATGGTACGAAACCTTGTGGTTTACATGAAGAAGAAACTCCGTTACTTCCCACACTCAAACATGCATGTGACCCCTTCATATACATCTTATTCATATACATCCTGTATAACAGTACACCAATTTAAACACTACTTTTAATAAATCTCACTTGTTACTCTAAACAGGTAGCTCTTTCCACTTAAACCATCAACCCGTTTGCAAATTTAACTGCAGCAATGAACCAGCTGAACACTACAATCCCAGACAATGCGAGATTTTTCGGCGTAAGTGTGTACACACTGTTCCTCCACTCCCCTGCGATGTGCCACTTCATGACCATCGTTATACTAATGAACCATATTGCATCTGGAGAAAGAAATTCCGAACCACCTTTATCCAAACTTTAGAAAGGAAGCTTACAAAATGGCAGATGATGAATAACATGGATTTTAGAGAAATTTTAGTGTTTTTTTTTTAGAGATATTAGAATTTTTGAGATTTTGGTGTTTTTAAAACGTTTCCCCAGCGGTGTATGGGTGGCAGGATGTGCACTCTTCACTGTTGAAATTTCAACAGCAAGAAATATATCTAAGCATGCACTTTATTATTAACATTTGTATGATAACTACTCATCGACAGTGCTCAGTGCAGCACGCTAAAAGACATGTGCCTGTGAATTGATTCGAATGTGAAGTGCTCACATTGTCAATAATGTCACGGCTAGACGAACAGCTCAGCCAATCAGATTAAAGGTCTGGAACGACCCGTTTTATAATAAACAAACACTCCAAGAGCTGAGAGAATTACCCCTCTGTATAATTACACTGCAGTCGTTGCATCATGTCATGTCAAGGCCATTAATTTCTCATACAAGAAAAAGTATGAGAAAATAATGATGTGACAGTGGCACTTGCGAGGAGAAGAGGCAGAGGCGACGCGAGTCGATCCATTAACACGCCTGATCAAGCGTCTTCTGATGACCATGTGCCATATATGTGGGTATGTCACACGCCAGAAAGAGTTTCCATCTTAACTAGGGGTGTAACATTAGGCTGTATTCTTTGCAAACCATTAGGTACGGGTCTCGAGGTTTGGTACCGGCCTTACCATGCAGAATACAACGGTAAGGAATTTGTGGAAACCAATTTTACATTGATCTATTATTGTTATTAATAGATGACGATATGTTTTTTTGGATCATGCTCATATTTTATTCATTCATTATCTCCCGCTTTATCCTCTATTAGGGTCGCGGGGGGTTCCCCATGCCCATCCAGGGGAGAACGTCTCGGGTTCTGGGCAGATAGACCCAGGACAGGGCGCCAATCTATCGCTGGGCACACACTCACTCCCACAGACACACTCTATATGGGGCAATTTTGAGAATTCAATTGACTTGATCCATGTTTTTGGAATGTGGGAGGAAACCGAAGAACCCGGAATCAACCCACGCAGACACGGGGAGAACATGGAAACTCCACCCAGATGGGGATTCGAACCGGGAATCCCTAGTGCTGAGAGGAGAACGTGCCGCCGCTCATATTTTAAATTAGTATAATTTTGTCAGGAACATTTTTACGGAGAGCAGAAATATTTAAAGTTGAAGTTTATTTTTCTAAAATGACCCAAGAGCAAAGAAATGTTTTGTTTTTCTTTGTTTAAAAGAATTATTCGTATTTCGTTGTTTTGAATGTTATTTTTTGCAGCATGTTCGTAATTTTAACTTTCATAATTTTGACAAGAGATATTTTTTATAAAAGAGCAGAGTTATTTAAGTTATATAAAGTTTGTGCTTATTAATTGTGAAATACTATTCATGTCTGTTTTTAATTCCTATTCTGGTTCAGAAAGCATTTTGCTTTTAGAGTGTTAAAAATTAATAAATGTTTATCCTGTTCGGCCTGTGACCTAAAACGTGCTTTGAGTTTTGGCCCCTGGTGCAATTGGGTTTAACACCCCTGATCTAGGGAAACAGGGGCAACAGAAGGAATAGGGTAGGAGCCCAACCAACACAACAATAACATAAACCGGTCTATGTGCAATAACTGCATTATGGTGCAATTACATAATTATCTGCAGATTAAAAAAAAATTTTTTTTAAATAAATAAAAAAAGAAAAAGTATTAATTTCATATATTTTATAATCCAGTTAAACTGAAATTCAGCTTTATTGTCAGAACTGAAAATGTACAGGACATACACAGTAATGAAATTATGTTTCCTCAGAGCCATGGTGAGGTAGTAGACATTAACATTTACACACATTAAATAAACATTAGTTGCACTTAAGTTGTAACACTTAATTACACTTTCATTAGCTTTTTATTATTAAGTGTATCCATTAAGTTACACTTATATATACTGTATTTATATTTTGCATCCATTATATCCAGTTCTATTTCTTTGCTATTAGTTCTTTAATTTCCCTCAGGGAATCCTCCTGAACAGATCAATAACATCATAACATAACTGAGTATATAAATGGCAAACCTTAAAAAAAATAAAAAAAAATAAAAATAAAATAAAAAAAAGTACTAGAATTGCTGTACAACCAGTATAGACCAGTATGAACCCACATTTCTGAATTTGCTTTGGAGTTGTATATTGTTGGATCAACACTGTTGAGGCCAACGCTGACAGGACCAGATGGCAGTACGGGCCTGTGGAGCATGGGTAATGAGTAAGTGGTGCTTAGGTTGGTAAAGATGCCCTGGGGAGAGTAAGACACAAGCTTATTGAAAGCAAGTCTGAAACGTAAAAAAACAACTCGTCATTCTTTCTTACACAGTGGACCACTTAAGGTTGACATGCACGTGGAAAACCAAGCAATCTTTGCAAAACTGGGAGATGCAAACATTAACCCCAAACCTATCTGCACCATCAATGCCACTCGAGGCTAACATAAGTGTCTGAATCTTATTTCAACAGTCAAAACATTTACTGCGGCTTAAACCTGATCACAAGCCAGCATACTTGGTGGGAAATGAGTAACCCACTAAAATCTGGAAAGGACCCAAGCTTTGCAGACTGAATGGAAGATTTGCTAACAAACCAACCAGAATTCCAGAGTCATAAACAGTATGACTGATTTTATTCCCAATGCTCTTTAGCATTTTAAATAAACAACAACTACATTTTACCAGTTAAATAGGCTACATATGTCATCCGGTATATTTTATTCCCTTCCTCCAGCAGTGAGCATATAAAGTAAATATTACAAAGCAATCCCCAGCGTTTTCCAACCTTCGGCATACTCAATTTTTCAGAAGCACGCAGAAAATTCATCATTTAGCTGCTTTTACTGTTAAACCAAACCATTCCATTCGCATAAATGTTCATGAAAGACTTTTCTGTGCCAGACCTAAAGCCCTCAGTAGTCCATCTTTCACCCTGTGGGCTTAACAGCAGACATAACATGCAATAAAACTTATGCCACACTACAGTTTATTACAAAAATATGTCAACACATGATCAAAAAACTTCTCATTATGCAACAGCATGAATTAATATGGATTTGGAACTCGATGCTGAAACATCAGTCTTCTTCAGGTTTGCTGGGATGTTTTATAATGTGTCTGCGTAGATTTGTGCCTGGCGGCTGAATGAAGGAGCAATTCAAACGGAACAGTCCAACTGGCTTTATTACCTCAAAGACCCATGACGAGTGACTTTCTGGCTTAATCTTTGGTGTGCATTTGGAAGCATTTTTTTAAAAACTATACCATCATGCCATTTTCAATTATATGAACTGATGTTTTTGGCAGTGTGTTACGGAATTTGGTCTAATGACCAAATAAGACGGCACAGAGGCGACGTCTAGAGCAGTCACTTTACAGCAAAAAGGTTTTGAATTCAATTGGATCTAACTGGGTCCTAGATTAATGGCACGGTGGCTTAGTGGTTAGCATATTTGCTTCTCAGTGCTGGGTATCGGTTTTATTGGAAAGACAAGTTTCCCCATGAGAACCCTCTGAAGTTCGAAGTTAAATACGGATACCTAGAAATTTTCTATGCAGCATGAATTGGCCGAGTAGTGACACAAGTGGAACGCTAATTAAAATAGGGTAAACACTATTTCACCCCGTTAGTGTTTGTCCGTGTTTATATCATGACTGACCTGTGCAGGATTTTTCCCACCTTTTTTTTAATACGTCTTAAGATGAGCTCCAAAAACCCTCCACCACAACCCTTTGAACCCTTATACAAATACAATTATACTTATAAAATTTACAAAATAAATGACTCAATATATGGATTTGTAGTGTGACTGTCAAACTTAACCGTTGTGTTTTCACTAAAGCAGTGAATGCTGAGGTATACAGTAGACAAGCTTTTTGTGGCTGCACTGCCTGAATGATAAAGAATTGCTAACTACATCACTAATTTTAAGTTCTGCAACACATGACTGTACAAGATCATTTGAGCATTCTTGTCTTACCCTGGTTGTTGTAGCAAACATGTATTTGTCTCGGAGCTGAAAGCTGTCCACCCTCTCAAGAATGAGATGTCGATTTTCCTCACTCTGAAAAAAATCCGTGCTGCTGAGGATGCTTGAGATGCCTTGTGGTTCATGCCTCTGTACCAGCACTGTGGTTGGGTGGTCATACGGTTCCACACCCCTGAAAAATATAGCGTACATATTACACCACCACCAAAAAATGTTAATATCAGTACATTTACAATTGCATATTAACCATTATGCAAAGTGTATCTGCCATACTATTAGGGTATATACTCACCTTCTTTTTCTATACTTATTATGCATTTGATCAGATTTACTTTTTTGTAGTTATACAATTGCAGATTGTGATCCATCTGTTTTTCTGTGTAGTTTGTTAGTTCTCTAATGTCAAGAGCTTAATAAGGGCTACATTTGGGTTGATGATCATTCTTAGCACTAAAGTGACACTGATGGTGATAGAGGTTTGTTTGTGTGAATGATGCTGATAAAATTGGATCAGACACAGCATTGTTGCTGGTTACAAAAGGGGGTTGTGCTGTGTATCTGATATCTGTATCACTGTGTATCTGATCTACATATACCAGTGCAATACACACCAAAACCAACAGTCTGCAGAAAATCTACTATAAGTGCTACACCTGTTCTAATTTGTTAGGTATTATTAAAAGCAAGCAGCACAGTAGCTTAGTGGTTAGCACATTCCCCTCCCAGTGCTGGGGATCCAGGTTCGAATCCCAATCTTGGTGGAGTTTCCATGTTCTCCTCGTGTCCACACGAGTTTTCTTTGGGTTCTCAGATTTCCTCCCACGGTACAAAAACATGGATTTAAGGTAAATTAAATGCTCGAAATTGCCATAGATAGACATAAAGAGTATGTTTGTGTGTGATTGAGTAAGTGTGTGCCCAACGATAGATTGGAGCCATGTCCTGGGTGTATCTGCCCATTGCCCCCCACCCACGACCCTAATAGAGGATTAAGCAGAACATAATGAATTAATGAATTATTAAAATCACATTTTCATTCCTGCGTGTATTGAAAGTTACACCATTTCAAATGTTTACAAGCATTTAAAATGATCATGAGCACAAAAAACTCCACTGTTGCCTCATCATTTCAAAGGATATTATTTTAGTATGTTTGTAGTTTGTTTAAGTGCAAACTTAAGTCATGCTGCAGTAATAATGTTGAAGAAAAGAGACTTTCCCAACTTCCCCTTCACCATTGTTCAGTCTTTTTGTAATTGGGCTAATAAACATTTAATGTAATTACTAAAGATGCAGGTCATGTGAGGTTGCTCTTGGGGATTTTCCCTTATTTAAAGGTCTGAATTAAAGCAAAGTATTAAATGCTTGCTCCACGGAAGTGGATCGTTTGCAATTGTTAAGTTATAAAGAGCAATGGAACAATGAGTGCAAAAAAAAAGAGACTTCATCTAATAAAGTAGCGGGAGAGTGGAGTTTCCATGTTCTCCTCATGTCTGCGTAGGCTTAGTCTGGTTTCTCCAGTTTCCTCCCATAGTCCAAAAACATACATTTAAGGTTAATTAATGCTCTAAACTGACCCATATAGTGTGTGCTTGTCGTTATGTGAATGAGTGTTCCCAGCGATAGATTGGCACCCTGGCCTGGGTGTATCTGCCCAGCAACCGAAACGTTCTCCATGGATGGGCATGGGCAATGGGTTTAAGTGAAAGATAATGAATAAATGGATATATTAAAATCCTACTTAAATATGTCAGTATGACTTTTGCAAAACAAAATCATTTGCTCACCCTCTTCCAAAAAAACAGTACAATACATCTATACTAGAACAATGTAACAGCATTGGTATTTATAATTCAAATGTGTTTTCAATTATTCAAGAAATTAAAGTGCAGTATATTGGCAACATTACAGCAGAATAACTTTTTTCAGTTTTCTCAGTTTCTTTATGTTACTTTTATTTATTTTGTAACATTAACCACTAAGCTTAATGGCTACTGATTTATTACTGGCTAACGAATATCACTGAATACTGCCTCTAAGTGAAAGCCTCCAAAATACTGACTGCATATAATCCCATATCACTTCATCACTCAGTCAGGGTAAAGGCTTAGCAGTGTGGTGAAATGAGAAGTGTCTGTGTCTGTGAGTCATTACACACAAGCCTCATTTTTAGGATTTCTTAACCGCACTGACAACATGCCACTCTAGCATATTAAGTTGACCATGTCTATTCAGGCCCAAAACGCAACGATCAGCCATTAATCAATGCTACCAGTGACTCGCAGGAACCACAGGGCACATAAACACAGAACACCTTCCCTGCCCCCTTCATCAACAGGCCTGGTCCTGTTCATAAAACAGAACATGGTATAAACGCTGTGAAATGCTGCTCTTTAGCTCATTTACATCAACAGAAGCAAAAAGAAACAAACGCAGTGTTCTTAAAATACTTCTTTGGAAGTTCTGAAAGTCCCTTACAGCACAGTAATTAGATTTTGGTGAAATGAAATGCAGAGTTGATGGCCGGGTTCCAAAGTTTTAATTTCCTGCTTTTTTTTTTTCAGTTGCATAGGCTTAATTCATGGCTAATACAGTTTATTCATTTGTTCTTAGTTCATGCAGTTATTCATGTTTTTATATGACGTTCAGATCATACATGAAGTATAATCCATATCGATATTTTCAAATTTTATCAGATCAGGTCCTTGTAGTTGGTGTTTCAGAGTAGTTATCCTGACATTGTGTGGATAAGGATCTGGGGTAGTGTTTTGAGTTTAAAGCTTCTCATTCTAAGTTCCTTATGTGCTTGAAGGTTTAGCATGTGTGTTTGATTGTTAGAGTATTTCCACAACTGGTGCCTTTGGTATCTCCTGTGAGACTGAATGTTTAGGTTAGTTTTGAATGTCCTATGCAGCATCATGAAATTCATTCATTCATTTATTATCTTCAGCTTAATCTTCTACTAGTGTCACAGGAGAGTTCTCCATGCCCATCCAGAGGAGAATGTTTTGAGCGTTGGGCAGATACACTCATGAAAGAGCACTAATCTCTTACTGGGCACACACAAACACACACAAATATGGCGCAATTTAGAGCATTCAATTTACCTTCAATCCATGTTTACGGACTGAGGGAGGAAATCAGAGAACCCGAAGGTAACCCACGCATACATGGGGAGAATATGGAAACAGATTGGGATTCGAACCTGGATTTCCAGTGCTGAGAGGTGGACGTGCTAATCACTAAGCCATCGTTCCGCCTG
>JAFMOD010000228.1:2615680-2635421 GCA_019802435.1 Corydoras maculifer
AAGCCATGCATTGTTCGTGTGAGTTCTGGCAAATTTTAGTCAAATGAATTTTATTGCATTATAATTGTAAAATTCGTGATGATTTATTTCTTAAACAATAATCGTATCTTCAAAATATGTTATGGTGTCATCTCTGGAGCTAACATTGGAGTAACAGTAGTGTAGACAAAGACACAAAAGGAGGAGTCCCAAATGTCAGTGACCTGAGAAACTGCTACCGCAGAATCTCACAGTTTCTCCTCTGGGCCTCAACATCTGGGTGTCCCTCCTTGAAGCAAGCAATTACGACGGTACCAAGGGCAATGTCTGCGGGCAAGGCCAGGTCTATTAGTCACTCTGACGCACCGAGTCTCACTGGAGCATCTTCCACACAAAGACCAGCCCCTCCCGTTCGACTCCTTCTCCCCATTCTACTCCTTCTCTCCCTTCTACTCCATGTACACGACTGTGACCCTGGTTGACCTCTGTATGGAATTTATAGAGTATAAAAAATTCAGAGAGAGCAGAAGCAGATACTCACCCGTTTATTGTCCGCAGGGCTGTGATAGAACTGGGAGATCACCTGTTTGCTGTTCTTCTCATTAGGTAGCTTAAATTTGTCTGATATGTGGTCGAAGGTGGTTCCATAGTCATTAGACACATACACCTATGTTGGAAAAAGAGAAATGTTAAATAGCATCTTCTGACATTTTACTATAGCTACTCATTCACTCACTATCGTCCGCTGGTGCAACTAGCTCAGGCACAGCAGTGCTGCAGGAATTTGTGTTGTTAAACAATTGAGCCCTACACTGAAGCATCAGCGGGTATGATTTGAGTGGTTAATGATCATTAGCCCTACACTAGTGTTGTGGTGATGTATATGTGTATTGGAGTGGTGGACGCAGATGCAGCTGTACTGCTTAATTTTTAAACACCTCAGTAACACCACTAAACTGTAAACACACCAACCAAATGTTCAGCCGCCTGTATCCTGTGGGCAGCATCCTCAATGAGCAATGATGAAGGATTAAAGAATGATCAACATAAACTGTTCGACAAAATGCACCGGAGTGTGTGTCATCAGAAACGATGCCAAGTGCCGCATCGTTTAGGTACAACGGATAACATGCTGCACTGCTATAAGTATCTTGTATCCGCTTTAAATCTGACAAGTCATTTACAGCAGAACATGATACATCTCAGAGGCCACATTAGAAAAAACTGAGTTGAACAGCGTATGGTCCTGCCAGAAAGGTGAAAATGTTTCACTGATTGCTTGACAGGATTTAGGTCAATCTAATCACAGGCCAGGCTTTACAGACACACAGTTCTGAAGAAACGCACAAAGCCATTTAATATCACACTATCCAACAGCAGCATGAAGTGATTGTGTGATTTTCAATTCTTAGCAATATTCTCGGTCATATCACAGTGAAACTATTACACAGTGATGCAGAGCTGCTGGAATCAGAGAACTGGGTCATCTGAGTGTGCATAATGACTGAAGACATTACGATGCATAGAACCTCTTTTAGGAATGGCTGCAAATAAATTTTGCATGCAGTCTATGAGCTGATTCTGCACTGCTGCTGAAGAACTGTCTGAGTGGGTTCTACTACAGGCTAAGTATAGAGTGATCATGTAATGGTGCAGAAAAATCAAGTGCAAACCTCATAGGATGTTACAAACCCAAATTTGCCCCCCAAGGTTCCTGCTGGTTCCAATTAAAAGGGAGCCAATCTGCAGTTTCAGTAAAATGAACAGAAATCTTTTCAGATTATTCTAACAGGTAAGACCATTGTTCATGTTGCTGGTTGACTTTTAGCTCCTATAAGTTATAATATTTCTGCTGGTGGAAGAGTGTTCTTTCACAAGGCTCCTCAACTTTGGAATAGCCTTCCAATTACTGTCTGTGATTTTGAATTACTAGCTATCTTTAAAAGTAGATAAAACACACACTTATTTACTTTTGCAATAACTCATTCCTTGTAGATACAGGAATGTTTGATTAATGATCTAGGATAGTCTGTGCTTGTAATGAAATTCTTCTCCAAGTTTACCATTAGTAGAGAGTGTGGTGAAGTTATTCCATTAAGCCCTCTTGGCTAAGTAGTCTGTGATATCTGCCTCTTTAGTTTTGCTGCTCTAGTCAGTTATGCTGGAGTCGCATGTAGCACTGTGTCAAATCAAACTCTGTCTACTACTTAAATTACTTTGCTTTATCATTTCCAACTGCTTTAATTTCCCGTTATTCTCTGAGATGTCACCAGCTCTTTATTTATAACACTGCCTGAGCATCACGGCAACATTAATGACGGGACAGAACCTGGATTTCTTCTGGACTAGTGGCACTGAAGTCTATCCTTCATTTTTGAAAATGGACAACTAATCATTGCACAACCAGTACATGGGTGCCCTGAGCTGTTGATGATGCCCAGATGCTCAAGAAGAATGAGTCCACTACTAAACTGGGTCCTCTCAAGGTTTATTCCTTAAAAAATGTATAACAGGGACATTATCAGATAACAGCTTTTTGATTTAAAGTGTTTGTGGAGGAGTTGTTTCTTGAAGATGCTAAATGACTTGGGAAGATGATTTCACCATTTAGCAGTGTTTAACAATATTGAGTGAGAATTAGCACCATGGTGAGGTTAAATCACCAGGTGACATACATCACTAGAGCGAAGAAAACAAGTTGGAGGGTATTTTGGAAATATAGTTCGAAGGCAAGAGGGGGCAGATTCAGATATTGTCTTGTAGGCTAGAGCCGTGTAAAAAATGCTTTGAAACAATGTAGTATGGTAAAAAGCCCTCTATAAATAAATGAACTTGAATTTGAACCTGTTGGTTTGAAAAGGCCTCTAGAAGTAGGGCAACCACGATGTCGCAGTCAATTCTGACCTAAAGAAATGCCATTTAGTTTAAAATGGCACTACACTTGTAAGAGTGTCACTGAAGTACTCACAGGAAATGTCAAGCAACTCAGGCGCCGAAAACATCTTTGGAGTGCACCGTCATGCCAGCTTTAAACAGAATCAAAAACTCACCGAGCTGCTCTTGGGGTCGGTTGCGCCAACGCTGTCTCTTGCCAAGGCTACGATGACGTTGCTTTTTTCTCCAGCCCAGTGGACAACCATCTGGTTATGAGAGTCATTCAGGTTCGCCTAAAAGAAAAAAACAAGATCACAGTCTTAGATCACAGTACAAATCGCATTAATACACTCAAACATCAGTGTCATTGTGTTCTGTATGTGGTTCCTTTATGTAACTACATGGAAATCTTTTAACTTTTTTTAATGACGACCAAAATAATGTGCGATTGATTGAATCATTTGGCTTATTATAAAAACTGCATATATTTATTCTTTCTCAAAGGCTTCTACTCTAATTAGTGCTAAAAGGGGTGCTGGAGCCTATTTCAGTGCTCACTGAGTAAAAGGCATGAAAAGCACTGGCATGGTGCCAGTTCATTGCAGGGCAAAGTCAGAAACAAATAATCATCTCACACACACACACACACAAACACAAACACAAGCACACACACTTTGTTAACAAAAGTATCTCGAATTATCCAGACATATAATATGAAAACCTGAACCACTGTAGAAAACACATAGACATGAGGAGAACATGAAAACTTTCTGGCTGCCTGTTGAGGAATCTAACTTAATAATTTGTAATATTTTGCGCTGCTGCATGGTGGCTTGGTGGTTCATATTTTAGCACTGGGGATCTAGATTCGAATCCCAATCTTGGTGGAGTTTCCATGTTCTCCCCATGTCCACATGGGTTTGTTCAGGATTCCTTCCACAGTTCAAAAACATGGAATCAAGGTAAATTAAACTGACCCATATAGAGTGTGATTGTGTGTGCGTGTCCTGTCCTGTGTGTATCTGCCTAGCTCCCGAAACGCCCTGTATGGCCATGGGGGAACCCCCCTGCAACCCTAGGAGAAGAGGATTAAGCGGAAAATAATATATGGATGGATATAGATAAACATGTATATTTAAGAAGCCACAAAGTTCTTTTTCTGTATAACCAAAGTGCACACAATAAAAAAAATGCTAAGCACAAACTGTTCTTGGGCTGCTTTGCCAACCGATGATCTCCATACACAACATAAACAATCCAAAGCCTTGACAATGCAGTCAGCCTGTAACTGGCACAACTAGAGGAGAGTAGCAAGAAGAACGTCAGTTTTTAGTCTGGATCTTTGCGCCGTTCAGTCGCTTTCATCTTTTATTCAGAATTCTGATGGGGCCTAGGCTTTCCAGATAAAAGCGATTCAGATATGCCATCTGAGTAAAATTTAACAAAGCAGTATTTTCCCTTTCGGGGTTCAAGCTTTCACTGCATACATGTTCTATGTATTCCATTTGCTGATAAACAGAGGCAAGTTTCTGTGGACAATTCAAACAGTGCACATCTCTGCTTTCCAAACATACAAGACATGAAGTCAACACCATTATACAAAGTGGTTGTCACAAGTCTGACATGGTCAGAGTATTTAGGAATGAATTACAGGCTCATTGCCCAGGTGTGTTCACTTCAAATCGTCATTACCAAACACAAAACCATGAGTGTGCAGTAAACACCATGGGCTTTTAATACAACGCTTGTGCAGCAGTACTGAACAGCTCTACTCAGAATGATTGGTTTATTGACTGAGAACATGACGTTTAGCACTTAAGATTGTAAAGTCCAGTATGACACTTTATTTACTAAATAAACCTCATATTCCAGGCATTGTAAAAGTAAAAGTTAACAAAAACATTCAGCATATAACATATTAGGGGCGGCACGGTGGCTTAGTGGTTAGCACGTTCGCCTCTCAGTGCTAGGGATTCCTGCTTCCAATCTCAGTGGAGTTTCCATGTTGTCCCCGTGTCTGCGTGGGTTTCCTCCCACAGTCCAAAAACATGGATCGAGGTCAATTGAATTCTCCAAATTGCCCCATAGAGTGTGTTTGTGTGTGTGTACCCAGCGATAGATTGGTGCCCTGTACTGGGTGTATCTGGGGGAACCCCCCCGCGATCCTAGTAGAGGATAAAGCGGAAGATAATGGATGGATGGATATAACATATTTAAAAAATGTTAAGGTAGCCTAAACACCACTAGAATACACATGAGATTAAAGTTTTAGCTTTAACATATAGCATCATTAATAAATGAATAATAAATCTGTTACAAAAACAAATCATATTGGATCATTAACTAGTAACATTTTAATAGGATTTCATACTCAGAAGTGATTTGCCCCTTAATACCAATGATGCACTGACCGTGCTGAGGTCAGCACAGAACAAGCCATGTGCAAGAGGGAGGAGTTGAAAACAAACTCGCCCCTTATAAAAAGCACTATGTATGCTACACAATGTCCCAGCATTGACATTTAGGCATGCTCAGCTTTTAAACACTCAGCACTGAGACCCAATAATTAGCTTCAGGTGCTTCCACAGGTGGAACGAATCACGGAAAAGTGCAGGGCTATAAGAATAATAATAATAAAAAATGGGTGGCATGGTGGATTAGTGGTTAGCACGTTCGCCTCTCTGCACTGGATCCAAGTGCAAATCCCGATCTGGGTGGAGTTTCCATGTTCTCCCCGTGTCCACTTGGGCATTTTCCAGTTCTCCAGTTTCCTCCTACAGTTCAAAAACATGGATTCAAATTGGCTGCTTTTTGCTCCATATATCGTGTGTGTATGTCTGTGTGATTGAGTGTTTCCAGGGGTGGATTGGCACCCTGTGCTGGTGTATCTGCCCAGTGACATTTTCTTCTGGATGGTCATGGGGACTCCACTGTAACCCTAGTTAAGGATTAAGCGAAATATGATCAAATTAGGTAATAATTCATTCATTATCTTTATCTTAATTCTCTACTAGAGTCACGAGAGGGGTCCCCATAGCCGTCCAGAAAAGACTGTTTTGGTTGCTGGACAGATCCACCAGGACAGGGTGCCAATCCATCCCTGGACACACTCAAGACATGCACACACTCTATTTGGGTCAATTTAGAGCATGCAATTTACCTTGAATTCATGTTTTCAGACTGTGGGGGGGAACCTAAGAACCCTGAAGAAACCTACGCGAACAAGGGAAGCACATGGAAGCTCCATCTAGATTGGGATTCGAACCTAAATTTACTATAGTGCTGTGAGGTGACCATGCTAAACACTCGTCCACCATGTCGCCCAATTATGCAATAATAATAATAATAATAATAATAATTACTGTTATTATTATTATTAAACTTATCTCTAGCTTAAACTATGTGTGGGGAAAGGCTCACACAATCTCTTAATCCATTAAATATTAATTATATTAATTTTTTATATGCCATGAAATTATGTTCACTTAATAATTTATTGGAAACCTTTTTTTTGCAGAACAAATGGGTGGCATGAACTGCCCAGTTATTTTCACTCTTCACAAAGAGTGTTAATTATCAGATTTAAAGACTAAAGTGCCTTTCAAGTACATCCTTTTTCTGTGATCTACAATCTGGAACATTACTGCTATAAAAGAACACTTGTGCTCCAGGATGCCACATGCTCCCTCTATTTGCTCCAGTAACATCCATGGGTAATGCAGTTCTCGCTGCCTTTTAGCCCCGTCCTGTGCTCAGAACAAGGTTCCAGACTTAATAATGCAGTGTGCCAGACTAATGCAAATCTTGATATAGGAAGGTGTTCCAATCCTTTTCTTATACAAAGGAAAGTGCCCAGACGTCAAACAGCCAGCAGGGCTCGTTCACTGGAACACTACACTGTGTGGCAATTAGAAAACTCGTTAATTGACCTCAGAACATCAATTAATATGAGTCATCACACAGCCATAAAACAAGAAAACTGTCCACAGAGGCAAAAACATGGAAATATTCATAACATTTATGTCTTCTATTATTATCCAAGGAGCAGAAAGGGAGTCTGAGTGCAGACGCACTCAGAGCTGCATGCATTTGGCCGTCTGAGATGACATCATCTCTGCAGCACAGATAGCCAGCCAGCAGATAAATTTGCATCCAATCAACCGATTTCCTTCTGGCACAACACCAAAAGGGACTTCTACATTAATAAAAACTGGCCATTTAACATTATTTAATGGCACTGGTAAAGGTTTAAACACTGAAACCGCAGGGAGCACTTTCAGTTTCATAGAAAATGACCTCTGTTTTATTGCCAACATCCACCAAAGCAGTTTGTATGAATTATTAGACGAAACAATTGTCCTTTTGCTTAACTTTACGTCCATGATGCTGAGCCTGACTTTGCTGTTGTGTTGACAAAGCTCATATTGGTAGGTAAAGTAAAGTAAAGTAAAAGGTCTTATAAAACGGGTAGTCTGGTCCATAAATCTGATTGGCTGTGCCATTTGTCCGGTACTGACATTAACACACACCTCTGACCGCTTGACATTTGTATCAATGCGTGATATACAACACATTAATAAATACAATTTTTCATTTTTCATAGTGTGTTTTGTAATCATTTTATAAAAGCAATAAGCACTCGAGATTATGCATTATTATGAATAAATTACGTGAAAGTCATGTAGCGGCACTCCCCTACAAGTCATGTCTAAGAACACCTAGTTGCCGTAATTTATTAACAATAAATCATGCCCTCTCACCGAGCTCTTGTTAGAGGTGTAGTGCATAATTTACATTTGGTTATATAGCAGATGCTTATATCCAAAATGACTTACAAGTAGCCCAAATAAATGGTTAGGGTCTTGAGGGTTAAGGGTCTTGCTCAAAAATCCACATATGTAATCTAAAAGGACCTGGGATTTGAACCCACAACCTTTAGATTGAAAGCCCAACACCATAATCACACAAGTCACCACACCCCATACCTAAAAATACCTGAAAAACAAACCTGGAACCTCCATATAAATATTGACCAAAATAGAAGCCTCCATTTAAAAGTAAAATTTCCATCTTTAAGCTGAAAACTTGTAGTATAATATAGTTTAATCAGCCGACGATGATCGGATACCAGTTTGTAAATGTGAGGCAGAGCAATAAAAACCAAGGAACGTAATTGACTTACCTGCCATGTTTTGTTAACTGTGTCTGCACAGAAAGATAAGGAAATAGAAAGAAGCTCTTAAAGAGAGAGCAAGTGAGGGCTGTGTGAATGTGTATGCACGTCCAAAGATCTTTCGAAAGAGGTGGCACAAACAATGAACAGAGTTTATTTCACTTGTGTTCAAGAACTATTTTAATTTATTTATAAAGTGCCTTTTACAAAAGTACATTGTCTCGAAGTATCTTTTTAATTTTTTTTTTTTGTCAGAACCTCCAAAGCATAAACCAAATCAACAGTGAAATGTAAAAGCTTCAAGATATTTGTTTGTTGTTATACATTACATATAACATTTATATTTAGTCATTTAGCAGACGCTTTTATCTTACATTCTAAAAACTTGGTTTTTAGAATGTTTCTTAAAGATGCTAAGTGACTCCACCTTACGAACAGAGTTGGAAAGATCGTCCCACCATTTTCCAGTGGTGAATGATATGGAGTGAGAATATGCACCACGGTTATGGTAACAATCCTTGTGAGGACCAAGACTCCTGGGGTGGAAAAAATATAATAGTGGTGTATATATATAATATATATATATAGCCATGAGTCCATCAGAACTCAAAAGTCCTGCCCATCAGAACTAAGTATGTCAGATCAACAAAGTTCCCCCGATCTTAGTACTTTATTCGCAGGTGTCTGTTCAGTGTAAATTTGTTAGTCTTTAAATAACACTTGTGTGTGTGTGTGTGTGTGTGTATATATATATATATATATATATATATATATATATATATATATATATATATATATATATATATATATATAAAAATGTTTTTTTTTTTTTTTTTAAGGGCTGGATCAGGTTTGATAATTCTACAGTGTAGCTAGTTCTTCTTACTGACTTGTGTTGTTCCCTTGTTTGTAAGTCCCGTTGGTCGAAAGCATCTGCTAAATGACTAAATGTAATGTAAATGTAGTCTGTTCTGCGATGAACTGGTGAACTGTAGGATGTGTTTACGAGTCAAACCCTCAGTAAGCTCTGGCAACCCAAATAAGGAGAATCAGCTAAGTGTGTCAGAAAAGATAAAGTCAACATGAAAGAGTTTAATCATTATAGTCCATCTAATCCTTAGTAAGAGGATGTGCTCGATGGTGTTTATAGTAGTCATTTACATTGTTGTGGATTATTAGAAATAAAGCAGACACCTAACTCCAGCATTCTCGGTGCCAAAACCAGCTAGCTTACTACAGTGAAACTAAAACCTGGTAATGATTGTGTGCATGGCCTTAAATTGTGTACCAATTGGACATTGAGCTGGACCCGGTGAGTGTATGCCTCATAGCACAGCACAAGTTTCTCGAAACAAATGTTTATAGCCTTTTCACAATCACATGTTCAACATACAGCTAAAACCCAAATATCAAATTAAATACTACTCCCCCGAACCCTCATCATCTGAAGTTTAAAATAACCAGAAAGTGCATAAAAAAGTGAACAAAATAGGAAAACGCCATCGTATGCCTCCAAATTTTCAGTCAATTGAATCTCCAAAACCTCAATTCTGTTATTACAGAAGTCCTGATGGCATTAGTATTCAAGGCCCTTGAGGAGCAAGCAGCTTGCCGTGAGCCGTTTCTAGAGCCAAAATCAATAACCATTCACAGTCCAATGAAAACAGGTTCGAGAGAAACACGTTTCCAGGGAACTTTTTAAAAAATCTTACATACATTCGGTCCTTCCACTACATACTCCAAAAGAAAAAAAAGTGAAGTGCTTTACAAACTGAAGACAGTGACCCCATTATACCAGAAGTTTTGATCAACAGGATGTGTAATGTTTGAAAAATAAAGGTTCATTTTTTTATTTAAAACCGTTCCTAATCATCAACTTACACAAAACTGTACACAAAGTATGAAATTCACATATCAGACATTAAAACTGACTTAAAATAAAAAATAAGAGCAGGCATAACGTAAATGAAACAGGAGTGCTGCACTAGATTTATTCAGGTGCAAGTCCTGCAGATTTGATCACAATGTTATACTAATGACTGTGTCACACAATGTTCATGTCTGGCTGAGTCATCATCAGTCACAACAAGCTCTTGATTCAAGCCTGGAAAAGCAATACCTCCCAGCAAAAAAATGATTTTAGTTTTAAAAACTAAATAAAGAAAAATGGAAAAAGCAGCAAACGTGTGGGATTAAGTGAGAGGTCAGACAGAGGTCATATGAAAATGACGAACAGATTTTTAATATTAGTTTACTGCTGAGGCTCCGATATGGATCATTTGTCTTATAATGAAGCATCAATTAACCTTTGTTCCGGATGATTAGATACCCTTTTCATGAAGCAGAAATATTTTTTTTAATCATCTGCATGAAGCCAGAGCTTTGCTATAACAAATCTGTTTGCAAATTCTAAAATAGAAAACCACACAAATGAGGCAGGTTGGGTTGAAAGAACCTGAAAATAAAACCAAACTGGTTGGATAGGTGATTTCTGTTTACTTGTTGGATAGGTGGTTTCTGTTTTTCTGTTGACATGGAAGAAGAGAGAAGTGCTAGAATGTCTGTACACAACTTTAAAAAATCAAAAAAAAAAAAAAATCCTGCAAGTTGTGTATGCATTTCTTGTATTTAAGAAAAAAATTAATTCAACGAAATGAGCACATCTGATCCATCAGGCGTCTTACATCATGTCAGCATTCATACTGGCAACAAAATGAGAACACAAAAGCCTCTGAATGTACATAGATTAGTAAGAACCTCCTAAAAGATTAGGTCTTTTTAAGTAAGATGCAAAAGTACACACACAAACACAGCAGTCATAGACTTGTGGTTAAGGAACCAGCCTTGTGACCTGAAGGTCCTGGTTCATTTCCGGTCCCTCCATGTACTATGGCTGAGGCGCCCTTGGGCAAGGTACCTAACCCCAATTGCTCCAGGGCACCATATACAAGGCCATATACCCACTGCTCCGAGTACATGTGTTCACTTCATCAGTGTGTGTGTGTGTGTGTGTGTGTGTGTGTGTGTGTGATTTTACTGCACGTATGGGTTAAATGTGGAGGACCAATTCCTCTGTGTGCAAGTACTGTAGGCAAAATAGATCACTTTAATTATTTATTTACAGGAGATAAAGTATCTTGGTGCCAGATACCTCAAAACCCAGTTAGGAGTCCAAGCCTTTACCAGTCAGTGCGGCAATTGAGGGACCAACAAAATATTAGGAAGATGGTTATAATGTTATGCCAGTGTGTGTAAATAATATATACATAATAATATGGTATAGAACTATAATAATAATGGTTAAAAACTACATCTCTCAGCACTGCGGATCCAGGTTCAAATGCCGATCTAAGTGGAACAATGTGTAATCCACACCCATAAGGTACAGTGCTTTAAAATCTAAGAACTTTTTTTTAAGCCCCTTTGTGGACAAATATTATAAAGGTTAATTGAAGTGTAATTACTTTAGAATACTTACTAATACATTTCACCTGAAATGTTCTGACATGTATTTACAGAAAATGATTTAGATGCCCTGAGAATATCTGCTTTTAGTACTTAAACTTGGTTCTCATCTTCATAATAATACGCAAACATGTTCATCCTGAAAATTTTAATTACTCACAGGCCGAACAAGAAAGAACACGCAAGTCTCAGATCTGATGGCTCTCAAAACACCAGGTGTTAATAAAGTAAAACTGAAGGTGTGGAATGTAGAAATATACCCTTCTATATAAAGGCACAGGCTGCTTTGCTCTTCTCAGACAAATGAAAAAGCATTACTCATCCCCTGATCTATCCATACATCACAAAGACAGAGTAAGTTGGAAAAGACTTAAAAGCACTTAACGGTGTTCTTACAGCCACGTTACACAATTAAGTGTTTAATACGGCGGCAAAATGTCTTGGTAAATTAAACAGAAGCAAGCCACTACCTATACCTAAACACAGCAGCTTTAATTCTCAGGTGAATTTATTCATTCATTCTTTTTCTTAAACTTTTATTATGGTCACAGGGGTTCTCCTTGCACTTCCAGGGGAGAACGTTTCAGGGACAGGGAACCAATCTATCGCTGGGTACACACACACACACACACAAACACACAAACACACAAAGACACAAAGACACAAAGACACAAAGACACAAAGACACAAAGACACATACTACATAAGGGACTTTGGAGCATTCAATTTAACTTGATCCATGGTTTTAGACTGTGGGAGGAACCCGGAGGAAACCCATGTGGAGAAAATGGAATCTCCACCCATATTGGGATTCGAACCTGGAGCCCCAGCACTAAGAGGTGAACGTGCCAACCACTTAATTACTAGAAATGTATATCTGGGGGCTGTACTGTGGGGTGGGTCATCTTTAACAATTGTTTTTATTGTTACATTTTTTTAAATAATATGTTTTGTTTAAAGGGCAGTATTGGTACGTCATGTGCGCAGTTGGTGAATGCCATGCTGCCTGCTTTCTTGTTCAGAGATTGAATTCAGAAAGTACTCTTGGCTTAAATGATATATTCAGGCCCAATGGGGTGTACAGTATTTTTATTATATTTTTTAATGAAAAGAGATGTTAGAAAAAATGTCTTCCTGAGGGTTTGAGTCTGCATGTCCATGTGCCCAAGTGGGTTTTCTGTATGCACTTCAGCTTCCTTCCATATTTTAAAGAAATGCTGATAGTTAAAAACTGAAAATGCTAACTGCCCCCTGATTGGATCATTTGCACTGAAAAAAATCAGTCAGAATTTTTAAAAAGTATAACAAATCTTGATTAATAATCCAGTTCTTTCTTTTCATGTTAAATGTAAATTTCAAAATAAATTCACTTACAATATGGGCAGATAATTTAACTTGGTTTATTTTTCTAATTTTTTGACACAGATGTGTGAGAAAAGATCTGGTGACCTACTTCATAAAAACCATTACCATACGATATGGATTAGAATAATTGCAAACTGATCCATAGAGGAACCAAGGATTGGACACAGCTAAATAGCACACACGTTTTTACAACACAGTTACAAACAAATAAGTTAATGAGCCTTTTTGTTCTGTACGTCATTAGGACATTTCATTCAAAACACTGTTTTTTTTAGTAACAGTGATCTTTTTGGAGCTAAATGTGGAAGACAAAATGTAACAGACATTGCTGCAGCATTTTCCACCAATAATTAAGCCATAGCTTTTTAAATAATATGCATGTGTTCAATTTTACATGAAGGAGTTTCTTAATGAAGGATTTGAAACCCTGCTGCTGCAGACCTTGAATTTTTAAGGAAAACAGCTTGATGAGTCCAATTTCACCTTGACTTAAGGTCAAAACACTGATTGTCTGGCACCAAACATTTAGAGATAGATTTAAAGTGACAGGCCACAAAGCAGCAGTGATTTCATGTGTTACATATCTATACACGATGTAGATCATCAGAAGCTGAGAAAAGTGTGAGGGAGTTCATAGTGAACACACTTCATAACACAACCAACTTTTAAGAAATGAACTTGTAATTAAAATCATCACTGCTGCAAACTGCTGAGTTCTTTTCCAAGTCGGTATCAGAACAAAACATGAAGCAAAAGAGGCTTAAACTTGATTACACACATTTTTTAAATAAGCCAATATTGGCCCAATCAGAAAACGAGTTAATATAATAACTCAACTCAATTTAGCTTTTTTTTACAGAATCATTACAAAGCAGCCTTACAAATGTTATAAATATGAATAAATACTAAATAAAAACTAGAAATCTAGTGTTATTACTTAAAAACATTTAAATTCTGCTGTAGAAATGAGATGATTACAGATTATGATGACACGATTATTGTCTAAGGAAAAAATCATGATTATTTTGCAATAATTAACTTTATTGACCAAAAAAAGTGCCAGAATTAAACAGGAACAATACATGTTTTTTGTTTGTAATTTATTTGATATAAACACGAAATAAAATTTTGTTAAGGTTTTTGCTTAGTAATAACACTAAATAATGAATTATTTTGTAAAAGTAAAAAAGTTTTTAAAAAATAAATTAAAAAAAAATCACTGTCCCTTAATTTATATTTTCATATTAATTTAAAAAAAACTAGGTTCTTTATGTACGGATAGAGTAAAACAGACATGTGCGCAAAGTGGAATTTTATTTTTGTTTCGTGCGAGTTATGCTACTTGGTCTAAAGTTCCGGCTACTGGCATAGTACGCATCTTTCTTATGTATGACGTCATGACGATGTTGAGGTACTTTTATGATTTAATAATGTTAACATTTTTAATCATGATTAATTGCAAAGAGCCCAGCGATAGATTGGCGCTCTGTCCTGGGTGCATCTGCCCAGTGCCTGAAACATTCTTCCCTGGATGGGCATGGGGAACCCCCCCGCGACCCTAATATAGGATAAAGCAGAAGATTATGGATAGATGATATTTGCAAAGATTATTAATTGTCTCATCCCTAATCTGCTGTTGTTTAAACACAAATTTATTCAACAGTGCTAATACATCCTTATTTCATTATTAATCAAACATAAATAAAAGATTCATTGATACAGTCAGCCCTAGAACAATCATAACAGGGTCAGGTGTTACAGTAATAAACGCCATAAAAGGATTTTCTGAACATAATGGTGAGACAGTTCCTCATTCCTTCCGTTTACTGATTCTAAAGTAGTTTTTCCTGTTTGAGTCC
Source organism: Corydoras maculifer (assembly GCA_019802435.1). Taxonomy (NCBI): domain Eukaryota; kingdom Metazoa; phylum Chordata; class Actinopteri; order Siluriformes; family Callichthyidae; genus Corydoras; species Corydoras maculifer. Next base: position 2,630,396 of record JAFMOD010000228.1, read on the forward strand.
CATTTTAACGTAAGCTCACTGTTATGTTTATGTAGTTGGGAATTGAGTAAATAAAACAGCACTTGGACTAAGCAAAAATCTTAAGTACTCAATAAATTTTGTGTCCATTTAAAACAAAAAATAATCAGTTTGTGCACTTTTTACTCATTCAGATTAGTGAACTTCCCAAACATATTGCAAATATTCAAAGCAAAAATAGTCTTATTTTATTTAAAGTCCATGAAAACTGTTCTAATGGAAAGTACAGTGTGCCAGTTTATTGTTCGATTTCATTTCTGCATCAGAAGCTTTAAGCACAAGCACCTATCTGATCGCATACTGACATCTTATTGAAGATTAAGCAGAGACATAATGTTTTAAAAGATTTATTGTCAAATAAATATTGTCATTACAACCAACCCTTTTAATAAACATATTATCACTTACAGAGAGTGGAATGTTAATGCCGCCGCATGCAAAGTCATTTAAGACAATTATATGCTTCTATCTGTGTGGTAAGTATTGAGTGAGAGGGGGATGGGCTTTCTTGTTTCAGCGTGACTGTGCCCGTATGCACAAAGCGCAGGCTGTATACAAAGCGTATGTCTGTACATGGCGTTGGTGTGAAAGAACTTACAGGAACAAGAACCTGCACAGCGTCTCATGAAGTTCACTGGAACATCGAAACCTGGGCCATTTCCACTTGTCAACCCATAATGGCTAAGGCCATAAACTGTATGACCACAAATTCCCACAAGCACATTGCAAACCATTTATTAAAAAACCCGTTGATGGGTTGGTTAGTTTTGTTAAGTTGCTAAAGAGAAACAATTTAATTTGAAAAAACTTGATTTGGATCATTTTACCTGTAATTATTCAATTAATGCAGTGTTTGCTCAGAGATAAGGTACCCAATGGTACCCTGATATTTGATGCTTTAAGACCCAGCACCATTAACCTGACACTGTGTACTGTTTAAGCCACTAATCCCTTAATTTCTTGGATTGGATTAAAGACACAAAATGTAACTAATTGCAACAGGAGATAAATGCAAATGTACAGAGGAACTTCTAGATGCACACAGTCTTAAATCAACCAAAATCTGGGCAAAGGTCCAAGTTAATATAAATACAGATTTCATATAAAAAAATCTGATGGCAACCTTTCATTGACGGAAGTATTAGCCAGAAGGGAAGTATTTGAAAAAGTGTCAAACAGTGGTAAAAAAGAAGAAGTTGATGCTCCAACGCATACATTTAAATCTCTTCTCTCATCATCTTCCTCTTAAACTTCTATTTGGGTCATGGGTAGGTTCCCTATGCCCATCCAGGGGAGACCATTGGGCATTGGACACCCAGGACAGGCCATTATCACTGGGCACACAATTACTCTCAAACACACACTACGTAAGGCAATTTAGAGCAGACCACAAATGCCCCTGGGCACCATATACAAGGCTGCCCCCCAACGTGGGCACGTGTGCTCAGTTCACTCAGTGTGTGTATATGTGTGTTTCACTCTCACAGATTAAGTCTCACAGGTTAAATGAGGAGAACAAATTCCTCTGTGTGTGAGCACAGACAACAAAATTGATAACCATCACTAAGGGGTTAAAAACCTTGCTTAAGGGTTCACATTGGTAACCTTGGTAAATTTGGGGAACCCCCAACCTTCAGATTTGTAAGCCTAGATCTCTAACACTAATCTGGCAGACATATTGTGCATTATGAAGTTTTGATATTACTAGAGATTATTCATTTTGTTATATATCAAGAATTGTTAAGGTGGACCTGGTGACAAAATAAATAAAATAAACAAAAAAATAACACATGACCATGTAATCCCATAACAAGCTCAGAAAGACGTTTTATCCAAAGCTCAAAAATGAACTAGTGTCTAGTTTCGGCAGCTCATGCTAAATAGCTTTTAAAACATTTGCAATTGGTCAATTAGCAGACGCATTTATTTAAAGCGACTTAAAAGTGACCACAGGTTTGGCCACAGCTAACTGCAGTGTACCTGGGATTAAGTCCACAACCTTTACATTGATAGCCCAACACCATAACCACTGAGTTCCAAGCCTTAAAACTAATTAAAATCTTGTGATGACTGAAAACTTCCATTAAAGCCAAAAGGAAACAGCACACAGTGCAGTAGAAGGCACTAGTTTCTCTAATTGTCAGTGTCTTATTTTGGTATTACTGTCATATTTTGAAACACACAGATTGGTTCTGACTGCACTGGACAGGAGGAGCCCTTGTAGTTGATCGCTTGGCTGGTGAGTTGTGAAATATTGCTGGCTCTGCACAACAAAAGCACCGCTGCTGCAATTCACTCAGACCGTCCTTGTATATAAGAGGGAGCCGACTAACAGACATCTCTCGTATGTATGATCCTCACAGGATCTGTGGGAACACCGTCCACCTTTTATCACTGTATTTCTTATTAAACCAACGAAACTTCATCCACGTGTCCAACCAACCAGGATTCACAAGTCGTCAAAACATGGGTTACACAGACGCCTGACCATCATAAACTGGAGCTGCTGCTTTTCTAATCTCAATCTTGTTCACAATATCTAACTCCTCCAGTTTCATTTTCAGTCAGCTAAATTTGTCAGGATGACTCACGCCACTGATTGTGAAACAGTCTGTTTATAATATACTGAAATATGACGTATTGGATAATCCAAATCATACTCATGTTTGTTCAGTTAAGGGTAGCAAACATGACAAGACAGCTCCTGTCCTCACATAAAAAAGGCAAATTCAGGCAGCTTCTTTACAGTTTCAAAAAGCTTGTATATAATGTGATAGCTGAATCATTTATTACATGTTATAAAAAATGTTGTTATTTTTAAGCATGATGTGTCCTCCACATTTAATCTATCAATTAGAATTTCCAGTTTATCTTACTCACATGTTTTTGGACTGTGGGAGAAATTGAACACATGGAAAAACCCTGGCTGTCTATAAGGGAATCAAACTTATGACCCTCATATTGTTGAGGGACAGTGTAACTCAGTAAGTTCTAAATAAATTCTTTCAGTTTCAGTTCACAAGAAGATAAATAATTTGGTTTTTATAATCCCCTTCAGAAATTCAGGTTCAAATCCCTATCTGGGTTTCCAAGTTTTCCCTGTGTCCACATGGGTTTTTTTTGTGTTCTCAGGTTTCGTCCCACATTCCAAAAACAGGGATTTAAGGTAAATTGAACGCTTTAAATTGCCCCAAATAGAGAGTGTTTGTGTGTGTGTGTCTGTGTGAGTGAGCGTGCCCCACGATAAGTGCCAGGTCCTGGCTGTATCCTGGCGCCTGAAACCTTCTCCCCTGAATCGGCATGGAGAACCCCACAATGGCCCTAGTAGAGAATTAAGCGGAAGATGATGGATGAATGAATAAAATCAAAACAATCTTCAGTGGCAGTACGATGGTTTAGCATGTTCACCTCTCAGTGTTGGGGATCCAGGTTTAAAATTGGCTGCTCTAATTATAGTGGTTAGCACATTTGCCTCTCAGCACTAGGGATTCCCGGTTCGAATCCCCATCTGGGTGGAGTTTCCATGTTCTCCCCGTGTCCGCGTGGGTTTCCTCTGGGCTCTCTGGTTTCCTTCCACAGTCCAAAAACATGGATCAAGGTCAAATGAATTCTCCAAATTGCCCCATATAGAGTGTGTTTGTGTGTGTGTCTGTGTGAGTGAGTGTGTGCCCAGCGATAAATTGGCACCCTGTCCTGGGTGTATCTCCCCAGCGCCCAAAACGTTTTCCCCTGGGTTCCCCCCCCCCGCGACCCTAATACAAGATAAAGCGGAAGATAATGAATGAATGAATATATAGTGTGTGTGTGTGTGTGTGCCCAACAACGGGATTGTTACCCCGTCCTGGGTGTATGAGCCAAGTGCCCAAAACCTTTCATATGGTGACCCTAGTAGAGGATTAAGTAAGTAACATAATGAATGAATGAATGAATGAATGAATGAATGTTTCATGTTTCTGAGTGAGCTCAGGAATAAACCCGAACAGAGTCATGATGTGCATCTTTAAATAATATCAGAAAATGTGAGTTAAAGCTTTAAACTCCTTGGCTTTTCGGCCATTATTCTGTAATGGAAAGCTGAACAGCTGACTGATGGACGGATCATTGATTTGTGATCTTAAGCGTGAACTCTGAGGAGAAACGCTGCTCCTGGAGACACAAACAGGTCCCTGCAGACCGCTGCCGTGCGGAAAGGTGAGCTCAGGTTGGAAATGTGACAGAACAGGCAGCGCTTGTTTAAAGCCGTGCATTTTAATTCACGCTGCGTGTGCGGATCGTGTGTGCACTTACCCGTCCGTACACCTTGGGCACAGCTGTTTCGGCGGCACTTCGCCGCGCACGGGCTCGATGCTCCGGCTGCTCCTCCAGCGCGAGAGCCGCGATCCGCTCATCTCTCGTGATTAAGGAAAAGCCTCGATCCTGCGGCAGCGTGAACCTCTGGTCCGGGTGAAGCCGAAGCGTGGAGCCAATCACGCCGGGAATCAGTGACAAAAGCACGAACACCGCGCGACCGCCGAGACCCAGCATCTTGCGCGACTGCCCGGGCGCCATGTTTGTTTGTGCGGGCGAGTGCACGCGCCCAGGTCTGTGCGCGCGCACCCGCGTCTCCGCGCCGTGCGTGTGTGCGCCCGCGTGGAGGTATTTGTTTTTAAGAGCGTGATTATTACCTCGCTCCTGTACGTGGACTGTGTCCAGATTAGATTCCGATTCATATAGTTTGTTTCAAACGCATATATCGATTAAAGACGTTTAGACTGAGGAAACCCGGAGTGGGTCACCAGCCTTTCACAAGACAGACACAATCACTAGGTTCTCAGAGAACCTGCTCTTTTGGCTTAAGTCACTATGGGTGGTTTTCCATGTCCAGCTAGGGTAGAACGTTTCGGGCACTGGGCAGATACACCCAGAACAGGGCAGCATTGAATACACACCACACAAAATAAATAGGGGCAATTTAGAGCAGTCAATTTACCTTGAATCCATGTTTTTTCAAAAGAATGTTCATCACCTC
>JAFMOD010000228.1:2642478-2655810 GCA_019802435.1 Corydoras maculifer
GTGTGTGTGTGTGTGTGTGTGTGTGTGTGTGTGTGTGTGTGTGTGCGCGTGCCTGAGTGTGCATGGGACGAGATGTTCTATATATATAATATATATAAAAGCTGTGTTAACAAGAACTGACTTTTTCAAGGAAAAAGTAAACCTTGTGCTTATATCTGTATTAAAATGAAGGTCCACCTCATTTAATTTATGGTTTATTATTTTCTAATTTATTTTTCAACAGTTTAAAAAACTATTTTTAGTTATACTTATTTAAATCTAGTGTACATAAAACACAAAAGCTGTTTGTAAATCATCACACACCTGACAAGCAAGCCTATGCTACCTAATAATGGTTTTCAAAGATTAAAAAAAAAAATTATTTGGGAACTTGGTTAATCAAGGTTAAATTTTATTTCTGTTGGACAATGAAAAAAAAAAGTTTTAGATGATTTTTTTTGGTATTAAGGAATATTTATTACCTACCAGGTAAAGAAAATAATAAATGTTGAAAAGTTAGTAATTTATACTCGAAAATTATGCTAAAGTCCCTTGATTTGTAGTTAAACTGGTGTAAACGTTGGATTATTAGTGGTGAACATTGCCATCTAGTGGTAAATCATAACAATGACGATTACGCAATATCTAAAACATATAAATATATATATTCATTCATTCATTATCTCCCGCTTATCCTCTATTAGGGTTGCGGTGGGATTCCCCATGCCCATCCAGGGGAGAACATCTCGGGCGCTGGGCAGATAGACCCAGGACAGGGCGCCAATCCATCGCTGGGCACACACTCACTCACACAGACACACTCTATAGGGGGCGATTTTGAGAATTCAATTAACTTGATCCATGTTTTTGGACTGTGGGAGGAAACCGGAGAACCCAGAGGAAACACACGCAGACACGGGGAGAACATGGAAACTCCACCCAGATGGGGATTCGAACCGGGAATCCCTAGCGCTGAGAGGCGAACGTGCTAACCACTAAGCCACCGTGCCGCCTAAATATATATATATAATTTGTCAGTAGTTTACTGTTTATCTGTCATGTTGCGTTTTGCATGTTGTTATATATGGATTCAAAATGAAAAATAATAACACGGTAACCCAAAAAATTTAACCAAAAGAATTCAAATTTATTAACTACATTTTACAAGGCAATAACTTTTATATGTAATAAACTTTAATGTCTTTACCTCCGTTTTGCAGCTTAATAAAGGGAACAAAACTTTTGATTGGGTTCACCAGCTGTCAATCAAGATGCACTGACCCAGCCTGGCCTTCACCTCGGTCCTGTGTGTGACGTCATTTTGTTCTGTTGGTAAAACCGTTGGTTGCTCGTTAACTCCTTGTTTCGCTGGATCCAAATTTCTGGCTGAATTTACAGCGTAACTGATTAATATCTGATCATAAATAATGTGTATTATGATCTATAAATAACACCGTCTAAAATTGGCCAATTAGAGAGTGGGTTCCGTTAAAAGACTTTGACTTAATCAGCCTCTTGCTAACTCTGCTCTTCAAGAAGCTTTAAAATCAGTTCGTTTGCGGATTTTATCAAATTATTTAAAGGGAGACACGTTCCATTTTTATTATAAATGGTTCTGAAAGGCTGCAGTGAATGACATTCTTGTTGGTGAACACTTTAGTTGCAAACTTTGTAAGTTAGTACTAGAATTTTCCTTAATGTGTTAAGTTTAGTGAAACTGTCTTACTGCATTTAACTACCCAGTCACTTTACTATGAATTGACTCCAAACTGTATTTAAAAACTAAAAGCTGTTTTGATAAACAGGACAATGACTGATAAAGGATTGCAGATGAAATTTAGGATGGACAACAAAGGATCCAGTATAAATATACCATTGGTAAGTCATTTATATATAGTGATAAAGTGATCTCTTTTGCCTGCTTCAACACAGAGGAATTTGTCCTCCACATTGAACCCATCTGGAGTGACACACTGCACATATTCACACACTGAGTGAAGTGAGCACATGTGCCTGGAGCGGTGGGCAGCTCCCTACATAGAACCCGGGGAGCAATTAGGGTTAGGTGTCTCAAGGGCACTTTAGCCATAGTACTTGGTGAGACCGGGAATCAGGGACCTTCACGTCACAAGCCCACGACTGCCCCAACTGAGACACACACACACACACACACACACACACACATATATACATATATATATATATATATATATATATATATATATATATATATATATATATATATATATATATATATGTACAGTCAATCAGTTATTGAGTTAAAGTGAGTTATTTATTACAGGTTGATGGATATTGTGATGAGTCTCCGGTAAAGAAAAAGAGGGCAAAGAGCAGTCGGTCGGTGTCTTTAGACGAGATTGATGGTTGCGACACATCATGGTCAGTTAAAGGTATGTTTTAATTTAAAAGTGTAGGCTATAAACCAGTGTGCTGTGTTTTTACACAATGTTCAAATTAGATTTTTTGTTATGAAACCAGTGGTTTTATGAGAAATCTTGGGGGAAATAATAAAGTAGAACAAAGTGGAGGTTTATGAATGTGGTGGAGGAGGATACTCAGGAAATGGCGCGATGTGGAATTATTATATATTTATTATATATAATTATATATATTGATGCGGCACGGTGGCTTAGTGGTTGGCACGTTCCCCTCTCAGCACTAGGGATTCCCGGTTCGAATCCCCATCTGGGTGGAGTTTCCATGTTCTCCCCGTGTCTGCGTGGGTTTCCTCCGGGTTCTCCGGTTTCATCCACAGTCCAAAAACATGGATCAAGTCAATTGAATTCTCAAAATTGCCCCATATAGAGTGTATTTGTGTGAGTGAGTGTGTGCCCAGCGATGGATTGGTGCCCTGTCCTGGGTGTATCTGCCCAGCGCCCGAGATGTTCTCCCCTGGATGGGCATGGGGAACCCCACCGCGACCCTAATAGAGGATAAAGCGGGAGATAATGAATGAATGAATATATATATCGACAAGTATATGTGTTTACTTAAAAGGAATAACCAAAAGAAGATCCTTAAACATCAAAAGTCTGGAAACACCTTCTTTGTCCATTGTCTATTTTATCCACTTACCATATAGATGGACTTAGTATGTAGTTTTACAATTACAGTCTGTAGTACATATGTTCTCTATTGGTCAGGGCCATCACAAAACAGGAATAATATGTTTAATTTGATAATCTGTGGTGTATTGTTTATTGTCTATTCTGCAGTAACACTGATGTGGTGAGGGGTTTTTTGTAATGCATCAACCAAGTAATACCTGCTCTGTGGTGGTACTATTGGGGTACTGACCATTAGAGAACTACATGAACTACAGTCTGGAATAATATTAACGTTCCATCCATTCATCATCTTCTGCTTTATCCTCTACTAGGGTCGCGGGGGGGTTCTCCATGCCCATTCCGGTGTTTCGGGAGCTGGGCAGATACACCCAGGACAGGGCGCCAATCAATTGCTGGTCACACACTGACACACACACACACACACACAAACACACTTTATATGGGGTAATTTGGAGAATTCTATTAACCTTGATCCATGCTTTTGGACTGTGGGAGGAAACCCACGCGGACACAGGGAGAACATGGAAACTCCACCCAGATTTGGATTCGAACCCGGGAATCCCTAGCACTAAAAGGCAAACATGCTAACCACTAAGCCACCATGCCGCCCAATATTAAATGTTGATTTGGTTAATTAAAAAATCTTAGCCTGTAATGCGTAATTATTTGTACTTTTTTGATAGATGCCTCGGAGGACATTAAGCACCTCTTTACACAATGCTCTGAAATCATACAGTAAGTTCCATCTTTTTATCCATCTCTAGCTTTGACTCACGTGACTGATTCACGTTCACACTTGTATTTCTGCCGCCACCTGTTTTTCAGAGAGAGGGTTGTGATTAATGCAGCTCTGCTCAAGGAGCTGGAGAATGTTCTGATTGAAGCCACAACCTTAGAATCACAACTGAAGGAGAAAAAGGAACACCTGAGACAGTCCTTAGCTGTAATTTCAGACAAATTACAGAAATAGATATTTAAGAAATATGTAAATTTCAGCCTCAAGTTAAAATGTATTGAAGATTTTTGTGTTAATATTTCATGTTAGATCTGAAATCTCCGTTCACATGTTTATTTAAATCCACTGCATCATTTCAATGGGCTGTTTAAACGTTCCCATTAGCAGTTAATATATATATTTAAAGAATTTAAATATTAGTTATTTGCAGATGAATTAATTTACACAAATTGAAATGGAAATGAACTACAATCCCCTCCACAATTACTGAAACCTCTGATAAAAATAAATAAAATGTGTAATATATATATATATATATATATATATATATAAAATAACTCTGACTTTCATATTTGAGCTATTGTTTTGAAAAAAGAAATATTAATTACTTTTTTTTTTTTTTTAAACTATTGTTTTTTGAACTGTTTCTTTTCGACATACAAGGTATAGGAGATGCATGACTGCTCACTAAGGATTTAAAAAAAGACATCATGCAGAATGCTTTAACTAGACGTATAGTACTAATATAGACCATTCTTTATCAAGGTTATTTTATACAAAACTTACATTTGGTGAACTCATAATAGAAAGTGCACTGTACACGCATGAAATGTTAAGCTTGATTGCATTTAGATTTTAACTAAAGAATTTAAAAATATTATTTATGCAAGCACACACTTTCCTCTTATTAAGAGTGGACACTTAAATACTCATCCATGCAGAAGGTTCACCACTGACAATTATATGTTTAAATTCATTCTAAGTGTCTTCTAAAATATAAATTTCTAACCTTGAACACTGACACACAGAGTTTTACTACTTAACTATTTTTAAAGAAAATACTGTTTGGCTCAAAAATATTATAGAAAGCCATCAGAGCTGTAATCCTGAGATGATTTTTTTTTATTCTATAGGTTGTTTGCCTTTATTACATCACAAAATAATTAGCATATTTACAAAGTCTGCATCAGATTTGTTCAAGAAACCTAGTTACAAATGTTTGCAGTGATTCAGTTTGAGCTTGTGCTCAGCTCTGCTGCTCAGCTGGCCTTTTGACTTGTTTGAAATAAACTGCACAATCAAACAATAAACCTAATACTGGACAGGCAGTGATTTTAAGCAAAGCTTGCGTGTGTAGAAGCCTTATAGATAATTTATAACACTGACAGAGTGATCATCACAATGTTCAAATTGCAGAACTAAAGCCTACATTACAAAAACAGTGTTTACAAATTCTGTCCTTTTGATTAAGCACACAAAAAAGTTCTTAATGCATCAAATCCATTTTCAGAGAATTGGGTACACTATGAAAATGCAATACAACTAAAACACATTTTAAATCCTCTTGAACTGTAATTTAACATTAAAGAATTGTAGTGTTTAAGAACAAGTTATGGTGATTCAGTTGTCAGCACTTTTGCCTAAGAGCAACATTCCCAGTGGAGTGACCAGGGGTCCTTTCTGTGCCTGTGTTATCTCTGGCACAGGGTGCGTCATGGCTCATGGTATACATCATCTGGATTTACACTAACTGCAACAATTAGTACTTTTAATTCCCAAAACAATTTAAAACTGACGTGACATAGTGGCTTTTGTTCCAATTAATTGGCTTTTTGTTGTTGTTATTTGTTGTTAAATGCTCCAAAAAAGTTCCCAGTCAATTAACAAATTACAGGTTCTAGTTTTATTGCATTTTTAGAAAGTGTTCCAACTCTAATGGAAATTGAGTTTAAAAAATAAGCAAGGAAAAAAAATTAAGGCCATGTACAGGTTTCAGGGCTTTGTAAAATACTGATCAGTAATTCCCTGATTAGAACTGACAATCAATTAATCACCTATTTAATTTATTATTAATTTATCATTTAGTGATTTCTGTAAAAAGCTGGCATTGGCTTCCTTTTGATTTTCACTGTTCAGGCAAATTAACTGGATCATTTTCACAGAACCCGATGAACTTTCTTTAAAAAAATAATAAAAATGTAAAACTATTAACTGAAAAGAAAGAGCACTGATTATGTTTTCAGTAAAGATGGAATCTTAAAAAAATAACCTGGAGACACCCACAGATTTGCCTTTGTAGCTTAAGTGTAGTGTGGACAACAGTCCAGTTAGACATTTATGATATATATGACTCATGATTCAATGCTGTACTGTGTCAAACATATATATTTATAATCATTTACATAGAAGCCCACAAATGTTTACAGTCAGCTGAAAGAAGATGGAAAAGTCTCCAGGAGTCGAGTCGCGTTCCAGACCCCTTTGATCAGTCCAGCTACTTGCTCCAGAGGAGAGCGATGGCTTTACAAATCCCCACGTCATGGTAGTTGAAGTAGCAGAGCCCTGCGAAGGTAATGCTGGACAGCAGGAAGAGGCCAGTTTTAGCCAGTTTTACCTTTGTGTCCCCATGAACGTAGTCTGTTAGCACTTGGCCCAAACCCCTGAAAGAGAGACACATTTCAGTTCACTCAGACTTGTCAAGTCTCGAAAGAGGTACAATGTTAAAGGTGAATATGAAATAGGTAGTTTCGGTCCTTAAATCTGATTGGCTGAGCTGTTTGTTTAGCAGTGACAATATTAGACAATCAAGAAAACCTCAGATGGCCTCACATTTGTATCAATGCTTGATTTATAACGCATTATTTTACATTATTGTGTACCATTAATGGAATTACAGATTATTATAAAAAGAAAGTCGATTCCTGATCATTATCCTATCAGCATTATCCCATCACTCAGTAATCAATGTTCACTTTAAAAACCAGACTGGATTACGTCCCAAAAGACCCGTTTATTAATGATTTTCAATAAGCATTTATAAATCAAACCTTGTTTTTTTTTTTTTTTTTAAATTAAAGTGTGTCTGTAACTGTTTTATAAAAGCAACAAGGCACTCGCATGTGCCTAACACCTCTTTGTGAATCACCGTAATACATGCTTTCTCATGCCTTATTGTTTTTAAAAAATAATAATAAAATTATTTCTTAATTGAACTGAACTGAATTGAACTGTTTAAATTGGTATATTATGGTTAAATACAGAATAAATACAATATAAATACTTTTATATTTCCTGTCTGTAGCCAAAGCTCATTTTTAAATTATTTGTTTTCATACCTGTCTTTACGGCTCACAGGATTCCTTCAATCCTAAAATAGCCCACTGATGATTAACTTCTTTGCAAAGTACGTCTTAAAACCCCAAATCTCTGCCCCTAACATCTTCCCCTGGCCATTAAATGGACTTAGAATATTCAACACCCTAGTTTGGGCCTCTCTTATAATTAGAAGTGATTTTGCTTACCAGTGACCATGTAGAGTAAGTGCTGCAGCCAGGGAGTAGTCCATAACTGAACCGGGGTAGAAATAGGCCATGGGACCCATGCTAAGGAGAAGAACACTCAGGATGCGCTCTCCTGTCCAGTGCTGGGAAGCCGCTTTGGACACTGAATTTGCTTTAGGATACAAATGAGACTGATGTTACCTGTCTGGTATTTAAGGATCTGAAAGCATGATTTTATGGTTTCTTTGTGAAAGCTTAGCCATTAACCTTGTTTAATTATGTATGTATATATATTTTTTTATTTAGGAGTTTGACATCTGGACAGGATCAACCAAAACTCTTCAATGTGATACAGTTATAAAGGCCATTCAGTAACTATAAGCTACATATCGGCAGTCTTTGGTTTGTGAGGAAAGTCTCCGGTGTTGGCTCACAAGAAAGGCAAATGCAAATACTGCAGACTCCAAACAATTTTTTTTGCCCCACCTGGCAAAAATTCCAGTCCAAGAATTCCTTGTTGTGAGATGGTATCACTAACCACTTTGCCCATGTGCAACTCCCTGAATATGAGTAAACCTCTGCAGCTGATATTATTACATTACATTTGGTCATTTAGCAGAAACATCTGGAAATCTGTATCCCAACTGTAAATTTGCGGTCAGAGCACAGGGTCGGCCACATCATCCCTGGAGAAATTAGAGTTAATTGACTTGCTTAAGGACCCACACATCTAACTTCTTCAGATTGATAGATCAACACGCTAACCACTGAGCTTTCCCACCAACTTACTTATTTACTCACAGTTGTTATGTTTAACCAAAATTGAGCTACAAAGCCCAGATTGTGGAGCTTAAAAATATAAGCAGTGTTATGCTTGCTAAGCGGTATGGGTCATGTAAGTTTCTGGGAACCCATCTGACCGGTCATTAAAGTTCACAGACCCAACATTCCACACTCAATACATGTGATCAGACCAACAGCTCAAAAACAGTTCTGCTCTAAGACTTTTCAGGGAAAAGTTGCCATTAAGGAAACTGTTATCAAGACTAGATGAGAGGATTTGTCTCATTATTTATTACCGCCCTGACCATAACTCAGATCCTGTTCCTACAGTTAAGCTTTTAAAATCCTCTCATTTTACAATTATAAGTCACAATGTATATTTGTCAAGTAATAGATGAGAATGTTCAGTCCGACAACCAAAAGATTCCCACAGTATATTTCATGCCTCACTGAGTTAAACTACATAAATATCCACTTCACTGAACAGAAATAACATAAAAGCTCATTTAATCCCCATAGTTGTGCCCAACACCTTTTCTCTCCCAATGACTTACCATAATATGATGGTGTTGCATGTATCTTGGCCACAGACACTTTTGTAAAATGCTTGTCATTTTTAAGTGAAGCCAATGGTCTGATAAGAGAAACAGTGGGAAAAAATAGAGCTGTGGAAAAAAAAAAAACTTTACATGTGAGCATCATTTGTGTATTCATACTTGCATTAATATGAACATTAAAGCAACACTTAGATGTTACTTCGCTTGTACAATATGTTCAAGATTTGAGCTATTGACATTTCTTTATATCACAATTGCTTAATGAGGTCATCAGAATGATCATAAAATAATAAAATATCTAAATATTTATTGATCCAATAAATTATTGAGTTTCTCGATTCCATTACATACATATTTATTTAAAATACATATTTTTTTAAGATCAATTATAATACGCATGGTGCATCATAAAGAGGGAACACTGACAAAAATAACTAATAATCTGTTGAGAGGCTGGAATTATCAAGTGCTAGTGGGTAAAAAAAACTTTAAATTCACTCATTTTATATAGCACCTTTTACAACAGTACATTATCTTAAAACAGCTTTACAATGTTTTAATCCAGAACCTTAAAAGAACAAGTCAAAATGACAGTTGTAAAACTCCCTTGTATTTTTTTTTGGTTAATTTAAAACAACAAAACTGTTGTAAAGACCAAGTCTCTGTGGAAAACTCAGTTTACACCGAGCTGTGAGGAGCACTCAGCTCTGAGGGGGCAGTGCAGCAGTGCTTCTATAGTTTCATTTAAACAAATAAATGCTAAATGGTGGAATGATCTTCCTAACATTATCCGTAAGGCCCATAGCATTCTTAAGACATGTCGCACAACACATCCCCTCCACAAATACTTGCTGTGAAAAAAAAATCTAGAAGCAGCTTTGATAATATTGCAGTTTAGCAGGTTGATCCTTAACTACTTGAGACAAGTTGTTTTGGATAAAATTGTTTGCAAAAATTACTGAATGTGAATAAAAGTGGAGCAAAAAGGGGGTGTGTTCAAACTTTTGACTGGTGCTATAAATTATAGGCAGAAATTAATAAGTGATGAAACTGGATTAAATAATCTAGTATTAAAAGACTAGGGTCAGTTTGTTAGAGAAACCGGATTAGATTAGATTGCAAAAGTCCAGTTTATTAGTGTTTTTGCTTTCAATAAACACATTTATAAACCAAACCTTGTTTTTTGTTATTATATTGCGTTTATAACCATTTTATAAAAGCAATGAGGCACTTGAGGTCGTGAATTCATGATTTTCTGCTTAATTCTCTATTACGGTCGGGGTTACCCGTGCACATCCAGGGGAGAATGTTTTAAGCGCTGGGCATATACACCCCGGACAGGATGCTAATCTATCCCTGGGCACACATAATCACAGACATACATACAAACACACACTATAAAGTGCGATTTTAGGGCATTCAATTTACCTTGAATCCATGTTTTAGACTGTGGGAGGAAACAAGACAACCTGGAAGAAACCCATGTGGGCATGGGGAAAACATGGAAACTCCACCCAGATTGGGATTCGAACCATGATCTCCAGTGCTGAGAGGTGAAGGTGATCACCACAAAGCCACCATGCCGTCCAGGTTGTGTAGTGTGATTAATTAACGGGAAAGTGGTCTAACTGTACTCCGCTATGCATTGCACCCAGCAACATGTGATTTATTTACACTTTATTTATTTATTTACTTATCTCTTGTACCTTATTGCTTTAATATACACTCACACCTAATTGATGTTTGGTCAATTGGTGGTACTTAAAAGTTTTGTTTTGATAATGGGTGCTACATGGTCTAAAAAGTTTAAGAACCACTGTATTACAGTAATGATTAAATGAATGTTGCTGTAAAATAGTAAACAATAAGTTTGTAACATTGATATTTTCATATATAACGTTTAGAGCTGGAATAAGATATAAAAACAGATACTGTTTTGAGACAAGCAGGAGTGAGATATTTCATTCGCTCTGCTCCCCAAATTCTGCAACTCCCTCCCACCAGAAATCTTTAACAGATTCTCTTCCTCTTTTTAAATCAAGACTCAAAACTTGGGCGGCATGTTGGCTTAGTGGTTAGCACGTTCACCCCTCAGTGCTAGGGATTCCCGGTTCGAATCCCAATCTGGGTGGAGTTTCCATGTTCTCCCTGTGTCAGCGTGGGTTTCCTCCGGGTTCTCCGGTTTCCTCCCACAGTCCAAAAACATGGATCAAGGTCAACTGAATTCTCCATATTGCCCCATATAGAGTGTGTATGTGTAAGTGAGTGTGTGCCCAGGGATAGATTGGTGCCCTGTCTTGGGTGTATCTGCCCAGCACCCGAAACGTTCTCCCCTGGATGGTCCCCCGCGAACTTAATAAATCCTAAAAAAAAAAAAAAAAAAAAAAAGGATAAAGCGGAAGATAATGGATGGACTGAAAACTCATCTTTTCAAAGTAGCCTGCTCCTCATGATCACCACTCCACTGTCTCACTGTTGTACGTGTCGTGTCCTTTAGTATAGTTTGTTCTATTTATTCTTATTTCTGTGAAGTGACCTTGGGTGTTTCGAAAGGCGCTTATGAATAAAATGTATTATTATTATTATTATTATTATTATTATTATTGTGTATAAGCTGCTGATGTTTATTTTCAGCTGTTTCACTTTAGCGGTTGAATAAGCATGTCAAGCTAACACCCACTATAATAACAATGACACAGTTCAAGCCATGTTTCGGGTTTTTCGGAATTCTCCGTCATTAACGCCACAGAACGCAAACAGATAACCGCGTGTGAAGAGCAGAACACTCACGTCTGAAACCTCGCTGACAAACCGAGCTGAGCTTCACCAGCGCCGCCATAACGATCGAGCCAAGGTCACGTAACTTCACCCGGATACAGTTCCGTCGTCCCCTCAAGACGGGCGCGAAATAAAAGAACGTTTAAAGTTCTAGACTTATTTGGTTCCACAATACAATAAAACTCTTTTTTAAACCCCTTTTATTCTGCTTCACTCACACTCACACGTGCTGTCTGTCACATTACACACGGATAATTACGTTTACATTACATTTACTCATTTAGCAGCCGCTTTTATCCAAAGCCTCTTTCAGATAAAACACCAGTCAGTACATTGTAGAATTATCAAACCTGTTTTAGAATGTTCACACATAATTATTTTGTAAGATGCTTTAATGTGTATTGTATTCGTGTGCAATCTGTCACAGTGCTGTATGCGGCCCTGGCAATACCATTGTTCTTTAACATTAACATTCATTCATTCATTATCTCCCGCTTATCCTCTATTAGGGTCGCGGTGGGGTTCCCCATGCCCATCCAGGGGAGAACGTCTCGGGCGCTGGGCAGATAGACCCAGGACAGGGCGCCAATCCATCGCTGGGCACACACTCACTCACACAGACACACTCTATATGGGGCAATTTTTTGAGAATTCAATTGACTTGATCCATGTTTTTGGACTGTGGGAAGAAACCGGAGAACCCGGAGGAAACCCACGCAGACACGAGGAGAACATGGAAACTCCACCCAGATGGGGATTCGAACCGGGAATCCCTAGTGCTGAGAGGCGAACGTGCTAACCACTGTGCCGCCCAACATTAACATGATGTGAAAATTTGAAAAATAGAAATGAAAATTTAAGCAAAAATGCCAGCCCAAGCAGATAAGTCTAAACAGCATTCAATAAAGAATAACTGATCATTTATAAAGTATGTAGGAAAATTACAGTCAGAGGGCTTGACATTCCAAAATATCCATCCGTTATCTTTTGCTTAATCCCCAAATCCATCCATATACCCATGACAGGGCACCAATCTATTGCTGAGCAAAGGCAATATTTGATATGGGACAGCTAATTTGCCTTAAAGTTATATTTTTGACTGGAGAGATAAAAACCACACAGACACAGTGAGAATATGAAAACTCCACCCAGATCAGGATTCGAACCTGGATCCCCAGCCCTTAGGCAATCATGCTAACCATGAAATATATATATATATATATATATATATATATATATATATATATATATATATATTCATTCATTATCTTCCGCTTTATCCTATATTAGGGTCGCGGTGGGGTTCCCCATGCCCATCCAGGGGAGAACGTTTCGGGCGCTGGGCAGATACACCCAGGACAGGGCGCCAATCTATCGCTGGGCACACACTCACTCACACACACATGCACGCATACACACTCTATATGGGGCAATATGGAGAACTCATTTGACTTGATCCATGTTTTCAGACTGTGGAAGGAAACCGGAGAACCCGGAGGAAACCCACACAGACACGGGGAGAACATGGAAACTCCACCCAGATGGGGATTCGAACTGGGAATTCCTAGTGCTGAGAGGCGAACGTGCTAACCACTAAGCCACCATGGCCGCCTATACAGTGGGTTGCAAAAGTATTCATACCCCTTGAACTTTTCCATATTTTGTCACATTACAACCACAAACATAAATATATTTCACTGGAATTTAATGTGAAAGACCAACACAAAGTGGTATACAATTGTGAAGTGGAATGAAAGTTATACATGAATCAACAATCTTTTTACAAATAAAAAACTGAAAAGTGCGATGTGCAAAATTATTCAGCCCCCCTGAGTCAATACTTTGTGGAACCACCTTTTGCTGCAATTACAGCTGCAAGTCTTTTAGGGTATGTCTCCACCAGCTTTGCA
>JAFMOD010000228.1:2668977-2687513 GCA_019802435.1 Corydoras maculifer
TTATTATTATTATTATTATAATTATAATAATTATAATAATTATAATAATTATAATAATTATAATAATAAATGTGTTCAGCCCGTTCGCCTCTCAGCGCTAAGGATTCCCGGTTTGAATCCCAAACTGGTTTTGATTTTCCATGTTCTCCCCGTGTCCACGTGGGTTTCCTCCGGGTTCTCTGGTTTCCTCCCAAAATCCAAAAATATGGATCAAGGTCAAATTGCCCCATATAGAGTGTGTTTGTGTGAGTGAGTGTGTGTGAGAGAGTGTGTGCCCCGCGATGGGTTGGCGCCCTGTCCTGGGTGTTTCTGCCCAGCGCACGTAACATTCTCCCCTGGAAGGGCATGGGGAAACCCCCCCCCTCCCCCTTTAGAGGATAAAGCAGAAGATAATGGATGGATGGATAATAAATGGCTTAGGGCTTGGCACTTTCACATCTCAGCATTGGGGTTCCAGGTTCAATGACAACAAACTAATTTTAGTGATGTCAGCAGTAATGTATAAATCCTACAGATATGTACTAAACAATTTTTTTGAGATGTATGAAAAAAACATCGTTGAAAGCTTTAAAATGTGGTATATTTGTTGCAAATCCTGACAAATAGTAGCATAATTTTATTTATTACATATAAATTGTAGGTACAACGTTCAGTGAAAGGAGCCATCTTCCCATCCTGAATGTGCCTGCATTACAATTTACATTACCTAATATGATGAACAAGAGCTACACTGTGCATCATTAAAGGAATTTTATGATCAGCTTCATTTGTCTTTGTATTGTAAAAATGAAATGAGATACAGAATAATAGGTTAAAAGTTTTGTAGACTCAATTTGAGAGATTAAACACTTGAAAATAATGTGTAAAGTGAGTTCTATGGCAGTTTGTATACTTGAGTATATGCAATGTCAGGGCAACTGTTGTAGAGAAAAGAAAGCCAGATGTAAGTAGAATAGAATCCAAAACAACAAATTTATGGCATATAATGGGACAGTAACTCAGTGCATAATGTTGATTTCATAAATATATATAAGGTTTAAAGTGTTTAGGGTTTAAAGGATCTGGTATATTGCATAAAGCATAAACCCTAGACTAAAAACTATATATATATATATATATATATATATATATATATATATATATATATATATATATATATATATATATATAATCCCCATCTGGGTGGAGTTTCCATGTTCTCCCCGTGTCTGCGTGGGTTTCCTCCGGGTTCTCCGGTTTCCTCCCATAGTCCAAAAACATTGATCAAGTTAATTGAGTTCTCAAAATTGCCCTGTTTAGAGTGTGTCTGTGTGAGTGAGTGTGTGCCCAGCGATGGCTTGGCGCCCTGTCCTGGGTCTATCTGCCCAGCGCCCGAGATGTTCTCCCCTGGATGGGCATGGGGAACCCCACCGCAACCCTAATAGAGGATAAGCGGAAGATAATGAATGAATGAATATATATATATATATATATATATATATATATATATATATATATATATATGTTTTACACAATAACTAAAACATAAAACCTTTGTTTTTTGCAAAAAAACATGATTATAATTAGAGAACAGCAATGCCTGTAGCGCAAAAAAAGATTACAAATAAATGTTTTGTAATCAGTAGGAAGTATAAAGGCCATTGCTTTGAATGACAGCACATCTGTGGCCACAGGACATCACTAGTCTCTCACACTGCTCTGCTGGGATTTTGGGTTTCTTGGCAATAAATTTTCATCAAGGATTTTCCAAAGGTTTACTTTTGGGTTTAGATCAGGATTCTAGGCTTAATTTTCTAATTTAGGTTTAACTAATTTGTACTTCTGCTCTAAAGAATGTAGTTGGGAACACAAAAAAAGCCTCTGTTTATAACTTCCCTTTTAAAATACTGTTCAGCACAGTTAATACACACATCCACACCCATGAGCATGACATTCTGATGAATTAACAAATAAAATTAATATTAAACCGAACTATCTAATGGTAATTATAATAGACACTTGACTGTGAGCTCATTGCTATATACAAAAGTCTATTAGGTTTTCTTCTTTGCACTATGTAAAAATATACTGTAATCTCATCTGTGCTGAATCTTTTAAAATGATGTATGTGCTGAATCTGCTTGTGGAGTTTGTGGCAAAGCTTGTGACTGATGACTCACGACACGAATATCCCAGGCTTGTCACATTTTCCAGTTAAATTTCTGTTTTGTCCAGTGAAAGCATCATAAGAGTTTCTCATAAAATGAAACTTTGGAACATTTTGTAAATACAAATATGTGGTTTGCATGTTTTGCAAAAGCAATGCTATCAAACGCATCAAATAGACAGGATACCAAATGGCTGAATGTGTTAAAAAAAACTTAAAATCTGCACTTTAAAACAACCTGTAATTTTTTTTGCTACATTTTTATAAATCAGTAATTTAATCTCACATCTTCTTATTATTCGCTTAATCTTATACTATGGACTAGGGTTGCGGGGCAGGACAGGGCACCAATTCATCACTACGCACACACTCACTCACTTAAAACCACACATTGTGGCAATTTAAAAAGGAGCATTTCAAAGCAGCCAAATCACTTTAAATCTGTAATTCTGTCCATGTTTTTAAACAGTAGGAGGACATTGGCGATTTGGCGGAAACTCCACCCAGTTTGGGATTGGAACCTGGATCCCCAGCCCTAAGAGGTCAATGTGCTAACCACTAAGTCACTGAGCTTCCCAGATCCATCCATCCATCTATTATCTTACCCTTAATCCTATACTAGGTTTTCGAAGGGGTTACTATGTCCATCAAGGGGAGAATGTATCAGACATTGGGCAGATACACCCAGGGCATTGCACCAATCCATTGCTGGGTATGCACTTACTCACACAGACTAACACACTATATAGGGGCAATTTAAAGCAGCCAATTTTAATTAAATCCATGTTTTTGGACTGTGGGAGGAAACCAGAGAACACAGAGAAGTCATGGAAAAAAGCATAAGAAATCTCCTACATAAGTAAAAGTACAATTAAGTAAAAGTACAATTATAAGCATCACAATGTTCTGGTTTCTAACAAATATGTTGCATAAAATATATGAAATCAATAGATAATTGATAATAACGCATCAGTGGTCAGTCATAGGCTTGTGTTTAAGGAATCAGCTGTGTAACCTGAAGGTCTTCGTCCAACCAAGTATCATGGCTGCTCATCGCTCCAGGCATGTGTCAGAATCAGAATACTTCATTTATTCCCGGGGGGGAAATTGCAGTTTTCAGAGATGCTCTATTTGCCATGTTAATATATACAGAAGAAGTAACAATAAGCACAGTAAAATAAAACTTAAAATACAAAATAATACAGAACAAAGTAAAACTAAAGTGGCAGTGTAAGTAAGATTTATATATAAAAGGTGCTGCTCACTGCCCCATATATATATGAAGACAGAACCTTCAGTGAAAGGCTGTGCCATCTGAAGTGTGTTAAAGAGCATTACCACAGGCCTTTATTCCTGCTGCAGTTACATTGTACAATCAGCACTGCTCTCAGTAGCTACTCACTACTAAATTGACAACAACACTGCAAATAACATTCTATCGTTATATGTGCAATAAATGTTTGCTGGAAAAATCTCTTGATTTCTGTAATTAACCACCTTATTTGATCATATGTGCAATACTTTATTGCTGTGCAATCTGTTGTTTTTTCATATCGTCTTCACTCTGTATTATATGCCATGTACCTAATTAAGTCATTTTTATTTTATTTCATTTTGTATATACTGATCTATATTTCTATTAAATTTTTTCCTTTTTAAAGTTCATTCATTCATTATCTCACGCTTTATCCTATATTAGGGTCGCGGTGGGGTTCCCCATGCCCATCCAGGGAAGAACGTTTCGGGCACTGGGCAGATCCATTGCGCCAATCCATTGCTGGGTACACACTCACTCACACACACACACACTATATGGGGCAATTTGGAGAATTCAATTGACTTGATCCATGTTTTTGGACTGTGGGAGGAAACTGGAGAACCCAGAGGAAACCCACGCGGACACAGAAAGAACATGGACACTCCATCCAGATGGGGATTCGAACCGGGAATTCCTAGTGCTGAGAGGCGAACGTGTTAACTACTAAGCCACCGTGCCTCCTTCTTTTTTTAAAGTAATTTTGGTAATAGATACATTAGCTGTATATATAACTTTCCCAATTACTGTCACTTCTACTGCTGAGAAATGTGATTTTTCCCATTGTGGGACTAATAAAGGATTATCTTATCTTATCTTATCTTATTTTATCTTATCTTATCTTATCTTATCTTATCTTATCTTATCTTATCTTATCTATGTCTATACTGTAAATGTAAATGCTACTACTGTATACTCCTAGCAGCTCCAGGCCACATGATGGCGGTAAAGCGCTTTAAACGTCTTCACACCAAACCACAGAAGCTCGACTGGTGTTTGTTAGAACAGTCAGCGTCCCGTTCGGGAAGCACGAAGGTAATGTTTGATTAAAGTCGTTTTTCACGATTTGTTGTTTACAGTAAAACACGTACAGGAGAAATTGTGTTTCTTTCCTTTGAGTTTTTGAATGTACAGAGCCAGGAAGCCTCAGTGTTAGAGGTTGGAACATTGTGTAACTTCTGTTCAGTAATGTGGAAATGAGAACTCCCACATTCGGCTTGTGTTTTTTAAACTAAAATAAAATCATCTTTTACCCAACATTTAAAAAAACTACAGCAAAGTACAGCACTTTTGGTAAGTTGAAACTGGAAAAGCGCACTTTCTCTGTAATTATCACCCAAAGAAATCAGATTAGAACACTGACAGTGGCGTGGTGGGTGATATGTTGATGGTTGTTGTTTTGATAATTGTTCAATTAAAACTCTAGAAGCCAGATATAATGATCAGGATTCATAATTTTACACTGTACTTGTTTTCTCCTTAACTACTGACACGTGTTGTTTTAATTCGTGAGTCGCTTTGGACAAAAGCGTCTGCTAAATGACTAAATGTAAATATAATGTTAATGTAATGACGTGTTGGTGGGCTTCATGGTTATTGTGTTTGTTGTCGTGGAGGCGGTGCTGCTGATGGTCATGGTAGTAGTGGCCATGTTGGTGGTCGTCATGGTGATGGTCGCTGTGTTGGTGGTCGTCATGGTGATGGTCGCCGTGTTAGTAGTGGTCATGGTGAAGGTCGTCGTGTTGGTGGTGGTCATGGTTATTGTGTTTGTTGTCGTGGAGGCGGTGCTGCTGATGGTCATGGTAGTAGTGGCCGTGTTGGTGGTGGTCATGGTGATGGTCGTTGTGTTGGTGGTGGTCATGGTTATTGTGGTTGTTGTGGAGGCGGTGCTGCTGATGGTCATGGTTGTAGTGGCCGTGTTGGTGGTCGTTGTGTTGGTGGTGGTCATGGTTATTGTGGTTGTTGTGGAGGCGGTGCTGCTGGTGGTCATGGTAGTAGTGGCCGTGTTGGTGGTCGTTATGGTGATGGTCGTCGTGTTGGTGGTGGTCATGGTTATTGTGGTTGCCGATTTGGTGGCGGCCAGGTTGGTGGTCATTGTGTTGGTGGTGGTCATGGATATAATGGTTGCTGTACTGTTGTTGGTGGTTATTGTGGTTGCTGTGGTGGTGTCTGCTTAACTTAAATGTTCTGCTTTTTCTCCCTAGTTGTAAACATGGCGAAGGTTCCACTTGGTAAAACGCTTCTACAAAATGTGATTAAACAAGTGGATGCTCACAACAAGGTTTGTAATCATAAATTGCACTGCATTATGTGAATAATTAAGAATGAACTCATGGAACTCATTCTCTTCTTTAGTACTTAGAATTGTTACAGCCCCCGTTTGGTTACTTATTTAGCCATTTCAAATGTTATTTTGAAACAAAACAAGAATATATATATTTTTGGACTCAGCATATCATCAATCTCAAACCAAAGTAATAAGCAGCTTGAGGAGAAACTGGCATCTTTCTGCACAGGTGACGTTCAGAGAAGCATTGTCACAGTGTGAATCGCCTTTTTAATGCCATTGGGAGTGAGTCTTGAGTTTCTTTGACCTAACTGGGTATTTATTAGAAGTGTTCTTCACTCCTAATTTTATTAGGTTCCCATTAAGTTTCCATCATTATATAACGAAAGGAAACTAACTTTTCACCTCTCAGATTACTGATCTCATTTGGTGAAAATAAGTGATTAGTGTTGCCTTTGTGACTGAGGAAATGTTTCAGTATGCATTTGCCCATAAATGCTCAAAATATATTTATTCAGAATACTAGTAATTGTGTGAAGTGCATAAGGGGTTTTATTGAAATTATTAATAAATAATATATTAATAATATTACCTAATATAATAAAAGAAATAATATAATATAGCTTATGATATTATGGAGGTTTACATTTCAGATGCCAGCTGTAACTCAAAATCATTATTTTATGTTGCAAACAAGGCTGCAGATATGTAATTTTCTATTTGTGTTGATTTAACCCAGATTCAGGAGGTATCTGAGATGTGGAAGCTCCGTGACATGGAACGACGGAGCTTATCTATTCAAGACACAAGTCACAGGTAAATGATTGATGCAAGCCTGCTTTGGTTCTTCTTGTACATTATTGCTTTAATATAAGTTTAAACTAATGTCAGTTTGTTTTTCTTAGAAACAATATGCACTGTGACCGGTACTTAAAAGACTCAGACAGATCTGCCCGCAGCCAATTTGGGGACAGAGGATGTCTTTCTATAAGAGATGAGCAAGAGGCTCGTTACTGGACTCGAAAACTTGATGAATTTGAGGCCAGTGATCCAGACAGGTATTCTCATGCTATGATTTCACATCTGTAACTAAAAAAAAACATCTGAGAATCACTGATGACTTAACTTATTTTCTTGTGCAATTCCTTAAAATGCACCAGGTAATTTATTAACAAATTTTTTTTACTTAGATTGATAAGACAAATGAAACATTAAGCAGGTTAAAAAAAGCATAAACTTTATTGTTATTCATTCATTCATTATCACCGGCTTTATCCTCTATTAGGGTCGCGGTGGGGTTCCCCATGCCCATCCAGAGGAGAACGTCTCGGGCACTGGGCAGATACACCCAGGACAGCGCGCCAATCCATGGCTAGGCACACACTCACTCACACAAGCACACTCTACATGGGGCAATTTTGGAGAACTCAATTAACTTGATCCATGTTTTTGGACTGTGGGAGGAAACCGGAGAACCCGGAGGAAATCCACGCGGACACAGGGAAAACATGGAAACTCCACCCAGATGGGGATTCGAACCGGGAATCCCTAGCGCTGAGAGGCGAACGTGCTAACCTCTAAGCCACCGTGCCACCCACTTTATTGTTATTGTATTTTTTATTTATTATTTGCACATAATTTCAGTAATCTGGTGTTTACCTTTGAATCTTTGTGTTGAGATCAGCACAGTACAATTACTACTACCAAGCATTTTTGCCCTGTATTTATATCTTCTCATATACCCCATTTTTAATTATTTTTTAATTTATTTTATTTTATTTTTTACTGTACTAGCCTATTATTTTAAGAAATGGCATTTCTGTAGTATTTTCTCTTTTAACACTTATGGCTGGTAAACTTAATTCAAAGTATCAGTCAAGCCAGAAGCTCCAGTGACTACAGAAATAATATTTCTTATCCAGCCTGACAACAAAAATATTAAATTTAGAGCTTACCATTGACATACCACTTACATTAGAATATCTTTTTATTCTACTTCTTTAAGTGTCGGTAAAAGGGCTCCCTGTTAAATGTGTTTACTCTACATGTACTAGAGATTGTGATGTGATTAAAAGGTGATCAGTGGAGACACAATATTTAACATGGAAAATGTAAATGCATGTACAAGAAGATCAAACAAAAAGATAAAATTCATAAAATAATTGCATATGCATAAAGTGCATCTTATTTGTTGGCTTGTTTACATCACTGAATCAGGAACAATCAATTTTTCCAATACTCTGCTACTATGTTAACCTTGTAGTATAAACTAAATATTAACATATAGCAAAGTTTTTGGTTATACAGCGTGATAGTATCCCAAAGCTGGAGAGGCCATTCTAATTGCACTTTATGAATAGGATCTGAATTCAGTACATGACACGTGATTGTTTTTTTAAATTCTGCTTTTAGTACAAGTGGTTTAAATACAGACTTAACACTGACCTGTTTATATATCCCATCCTTGTTCGGTCAAACTGTAATGAAATGTATGTAGTAATGTAATGTGGTTCTTCACACAGATGGGGCCACAGCGGGTATAAGGAGCTTTATCCAGAGGAGTTTCGATCAGATGGGTAAGGTCTAAATACTCAGTCAATTTAAGTAAAATTTCATTTTTAGTTTTTAATGACTTAATGAGATGTTCTAGGTTATGAACATTTAATGATATCCACTAATGGCTTAAATATTGATGAACAACTATATCTAAATAAGACTGTATTTCAAACTATAGATAGAGTACCAGTCAAAAGTTTGGACATCTTATTGCTTTATTGTCTACTTTTATCACTTAACATATAGTTGAACTTTGTGGTTTCATAAATACAGACAGTAGTACATCTGTTTTCTTTCTTATTTTTTCTTTTATTTTTTTTTGTTAAAACTATTTTTTAAACAAACATTTTTTTAAACACCTCAGTGACACTGCTGGAATGAGAATAAAGCACCAAACAAATTATACCTGCTCTTTGGTGGTACTATTGGGTCCTGACCATTAGAGAATAGAGTAAAAGGGACGTACACATTATGTACAGTCTTGAATTATAGAACTACAAAGTCCATCTTTACAGTATATGGGACTGATTTAATTTAAGTGAACTAGTAGGAGGTGTATCCAAACTTTTGATTAGCACTGTGTGAGCCCAAGTCATTTTGCCATTAATAATTCCAGCTTAGACTCAGAGTGCAAAATATGGTCATAACCAACATGGCACCAACTACAAAATGATGACATTGCTTCAGTGGTCTATGATCTAATTTCTAGTAAATCGAATTTATTGCAGTGTCAAAGTTATTCATACTGGATGTATTTGCACTGCAGAGAAACGACTAAACATCGAAAAAATGGCAAGGAGAAAAAGAAGTCCAAGAAGTCGTCAAAAAGCAAAAAGAAGAAAAAAAAGAAAAAGCAGAGAACCGAGGATACGGCCTCACTGTCCGATAGCAATGCGACTCATAACGTCAAAAGAAAACTAAAGAGCAAAAGCGATAAAAGCAAGCAGCGGAA
This sequence comes from Corydoras maculifer, assembly GCA_019802435.1. Lineage (NCBI taxonomy): Eukaryota > Metazoa > Chordata > Actinopteri > Siluriformes > Callichthyidae > Corydoras > Corydoras maculifer. The sequence continues at coordinate 2,678,234 of JAFMOD010000228.1, forward strand.
AAAGAAGGAGCACAGGCGTAAAGTACGAGAGGACGACAGCAGTGCAGAGGATAGTGAATCTGATGGGGTGCGAGAAAAAAGACACCGAAAAAGACACAGAACTGACACTCCTACAGAGCCTGAGCGGAAAAAGAGAAAAAACTGGAAAGCAGAGACTGGAGAGAACTCTGAGGATAGTTCTGAAAACTGAAAGTGTTTTTCTGTGTTACAGATCAGGATTCTCATTTAGAGAAGACATTTTATAATATCATTTGATTTAGATATTTTTTTCTCACTTATTTGTGCCAGTCATCCCTCAAATTTTAATACCTCTACTTTCAAAAGACTGGCCAAGTTTTTAATGAAGTGATGTACGGGTTACATCATTTTAATGACTGGTGGTACTTTTTATATACATGTATAAAATTTTTTCACCTTGTTTAAAACCGTGACTCAGGTATTTTTCTTCTTTATGAATGGTAAAGTAAATAATGGTTGTAAATTTTTACTGCAAGTATTATTGGTTTTTATCAGGGTAGCAGGTGTCTACTACAGTCTGTTATTTCACTTCAACACACCTGCATATACACAATATGCTCATGTGCAGAGGAGACCAAAGGAATTAGACCTCTAATAAAAATGCTTATGATTTCCACACATACATAATACAATGATTATCAATACAAAGTTGTACAGTGACTAGAAATACACCTCAAATATTTGCAAAAAATGCATCAAAACAAAGAAGTTTAAGGAATGCTGACTTTACTAGATTTTTTTCCACAGTTGAACAGAACAGAAGCCTATCAAGTAGCAATAATTTATAATTATGCTCTTTGGAATATGATGAAGTCACACTGCATTCATTAGGTTTGTGGAGTGAAAATACTATTAGATTTTCAAATGTAATGTCTTTTCAAAAGGTAGGACATTAATTACACAGTGTTTTGTTTGTTTTGTCAATAAGTTTTGATTTCTTTTTTAGCTAAATTTAACTTAAGCTAAAACATATGTGTCCGTAAGACGTGATCAGTAAATATAAAGTCACTGTGCATAAAATTGCAAAACTCAGTAAAACATCCCAGAGTCGTTTAAATGAACGTATCACAGTATTTATTAAAATTGTTGTAAATGTTCTGATGTTTGTATGATTTAAAAAATAATACGTGTTGAAAGCAATATAAGATTTTTCACTGCTGGTTTCATGCTCTTGGTCACAGTGTTTTTTATACTGTACAACTCTGTTCTGATTTATTGAGAATAAATTTAAATAGAAATGTAATGTGGTCATTTTTGACTACACCAATCAAAGCTTTTTATTATTAATAGCTCATTATTATCCACTTAATCCTCTACTGGGGTTCAAGGGAGAACTTTTTGGGTGCTGGGTTTGGTCATTTTGCAGATGCTTTTATCCAAAGCGAAAGCGAGTACAGACAGGGTTGATATAGCAGCTCTGGAACAATGAGGGTTAAGGGTCCCTCTAATGGACCCACATTGGAAACTGCCATGAAGCTGGGATTTGAACCCACAACCTTCACATCGATAGCCCAACACCCTAACCACTGAGCTACCACGCCCGGGTACACCCAGGATAGGGCACCAATCAGCTTGTTTGACATCATACTTTTGATGTTGGATGAGAAGGCTTACGTTTTACATTGAATAGCTTATTCATGGGTGCTTATCAAAGTGGAGGTCCTGTACACCAGCTATATCTTTTTGTAGCAACTTAAGCAGTTTGTACACAGTTGTCCTAGAATATGTTGACAAAGATTAAAATTGGCCAACCATTTAGCCATTTTTAGCTAACAATTTTTTTTTTAAATTTTACTTTAGGATCTACCCCCCTGGGCGGCACAGTGGCTTAGTGGTTAGCATGTTCGCCTCTCAGCACTAGGGAGTCCCAGTTCGAATCCCAATCGAATCCCAAGTTTCCATGTTCTCCCTGTGTTTGTGTGGGTTTCCTCCGGGTTCTCCGGTTTCCTCCCACTGTCCAAAAACATGGATAAGGGTTAAATGAATTCTCCAAATTACTCCAATGTTTTTGTGTGTGTCTGTGTGAGTGAGTGTGTGCCCAGCGATACTTTGGCGCCCTGTCCTGGGTGTATCTGCCCAGCGCCCGAAACTTTCTCCCCTCGATAAGCATGGGGAGCGACCCTAGTAGAGGATAAAGCAGAAGATAATGAATGGATGAATCTACCCCCCAAAAGCCTGGCAATCAGAAAGCGCGGTGATCTTGTCATTTAGTGTAAATTAGTGACTTTACACAGTGGAACTAATGACTGTGTACCTTTTTGTCTTTGGCTGAAGACTAACATTTCTGAAGGTGGCACTGTTGCTCTGTTTGACGGACTTTACCGCCACGTTGGTTTAACGTTTCTCTGAGGCAACTTTCAGTTTGCCAAGTAACTGGTTTGATCTGTGTCTGGCTCAGTTAATGTTGTTAAGCTATTGGTTTGAATTGTAGTTGTTTTTTTTTTCTAACAAAGCGCTGCAGTATTATTACTGCAATACAGCTGCCAAGTAATGACTGATATAATAACCTTATTATTCTTAATAAAACCTTGTGGCTGGATTTCTCTTGCCAGCACTGGCACCAGAAATCATTACAATACACTTGTTAACAGCTGCAATTTATTAGCAGAAAGTTCAAAGTTTAAATTTATTAACCATCATAAGAATATATTTGACAAAGCTGTAAACTCTACAGTGCTATATAGGTTTGTAAACTTTCTTGAATTTTCAGCCTTTCTGTATAAATATGGCCCAAAACATCATGATTTCAGCTCATTTTCTGTCTAGATCAACTTTACAGCCATAAACTCATTAAGTGCTGGCATAGTATTCATTCATTCATATATTATCTTCCACTTTATACTATATTATGGTTGCGGGGGGGGGGGGGTCCCCATGTCCATCCAAGGGAAATTGTCAGGACAGGACAAGGTGCCAATCTGTCACTTGGAAGTTGGCACACTCACTCACACAGACACATACAAACACACTTCATATGGGGCAATTTAGAGCATTTGATTTGGAGGAAAATGGAAGAAAACCTACATGGACACAGGGAGAACATGGAAACTCCACCCAGATTGGGATTCGAACCTGGAATCCGTCATGGCCCTAGTATAGAATTAAGCTGAAGATAATGTATGGATGGATTTAAATATATATTTTTAACATATTTATTGTATTGTTAGTGTAGTCCAGATTATTTCATAGAGCATCTCTGACTTGAGCTGTTATAAAATTGCTTTTTCAGGTTAAAATTAAGAGCTGAACTTTACCAAAACCTTGAACTAATTTGTTTGTATTAAGCTCAGATTGAACTTGTATAGAGTGTACTGAACATGCTGTGGCTTTTTGTCGTGATGGCTCATTATCTGGACCAGTGACTGCCACTTTCACATGTAAACATGAGGTGTCTAAGCTAGAGAACATTGTGTGTCTCGGGTAATGAACAGTGGCTGCTTACCCAGTCTGCCTTGGCATGGATTATCACAGGATCCTAAGCTTTAATCAAATTAAATAAGACAGTTTGTATTGAAGGTGATCGCCATCACTGGCATCTCAGCTCTGAGGAACAGCCTGTATAATTCGCACAGCTTTGTTTTAGTGAAGTCAAACACAGACTGATAGGCTAATGGATGTAAGCATTGAAACTGGCAGAAAGCCCCATTTGTTATACACTTAATAAACTAAAAAGTAAATATATAGACATCTGAAAACATCAACCACATGTACCTGCACATCATGTTTCTTCCATTGCTGCCATAACAGACCACACTTTTAATTGAATTAAAAATTTTAAAGACAATAGTCCAATAAATAATTTAAAAATATATAAATATATAAATAACCATTAAAATCAGCATTAGCACTCTTGCCTCTCAGTGCTGGGGAACCAGGTTAGAATCTCAATCTGGGTGGAGTTTAAATGTTCTCACCATGTCCAGGTGGGATTCTTCCAGGTTCACTGGATTTCTCCTACAGTCCAAAAACATGGATTCAAGGTAAATCAGCTGACCTATATTGCCCTGTATAGTGTGCGTGTATGTGTCTGTGTGAGTGAGTGTGCCCAGCGATAGATTGGCGCACTGTCCTGGGTATATCTGTCCAGTGCCTGATACATTCTGCCCTGAATGATCATGGGGAACCCCCTGCAAAACAATTACCATGGCTGCTGCTGTAAAAAATGATTGTCAACAGATTAGGAAACTGTGTGGCAAGATGGCTTAGTGGTTAGCTCTCATCCTCTCAGATCCAGGTTCGAATCCCAATCTGCATGGAGTTTCTATGTTCTCACCGTGGTTAATTGGTTTCTCTAAATTGCCCCATATAGGGTGTAACCTGTGCAGGGTGTACCTGCCCGGCATCCAAAAAGGTTCTCCCCTTGATGGGCATGGGGAACTCCCTTCTAAACTTAGTCTAATTGATGGATTGTATTAAAATTAGGGGTCTCTTTAGGCTACATTGTGGCACTTTAATACAGATCATGTTTAATGGTGAGTTAAAACTTAGAAGTATCTTTTTATTAAACTGTAGTAGCAAATACTTCTTTAAAATGGCCTTCTTTAAAAAACGTTTAATAGTTTCGTCCTGAGCATTATGCGCAAATTTCTTTTGCTGAAATAAAGGGTGCAGATTTTTGCTGGCTGCATTAAACTGGTCAGTGTTAGTATTATCCATGTGCAGAAACCAAGAGACACATTTTCCTCAACCCTAAATTCAGCAAACTGTGTTCTATTGGACCGTTCTATTGGCAAAGTCTGTCTGGATCTGGAAAAGGCCTTTTTTAATAAAGATTTATATGAGCATAATCTGCCAGGCCAAAACAAATAGTTGCCTCTTGAACTTTTGACTGTTTTGATCTGGGGTTGCTTCATTTAGTTGGATTAAAGTTTAGCAACATTATAAGGTGATAAAAGTAAGTCAGCCGAGTACAGAATGTTTTAAATGACTGCACCACCCCATCAGTGGATTCCATTCTCTCCTGAGAATACTGGCAGAGAGAGAGACTGGTATGTAGCACGAGGAATTATTCAGACACATAAATTTGCATTTACACTGTCTGCATATATATTAGACTATAAGTTGTATTTTGAGGATTAATTTGATTGATGAACAATTAAAATGTTTTATCCAAAATAGGTACTAAATCCTAAACACAAATATTTAAGAAATAAATAAGGAGGCTATAAGTTTTTATATGAGATAATTATTGGGCAACTGTTAGTAGGCAGAAATAACATGCTGTCAAACTAAATTTTGAATCTAATCTCATCTCATTATCCTCCGCTTAATCCTGTACTAGGGATCTAGGAGCATAAGGGGTGGGAGTTCCCGTACTCAGAGGAGAATATTTTGTACGTTGTCTAGATACATCCAGGACACAGAGCAAACCCTCATTCACGCAGATATCCACACATTATACAGGGACAATTTAGATAAGGTAATTTACCTTGAATCCGTGTTTTCAGACAATGTGAGGAAACTGGACACAGCAGAAATAGGTATCACCTAGATAGGTATTCGAACCTGGATCCACAATGCCAATCCATCACTGGGCACACACTATATAGGGGCAATTTAGATAAACCAATTTACCTTGAAACCATGTTTTTGGACTGTGTGACAAAAACCTGCATGGATACATGAGGAACAGGGAACTCCGACCAGATCAGAATTTAAACCTGAATCCACAATACCAATTTATTGCTGGGCACACACTCATGTCATATAGACACACACTATATAGGGGCAATTTAGATAGGGCAATGTACCTTAAATCCATGTTTTTGGACTATGGGAGGAACACACATGGACACGGGGAGAACATGGAAACTCCAACTAGGTCGGGATTTGAACCTGGATCCCCAGCTCTGAGAGGCGAATGTAATTATACATTCATTCATTCATTCATTCATTCATTATCTTCCGCTTATCCTCTATTAGGGTCGCGGTGGGGCTCCCCATGCCCATCCAGGGGAGAACATCTCGGGCGCTGGGCAGACAGACCCAGGACAGGGCGCCAATCCATCGCTGGGCACACACTCACTCACACAGACACACTCTAAACGGGGCAATTTGGAAAATTCAATTAACTTGATCCATGTTTTTGGACTGTGGGAGGAAACCGGAGAACCCGGAGGAAACCCACGCAGACACGGGAAGAACATGGAAACTCCACCCAGATGGGGATTCGAACCGGGAATCCCTAGCACTGAGAGGCGAACGTGCTAACCACTAAGCCACCGTGCCGCCCCTTATTCACTGAGCCAAAAAGTTCTTAAAGTCAAGTTAAAAAGAAGGCTGTCATTATTTTTACATATTAATAAAACAAACAAAAATACACTTTTATCTCTTTTTTAAACCTTTGTTGTTGCTAATTAGACCTGAGCTATACTTTGTTATGCAGTGTTTAATCTGTAACCGTGCATTGTGCATGATCATTTGTCATTTAAGGGAGTATGGACATATAATGACTCATGTGATTGCAGGCCAGGAAAAGGAAGCATGATGCATCCTAGCAGCAGGATTCCATGTGACACTTCCACTTCATCAAGAACAGGTGGCCTATGGCTGAGTCAGTCAGCTTTTATTCTCTTTTCCCTGTTAGTGAAAGCAGAAGCATTATTACAGCTTTTGGATGCACATCCTGTAACAAATCATATGCGAATATACTGAGACACAACCTGTGGCAGGATTTAATCAATTCAAGGAATCTCTCCTTTTATCAAGATTCCAATTTATCTTGCCATAATAAAGCAATGTATGGTGCGAATTTTTGTTCTGCACACCTGCTTGATCACCATATGGTCTGAGAACCATACTGCTGTGCAAAAAAAGTGAGTGAGTGGATCAGAGCCTGCATTACATCATTGGGTTATTTATCATTGTGGCTTTAATTGGCCTTATTACAAATAGCGTTAATGTTAGATCCTGCATGTTATTTTAACCCATACATCTTTATACATTCATTACCTTTCACCTAATCTTATGTTAGGATTCTGAGGAGTTTCTATTGACCATGCAGGGGAGAACGCCTCAGGCAGTAAGCAGATACACTCAGGACAGTGAACCAATCTATCACTGGGCACACACACACATTCACAATATGTAGGGACATTTTTTAGAGCATCTAATTCACATTCAATACATGTTTTTTGGAGTGTGGGAGGAAACCAAAGAAAGCAGAGAAACCCCACCCGGGAGGACATGGAAACCCAGATCGGGATTCGAATCTTCAGCACTGAGAAGCCGACTTGCTAACCACTAAGTCACTTGGCCAGCTCATACATATAAATAAGGTAAATTCCATCCATTACCTTCCACTTTATCCTATACTAGGGTCGTGGAGGCGGGGTTCCCCGTGCCCATCCAGGGGAGAATGTTTTGGGCGCTGGGCAGAAACACCCAGGATAGAGTGCCAATCTATCGCTGATCCTGGTTTTTCGACTGTGGGAGGTAACCAAAGTACATGGAGGAAACCCACGTGGACATAGGGAGAACATGGAAACTCCACCCAGATTGGAATTCGAACCGGTAATCCCTAGTGCTGAGAGGCGGACGTCCTAACCACTATAAATTGATTATAAATTGGGTGTGTGGTCAGTGGTTAGGGTGTTGGCCTATCTATCTGGGGTTCAATTCCCAGGTCCACTGAAGTTAGCATTGTGGGTATTCGAGCAAGACCCTCAACCCTCATTGCTCCAGGGATGCTGTGACCAACCCTGAGCTCTGACCCCAAAACAAGTTGGGTTACTTGTAAGTCGCTTTGGATAAAAGCGTCTGCTAAATAACCAAATGTAAATGTATGTAAATGTAAGGTGTGACAAAGTTCACTTCAAAATCCAATGACTGTCTGTCCTGTTCTGAAGCTAAATTAGATTTAGGCAAATGACCACTACATTAAGATGATATTGTTTGTATGGCTAAAGCGAGGTGAATTGCAGTGTTAACATAGCATGCTTGTTACTCCAAGCAAATCATATATAGACCCTGAGATTAGATGTAGAATAGATTTATATATCTTAAGAACAGTGTGTTTATCTGTTTTATCTTCTCATCTCATGTCATTTTCTTTCATTTATTCCTATGCCAAATGCATGATAAATCAGTAATTGGAGTGTTGGGCTTGCAATCTAAAGATTGCGGTGTTGGCAGTGTGTGTGCTTGAGTGGTGTTCTTAATTCTCATTGTTTCAGTAGTGCTGTATTATGATTGATATTGTGAACAACATTAAGCTGGAATGAGCTTTATAGTTTCTTTAAATAAAAGAACCATAAAATGATGTAATGAATTATTGCAGTCTGTTCTGTGTTTATAAGATAAGATATGGAAGTGTTTAGTAAAGACCCCTTTCATTACCTTAGTACATTTTATATCAAATAATAAAGGTTTGATTTAAACAAAGTAAAACAAAGTTGTTTTGTGTTACAGTACTACTATTTAAATTCCGATTGTTGTCAGGCTGTTTCTGGCTCAGTCGCTTGTTATATTACTGGTTGACCAGGATTTTAAAACCCATGACTTCACCTCATATATATTTGTGTGTGTGTGTGTGTGTGTGTATACACCAAACTCAGAAAACTAATCAAACCAACCATTCTGAGAAAGAAATTGTACAACTGGGTAACATTTCTGTTCTGGGCTCCACATATACTGTGCTGAAGAAAAATACATTTATTTAAAGATCAAATGTTCTTTGAAAGATAATGATGTAGCAGAAGACAAGTTGTATCTATTTGGAATTAAAAGGAACCAATGTACTTTTCCTTGATGAAACATTAAGGGATATTTAGAAGAGTGTGTCTACACGGTTTCAAACAAACTCATTTCAAATGGAATTGCTTCATTTGCTACATCTAAATACATTTTTACACCAGTCAGCCACCACATACAAAACACATGGGAGTTTTAATATGGCTTATTGGTATGTATATATATATATATATATATATATATATATATATATATATATATATATATATATATATATATTCATTCATTCATTATCTTCCGCTTATCCTCTATTAGGGTCGCGGTGGGGTTCACCATGCCCATCCAGGGGAGAACATCTCGGGCGCTGGGCAGATAGACCCAGGACAGGGCGCCAATCCATCGCTGGGCACACACTCACTCACACAGACACACTCTATATGGGACAATTTTGAGAATTCAATTAACTTGTTACATGTTTTTGGACTGTGGGAGGAAACCGGAGAACCCGGAGGAAACCCACGCAGACACGGGGAGAACATGGAAACTCCACCCAGATGGGGATTCGAACCGG
>JAFMOD010000228.1:2687592-2748560 GCA_019802435.1 Corydoras maculifer
CAGAAGAGCATCTCTGAACGCACAGTACGTCGAACTTTGAGGCAGATGGGCTACAGCAGCAGAAGACCACACCGGGTGCCACTCCTTTCAGCTAAGAACAGGAAACTGAGGCTACAATTTGCACAAGCTCATCGAAATTGGACAATAGAAGATTGGAAAAACGTTGCCTGGTCTGATGAGTCTCGATTTCTGCTGCGACATTCGGATGGTAGGGTCAGAAATTGGTGTCAACAACATGAAAGCATGGATCCATCCTGCCTTGTATCAACGGTTCAGGCTGGTGGTGGTGTCATGGTGTGTGGAATATTTTCTTGGCACTCTTTGGGTGTTATTTGAAAGTGTACAAACTCTTGGCTGAGACTTTTCTTGCTGTTACTAGATATTTGTTTTTTCATACTGCAGTTTTAGTTGTAAGTCATTTCTTTATTTTGCCTTCATCCCAAACCTTATTTTATTCCTCTGGCAAAAATGTCATTCATGGACACAAGCCACATTAACAACTTAGAATATAAAGCCAACTGCAGCATTTTGACCTTTCTTGGAGTTGACAGCATTATTTTCTGCCACTAAAGAAGAATGTGAGCAGATAAATAACCTTAGTCTGATATTAAGCAAACATAAGAAAGTAGTAACCTTGGAACACCTGGATCTTGTGAAGGAGCAAGTACAAAGCAGTTGCATATTGTCATTAATAAGCTCCATATGGAAACCATAAAGAAGGTATGTAAGGAGAAATGTAGGGTTTATTTGCAGCAGAGCTCGATCAGAGGGAGTATGTTGTAAGATGGAAATGTTTGACGTCATGCACACTTGCCTCCAGCTCTTTGATTATTAGCAGCTGACAGACACCATCCCCCTCTTCTTAGTTTTGTCTTTTTAGGTCTTCTTGTATACATTCATTTACTGAAACAGCACCAATAATATAGGGTTATTTATATTTAATTATAACACTGTGCAGTTCAAAAGTTAAATCCTTCCCTTTTTTGTTAAATCTACATTACTTTTAATTATTTATGCTACTAGTCTTGGAAAATGAATTGAATATTTGAAAGATGATGATGTCATGACTAGTGGCTGTGTGTATGTGTGTGTTAAAATGTGAGGGGTGAATCACAAACAGCACCTGATATATTGTAACATGAATATCTTTGAGTCAATGTGTGTTGTTCTCTCATTTGAGTCCCTTAAATTAATGAGCCTGCTGATTGACTAAATGTAAATGTAATTTTGTTCATTCCTTTACTCTGTTCTATAATGGTCAAGACTACCACATAGCAGGGATAATTTGGGTTGTGACTGTTTCTCAGTACTACAGTGACACTGAGTTGGTGGAGGTGTATTAGTACATCTTTTGTTGATACATGTACATTATATTACATTTGGACATTTAGCAGATTTTGGATTTATAGTGACGGAACGATGGCTTAGTGGTTAGCACGTTTGCCTCTCAGCACTAGGGGTTCCCGGTTCGAATCCCATTCTGGGTGGAGTTTCCATGTTCTCCCTGGTTCCACATGGGTTTCCTCCGGGTTCTTCCTCCCACAGTCCAAAAACATGGAATAAGGTCAATTGAATTCTCCAAAAAAAATTACCCCATATAGTGTGTATCTAAGTGAGAGAGTGTGTGCCCAGGCATCCTGTCCTATGTGTATCTGCCCAGCGCCCGAAACGTTCTTCCCTGGATGGGCATGGGGAACCCCACTGCGACCCAAGTAGAGGATAAGGCGGAAGATAATGGATGGATGGATAGCGACTTTTCCTGAAGCAATAAAGGATTCCTGGTCCCACAATGTACAATAGCTGAAGTGCCTTTGAGTGAGGCACCTTAGCCCAGTTGCTCCAAGTTGCTGTACAAGGCTGCCCACCACTTTGGGCACGTGTGCTCACTTAATTAGTGTGTGTATATGAGGGTGTGTTACTGCACAGAGGGGTTGTAAATAGCTAATTCCTCTATGCATAAGCACAGTACACAGAATAGATCACTACATTTACATTAAATTTACATTTAGTCATTTAGCAGATGCTTTTATCCAAAGCGACTTACAAATGGGAACATTACAAGCCAGATTTTATAATGTAAAATCATCAAACCTGATTGTTATTTGATGCTGCGCACCCCCCCCCCCCTTTTTATTTATTTCTTTATTTTTTAGGCGGCACGGTGGCTTAGTGGTTAGCACGTTCACTCCTCAGTGCTAGGGATTCCCGGTTCGAATCCCCATCTGGGTGGAGTTTCCATGTTCTCCCCGTGTCTGCGTGGTTTTCCTCCGGGTTCTCCGGTTTCCTCCCACAGTCCAAAAACATGGATCAAGTCAATTATTCATTCATTCATTATCTTCCGCTAATCCTCTATCAGGGTCGCGGTGGGATTCCCCATGCCCATCCAGGGGAGAACGTCTCGGGCGCTGGGCAGATAGACCCAGGACAGGGAGCCAATCCATCGCTGGGCACACACTCACTCACACAGACACACTCTATATGGGGCAATTTTGAGATTTCAATTAACTTGATCCATGTTTTTGGACTGTGGGAGGAAACCGGAGAACCCGGAGGAAACCCACGCAGACACGGGGAGAACATGGAAACTCCACCCAGATGGAGATTCAAACCGGGAATCCCTAGCGCTGAGAGGCGAACCTGCTAACCACTAAGCCACCGTGCCGCCTCAAGTCAATTAAATTCTCAAAATTGCCCTATATAGAGTGTGTCTGTGTGAGTGAGTGTGTGCCCAGCGATGGATTGGCGCCCTGTCCTGGGTCTCTCTGCCCAGCGCCCGAGACGTTCTCCCCTGGATGGGCATGGGGAACCCCACCGCGACCCTAATAGAGGATAAAGCGGGAGATAATGAATAAAAGGATTTATTTTTTACAGCAGGTATTTGTTAAAAAGAAGCGTCTTCACTTTATCACTTTGTTAAATTGATAATGAGTGAGGAATCTAGTAGTGGAACTTTAGCATTCCAAGTGACGTATTTTAATTCGCAGGATTTGTCAGTGAATCGTAACGCTGTAACCTGAACAGTGCAGAGCCTGATGCCGCGGTCTCCATGTTTAAATCTTTTATCTTGGCGGTCGTTCCCTCGCCGTCATTAAAAAGCCGGTTAAAGTTGCGCATGCGCAATAGACACGGAACCAAGCCTTGAATCCAAAATGGCAGGAGCAGAAGGAGACGACTCGCTGTACCCTATCGCTGTTTTAATTGATGAACTTAGAAACGACGATGTTCAGGTATTCGGAAAACCTACAGGGAATGTTTAAGAATAAATTTCGTTTGAAACCTCGCTTTTAACGAACACATCCGAGACAGGAAAAGGCTCCGTGTGTTAGCGGGCTAAGTGCGGTTAGCATTGTGCTCTCTGCACTGCCTTCCGATTTAAATACATTAATCAACAAATCGAATTTAGTTCCAACACAACAACGAACTCAACGTGACGCGTTTTCCAACGATCCTCTTCAGCTCTGTAATAAATGTGACCTATTATATAAGCACAGTTGACGCTGGCGGTTTGAGGCGTCGAGATGGATTCAACACCCAAATAACCTCCGCCAGCTTTCACTTCATCAGCTTTAGTTTACACCTTATATTATTATTTTTTTCAAAATTCGGTTATTACTTCTATGTTCTCATGTATGCTTTCGTCGTATTGTCTCACTTCTTATATTATATAGTCTGTAACATTCACCTCGGTTAAGGAATGCGTTAAAAAAAAAACCTTATCGTACCTTCTATTGTAAATTCAATATATATATATAATGTATGTGTCTGTATGTGTGTGTATATATATATATATATATATATATATATATATATATATATATATGCAAAAGAAGGAGGATGTTAATAATTAATTAAATTGAGTCATTTCACAACCAGGGCCAAAAAAACGCAATAAGAACATTTTAATCATTAAAATAAATAATTTCACAACCAGGGCCACAAAAAGGCAATAAGAGCATTTTAATCGGGAGCTTTACTTTGCAAATGTTAGAGGAAAATTTTTCAGTGCAGCATAAATCATCCAGCTTGGCTGTTATAGCAGTCCATAATGTAGTTACCTTTAAACTAATATTGTCTTAAAGGATGTCACAGTAGTTATAGTTCTTGTCATACATCAAGCCTCTGGTCCTGTGTAGAGTGAACATGGGTCCATGTTCTCTATATCTGGGTTTCCTTCCTTCTGTTTACAGTCCAAAAATATGCAGTAGACAAATGTCTCCTCTTCTTTGAGCAATGTGATAGGCTCTGGTGACCCAGCCCCTTTCCACAGTATTTTGCCACGGGGTGGCCCTGGCCAGTATAGCTAAATTAAAAAATGATGGTATTTATGATATTTCGGTAGTATTTGTGTAACACAGGACACCATGTTTAAGCTTAAGTGCTATTATTTTGTTTTATTGTTATTTTTTTTATTTATATTTTACAAAATAACATTAAGGTTAAGCTAAAATATTCTTTCCAGTTAAACTACCCACAGCTCGAACTGTACTGTAATAATATCAAATCATTTAGCAGTTATTAAACTGCTAGTGTACAAGTTGTTAAGCTGTGGTTAAAACTTAAATGTGTGTTTTTTTGTATTTTGATATGTATTTTGTATTTTTTAACATTTATTTTCAGTTGAATTCTAATATTCTAATCTGTGTGTGATTTTTTTTTTTTTTTTCAGCTGCGCTTGAACAGCATCAAAAAACTGTCAACTATTGCTTTGGCTCTGGGGGTTGAAAGGACTCGCACAGAGCTGCTACCCTTCCTGACTGGTATGTTTTTGTCTATACTTAAAATGTTCTTAAAGATGCCAGGGCCTTGCACACTGCTTGTATCAAAAAAAGGTGGGAAAACATCCTAGACTATACTATATTCAAAATGAATATTCAGCTAATTAGGCATTTCTTTATCACCAGACGGGTATGGCTTTAGGAGCCTGTGAAAAAAGCTGGAGCTACTAGGAGAACATGAACACTTTTCTACACAGAAAGGAATTTAAACGAATACATTAATATTTAATATTATTTTACAAGTTGTGTGTGTAAAGTACCAGCCAAACGTTTGGAGACATGACTTTTTTTCCTCCATTTTTGTCCATTTGAACCTTTCTACATACTGTGAAGATGGACTTTGTAGTTTTTCTAATTACAGAATGTAGATTATTTATTTGTGGACTACAGTACACACTTACTGCATAGGTTTTATTACAGAATTAACAATACACCACAAAGCATATCTGTTCTGTGATCATTCTAAGCAATAGAGAACAGAGTACCAATAGAGCAGGAAGGATGTGAACACACATTTTTACTGGCACTGAATGTATACATTTCTGTAAAGCAATTTGTAAGGTAAATAAAATCATGTAATAAAATATATATTTTCCTCTATTATTGGTACAAAAATGATTGGCTTTTATATACACACAGGTTGTGTAACATCTCATAAAAATGCTCAGTTGCATAACATGCCAAACCTGATTCACCATCAGACAGCTGCTAACAGATTATACATTATACAAACAACAAATGTTTACAACAGTGATTGACATTTATAACGCATGTCTTTTCTCTGTGCAAGCTGGTGCGCACACATAGTCTATTTAACTTTATAATTCACTATGAACTTTAGTACTAAAGCTAATAACCACACAAGTGCTTTTTCCTCAGTATGTTAATATTTTTCTTCTTTTCCTTTGCAGACACCATTTATGATGAGGATGAGGTGCTTCTTGCCCTGGCGGAGCAGCTTGGTAATTTCACCATGCTGGTTGGAGGGCCAGATTTTGTGCACTGCCTCCTGGTACGTCCTTTTTAACAGTGTAAATGTTTCACAATGCCTTCAACTCACAATTTATTATTGTAGCTTAAATAAATTGTATTATGAATTGCAATTTAAGACACTGCTGAACTATACAGAGTTCTTTAGTACAATTATGCAGTTATGTTACCCTGTAATATTGTATTAATAATATTTTTCCTTTGATGTTTACTCAAGATGATCAACTTTGATGTTCTTTTAAACAAACCGAATAATATATAGTTCAAAATGCTCTTATGTATTTGGTACAACGTGCCAATATGACTTGTATATGTGTAGATTTCTAAAACCATTGCGACAGTTCAAAAGTTTGATACTGGTATTTTTAAAATTATGTAATTTTTGGTAACATTAAGATAATTAGAAATAGTTTGCTTGAATACTGGGTGTTGGCGCTCAAAGTTAAATGCGGTGATAACTAGAGCTATCAGCATTATTTGTACCTCATGTTCCTTATTGTTTGCAGCCACCACTGGAGAGCCTGGCTACTGTAGAGGAGACAGTGGTTCGGGACAAGGCTGTCGAATCCCTGCGCAAGATCTCTCAGGAGCACTCGCCTGTCGACTTGGAGGTACACTTTGAACCTCTGGTGAAGCGGCTGGCCAGTGGTGACTGGTTCACTTCTCGGACCTCTGCTTGTGGTTTGTTCAGCGTGTGCTACCCACGTGTGTCAAGCACCGTGAAGGCAGAGATTCGTCAGTATGTACCTCACCAGTAACATCTGCTTTGTGGTTGATTTAAAATTTTTTTTTGGAGTGTTAAATATTAAAAATCTGACCATCACAGGCATTTCCGTACCCTTTGCTCTGATGACACGCCCATGGTGCGTCGTGCTGCTGCCTCGAAACTGGGTGAATTTGCTAAAGTTTTGGAGCTCGACTATGTTAAGAGTGACATCATCCCTCTATTTACAGCACTGGCTTCTGATGAGCAGGTAGAACTTCACTCTTGCTATGACATGTCTATAAGACCTAGGTGTCTGTAAGGTGTTTGACTTTCTTCTCTGGCATCATGCAGGACTCTGTGAGACTTTTGGCTGTTGAAGCTTGCGTTAGCATAGCCACTCTGCTACCCCAGGAAGACTTGGAGGCTCTTGTGATGCCCACTCTGCGTCAGGCGGCTGAGGACAAATCATGGCGTGTGCGCTATATGGTGGCTGACAAATTTTCAGAGGTAAACTTTTAATACAAGTAAGATTCCTGGGTGACATATCCCTAAATATTGCATATATGTGTTGTCTCGAGTACTTGTTAAGTTCACTATCTTCTGTTTTTTTTTTCCCTTTGCTTGCTTTTGTGGTGTTTAAATGTAATATATCAATTTGTCAATTTCTTTGACTTCATGGCCATAACAATTTGTGCGTTGTCAATAGGAAATTACTTGCTGCTTTCCATTCAAATAAGTTCCCAACTGTGACTCTTAGGGGGTGACTATTGCTGTTATAATAAGCCCTAATCATGTCTGCCAACAGGTTAATAATCTAAACCTGCCACTGACTAAATGGAAAAACCATAAGCTTAATGTATTTGATGTGGTAAAGACACTTTACTTAGTTTCATTTAAAAGTGTGTGTAAAAGCAACAAGGTCAAAAGCTAAACCATTAAAAAGCATTAATTGTCATGTAGTAACTAATGTATGTTAACTTGCAATCCACTGAAATTGTCCTATGTTGTTAATAATAATAATAATAATAATAAATTTAAAAGAGAATGATCAAGGTAACTGAATCAAACACAAGTTAGGGTGACATCCAAAATGTGAAGGTGGTGTTCTAATAAAAGTTTTAACAGTACTTTGGTGCAGCGACGTTTAATTGAATCATACAAACAGATGGTCAACCAAGTACATGGAATGAACAGTAGCACAATGTACCTTGAAAATTTATTCAAATTTCCCAGATGTCAAAAAGAGCATTAATTCATTTAATTTGGTATTCATGAAGAAATAAATGCAGAAATGTATGTTTAAATGTCTGAAAATGTAAGTAGTGTAATATAGTCTTGCCTGAAGTTTCTTAAAGTCCGTTAAGTTATTTTGTTTTGAAGGTTGTTCGGCCTTCTTTTATTTCTTTAGTTAAAACTTATCAATGCACAATTTATTATTGCACATGCACTTAATACATTTTTTAAGCTATTTTTTATTTTTTGCTGCTTTTGTTTTTGCACAGTTGCAAAAAGCAGTGGGACCAGAGATCACCAAGAATGATCTGGTTCCAGCATTTCAGAGTCTGCTGAAAGATTGTGAAGCAGAAGTTCGAGCTGCTGCAGCCAATAAGGTCAAAGGTAAGACAATTGGATTTTCCACAACCTTCACTTGAGTCTTACCATATTTTTAAAAAATTGTTTCAAAGAACAAAACAAAAAAATATTCAGTGCTCACGGTGCATTTTCAAATGAGCTTTATTTCTGTGCACAGAGTTCTGTGAAAATTTGCCTGAGGACAGTAGAGAGACTATTATCATGACTCATGTGCTGCCTTGTGTCAAGGTAATGTACTTTCAATTCTGCTTTCCCTCAGTCATCTGTTCTGTAAGCATCATGTTTACCATTAAGGCCATCATTAAACCATGCTGTGATGTCATTGGTGTTATTCAGCTAAACCACTAACCAGCTGCATCACTTCCTCAATATGCAGCAACATTGACCTGTGACCCTATACTTTTAACACCTTTCTAGTAGAAGTAAAAAAAAAAACTTATAATTTTAGTTACAATGTTGAAGAAACTTTCTTGATTAACACATCTCTTAGTATTAAACAGATCATTCTGTGAATAATAATTTAGTAAGAACAATCATACAAATTCATGTCCATGACCTTAACAAGCTCGGATAGTCTGAAGCATAAGTTATGCTCATATTTGGTGTTCTGGTTCTAAGTGAGCTTTTCAGAACAAATAAATATTTATATATATATCAGAATCAGATTTTCTGAGGAAATGTACCTCCTGTAAAGTCTTGGTTTTCTAAATTTTAAGCTTGTTTATTTATCATGTTACTAATATTTTAACATGTGAGCTAAAGCTACTGTCAATTGAGTTGTCATGTGACCTGACATCAGCATGGTGTCAATAAGTTTTCATTAATAAAAAAAAAGTTATTTAATTAATTTGTTATTTTATTATTATTATTATTATTTCACTATTTTATAAGTTCACTTTTATTAATCTTTTTTCCCAGACTTTTTTGTTTAGCTTGCTAACCACTTTAATGACCTAGTTTGTAACATTGGGCGAATTGAGTAGGCAAGCATATAGAAACCCAACCCCTCTTGGATATTTTGACATCTCCAGTGTACAAATAAGAATGCTGTTGAATGTTGTTCTAGTTTTTGAATTTATATTATTATCTATTTATTTATTTATTTATTTTTTTGCTCTATGTGATGTTGCTGTCTATGAGGAAAATTTTGCCTACTGTATATTTGGACATATAGCCTTTCTTGCCTACAGCTTTTATCTTCTATGTAGTATGAACTTGGTTATTTCAGACAGCTGTAGTTAGACATTTTTATCCTTTTTTATATACATCATGTAGACCTGTACATTTGGAGTTTGGTAGGTAGCAAATTTAATTGATTAGTTGCCAACTATTTTAATAATCTGTCTAAGTCCTTATACCATTTGATCTAGCAGTGAAGTTCCATTGCTTCACACAAGTGGAGAAAGCAGCGTTGTGTTTATGTGTTTATCATGTTCAATAGCACACCTCCAGTACACGGGATGTTCTCCTTCCAGCTACTTCAAACTTAGCTTGTCCATAAACTTTCAAGTGTTTAAATGCCACTTTGAAACTGATTTGAAACTCCCTTTTCTTACTCACTGGTGCTAATTTAAGGTGAAGCTCTCAATTTTCCTGGGTAACACAGTGGTGATTTCTAATTAGATGTAGTCAAGAGCTCTGACAGGCTGCGCTCATCAGCTGAAGGGTAATCACCTTGTCTCTGATTAGAACCACTAGAGAATAAATGGACTGTTTTTCTCCCATCTGCTTCTCCAACAGGAGTTGGTGTCAGACACGAATCAGCATGTGAAGTCCGCCCTGGCTTCTGTCATCATGGGCCTCTCCACTATCCTGGGCAAGGACAACACCGTGGAGCATCTGCTCCCTCTTTTCCTGGCTCAGCTGAAGGACGAGGTATGAGATTAGGCTCATTGCCCAAAGCTTCTGCACTCATCTTCTCTTCCTTTCTTTCTTATTACAGGCTTTGCAGCTTCTATTCAGTTTTGCATTCTTTTCATTATGCTAGGCTTTTTCCATCATGCCTGGGATTGTGTTGAATCGCAGGTGTTTTTTGAAAACGTTTCGTACGTTTTGTCAGTTTGTTGCCAGGTTTCCTGAGTCAAGGCACATGCACTGGCAGACTGTCAAAGATACTTTCAGGGACCTTACACTCAATAATTCCTGTTTTGACTGAGAATTAATCTGTCCTAAGAATGTCAAAATATTAACTAAATAAAACTGCACATGGAGCTAGTGCATCCACCTCAATTTCTTATGCCTTTATATTTACGTAACAAATTACATAGTAAAGTCATATTTAGGTTTAAGCTACCAGCTTTTCTTACATCACTGATCCACCAGTCTGAGACTTTTTGTGTGCTTTTCTTTAATGTTCATTATTTTAGTTGTCTTGATGACCTTGTTGTCCTTTCTCAAACAGCTTTTTTTTGTCCACAGCAGATGAATTAGCTTATTTGTGTTTACTTTATAAAAACCAATTCAAGATTAAATTGAACAAATGATTATGTCTAACAAATGAACATGACTAAGCCTTAACTGCTACATGAGTACTGGCCATTTGATTTTCCTTTCAACTCTACTATTGGGGCAGTTACAATCTGAATTGGGGTAAAAAGTATTTTAGTTTTGATGTTTTGTTACTTTTCTGTGGGGCATGATCTGAAAGCCCCTTGCCTGCTTTTTGGTTTATTGCCATTCTTGTGATTTGTCAAACACTTTTTCGCCACCCGCATCTCTTCCTCACACAACATCCGTACACTTTTTTGCCTTCCACTTACCAGGTGGTTTCATCCTCAGCATTCTTTTCCCATTATAAACCTCATCTCTTATCTGCACATATAAAAAAAAAATCTTAATATAGCCTCTCATTTTCTCTTAAACAGCTTAGAGCAATCAAACTCCTGCATTATCTTGACCTGAACACAATAACTTATGGTTATCAGTTCTGTACTGAGCTTGTCATTATAATTAAATATCAGCCCGACCTCTTAAGTAGCTGGACAATATTCAGACTTTTATCCAATTTAAATGTTAACAGTAATGGTCTTGTTTATGCTCACAGTGTCCTGAGGTGCGCCTGAACATCATCTCCAACCTGGATTGTGTGAACGAGGTGATCGGTATCCGGCAGCTCTCTCAGTCTCTGCTGCCTGCTATAGTTGAATTAGCAGAGGATGCCAAGTGGAGGGTGCGCCTTGCCATCATTGAGTACATGCCACTGCTAGCAGGCCAGCTGGTGAGTTCGGCCCCTTTCACACTTAAATATTAATTACATCTTGCAGGGAAGTTTACATTTGGGGACTTACTGTTGCCCACTACCGGAGGGTTTTTTTCAATATGAAAAGTTTTTTGATGTTTTCATTTGAACATAAAATAATGCGCTGCCCAAATTGTTTTCTATATTCATATGTATTCATCAGTTATTAGTTGGAGGGTATATTCACAGAATAAATGTACAAAATTCTGTTTTAATTTAAATAAATCATTTCACTTCAATCTTGTAATGTCCAACTGAATTCTCAGGCACATGCTTTTTATTTGTTCTTATTATAAGCTGACTGTCTTTGCCCAGCAAAATTATATTACCACCTGCTGCCATGACATTCTAACTACAGTGTGTTTACACGTTTTCAGAATCCATGTGGAGCAGGTCCGTTATCAGAATGTTAGAAATGGAGATAATTTTAGAACATTTATTCTTTATCTAGGGAGATCAGGACATCTAGCTCAGAAATAAACAAAACCTAATTGAAAGTCTTTTATTTTCATATGGTAATCAGTGTTTTTTATTTTATTTTTTTTTTTAGGTTCATTGTCTAGAAAAAAAGTAAATTTATAAAGTGAATTATGTGGCAGTAAACTAATCATCTCAGCTCTGACCGTCAGGGTGATCTCATAGTATTTGACTAGCTGTATTCCGCTGGTGATTTACTGTGTTTTGACACATGCAGGAACCTTTTGGCACACAAATTCATGCTTAATTAAACATCTGCTTTTATCAATGAATGGCTTCTTAAAGGCATTGAGTTTTGGTTGAAAAGTAAGAAAGCTAACAAACTTTAAAAAAAAAAAGAGATGAATTTTACTTGTACATAAATGTACATAAAATTAAATAATTTACGTAATTGACCATCTAAAGACATTTATGAATTTCTCTTCTATTTGTTGTGCTTTTCATTACTAGGGAGTGGAGTTCTTTGATGAGAAGTTAAATTCCCTGTGCATGGCATGGCTGGTAGACCACGGTAAGTTCCTCTGTTGCTCTCTGGTCTGTTTTTAATTTTTTTTAATTTATTTTTTTTACACTACACAAAATACAAAACACTTAAGACTTTTCACACAATCAAGCCTAATTGGTGTTCCTTAGCAGCTATTTCTTTTGCCTGACTCCTCCTCCTTCAGCACTCCTGCCAAAAGCAGGATGAGGCGACGTGCAGGTCGGCAGCTTCTTTCCTACCTCCCACTTTGATAAGAATCCTGCAGCACCCAGGAAATTCCATAAGCTCTATTTTTATTTTCTCATTTTTTTCTTGCTTGTTATTCATGCAGTTTATTTATTTTCCATTTAACACAACACGCCTTTCTTTAAGGAGTTTTGTGGTGGTGGTGTGTCCTGCTTGTAGGACATGGTTTGTCTCAGTGAATCATGCACAGCATGTAGCACTGTATCTGGGATTCATGTAAAGAAAAGAATTTTTCTTTAATTCTTTGCATTCTTTCTGCTTCAAATTAATTCAGCCTCAGTGGTGTAAAACCCGTTAAAACTTTTAGGGTTATAAACAGCTCATTTGTATGTCAAACTGTAATTTAGTTTTACTTGTTTAAATAGCTTGCTTACAGCAAACATGCAAACTGCAGATATTTGTAAGGTCTCTCTCACACACACACACACACACAAGGACCAGATGGCTTACATCACTGAAACATTCCTGTCTATCACCATCTCCAGTACCAGGCCAGTTGCATAAGCATCACAGAGGATTAATCTGGGCCACAGTTCTTTGCTTGTGGTGCACAACACTTCACACACTTTTAAAGATGGTTTATTAGTGGATTTAATTTTTTCTTCTTTTCCCTTTTCAAATTGTCCTGGTTGATGGCTGTGCATTCTGCACATGTTTATCACATTTGTCTTGATCTGTTTTTATTCAGTCTGGATCATTTGTTTATTTGCTAGAAGTTTAAAAGCTCCATGGACATTTTAAGGTGGATAATCTGGGTTTCGAAATTAGTTTTGCTGTGTGTATGTGGATAAAGCTTTTAATTAAGTCATTTCAGTTTTTATGGTTATTTTATATCCATAATTGTGGATAAACGGATAATTCCCCTTAATATGTTTAAAAACTAAAACATTTATACATAGCTGAAACATTTATACAAGCATTAAGTCTTAGGCAAAGTTTTATTCACAGGCTGTTAGTGATTAGTGGAACAAGGTTACAAGTAAATATTGCTTTACAAGTATTGTATAAAGCTTAACTTTTCAGTAGCGGGCTTAAGTCTTTGAGCACAATACCAAAACAAGGGTTTTTCTTTTCAGAAATGTTATTTATTCAGAGAACTGACTTGTGTTGAATCACCCTCTGTGTAAAGAACTTTTATTATCTAAATGAGCAGTGATGTTCTAGAGCGTGAGTCACGGCTTATTACTTTTATGAAAGGAAACAACTTGATGAGGTACACCAATGTTTTAATTCATTTATCCATTATCTTCCGCTTTATCCTATATTAGGGTCGCGGGGGGGGGTTCCCCATGCCCATCCAGGGGAGAAAGTTTCAGGCGCTGGGCAGATACACCCAGGACAGGGCGCTAATCTATCCCTGGGCACACACTTACTCACACACACACACACACAGACACGCACACACACATTCTATATAGGGCAATTTGGAGAACTCAATTGACTTCTCGGAAACCGGAGAACCTGGATGAAACCCACACGAACACGGGGAGAACATGGAAACTCCACCCAGATGGGGATTCGAACCCGGAATCCCTAGTGCTGAGAGGCGAACGTGCTAACCACTAAGCCACCGTGCTGCCCTGTTTTAATTCAGAAATGTGTTTTACTTTATATTCACAATAAATTTTACTTCCACTACACATAATAGTCTGTAAACAGTTGGTGCAAGGTGGCAAACATAAGGACTTTTTTAGTTTCACGTATTTATCTTTATCAGTTTTATTCTACAATAAAGGATTAAACAAGTAAATTCAGAACACATTTTCACCGTTTAAAAGTTTGGACACACCACGTTCTTACTCCGTTGTTTATTTTCTCCACAGACTTTATTTATTTATTTATTTTACTTCCCTGTTGGTTCTCTTGTCTTGATTGTTCAGGACCATCACAGAACAGGTATACTTTGGGCTGCTGTAGTTTCATTTAAACTCCTCCGTGACACTGCTGGGATAGGAATAATGCACCAACCAAAAAATTACTGCTCTGTGGTGCTTCTATTTGAGTCCTGACTATTAGAGTAAAGGGGAAGTACACAGCATGTCCTGTAGTCCACAAACAGATAGATTACAGTCTGGAATTGTAGAACTACAAAGTCTATCTTTATAGTAAGTGGAACTGATAACATGGACAATAAGCGGAGTATAAAGAAAGTGTATCGATTCTTTCAGTGGGTTTTTTTTTTTCCGTTGGTCTCCCTCTCTCAGAACTATTTGTGTAATAAACACAGCTGATCATATAATCACTTATTCTTTTGGTCTGCACAAATAGTCTCAATGTAGAACATCAGTTTTCATGGGCAGCTTTTCGATGTTTTATGGTCTGCTTAAACATCACAAACTTGTTTTCAGTTTATGCCATCCGTGAGGCTGCCACCTGTAACCTGATGAAACTAGTGGAGAAGTTTGGAGCAGATTGGGCACAGAATACCATCGTGCCTAAAGTCCTTGCCATGGCCAACGATCCGAACTACCTGCATAGGATGACCACACTGTTCTGCATCAATGTAAGTTTTGTTATTAATCCATAACAACAAAAATAAATGTTTCTAGCACCTTAGGTGTAAACTGTTATTAGAGGTGTCTAAAGAACCTCCCCCAGGAATGTGACATTATTTTTTTTTTAAAACCCTGCAGGCAAAAACATAATTTATTTTCAACAATAAAGGCTCGTAACAGTTTCCCATGAAACTCTTTAAATGTTTTGCTGCATAGCTAGGAATAAGATGCATGATGATTACTTAAAAGGGTTTTGATATCTTGATTTGTTAATGTTTCTTGTAGTGTTTAAAACGTTGTGCCTTCACACATGACACTACCGGGTGTCAACACATCTCAACTACAACTTTATTCTTTTTAAGTCATATTTAACAAATGTTCTCAAACATTTAGTTAAAACTGTTATACTTAACATCCAGCAGTTGTGATAATTGGGTTCTGAGGGAATTTATGGAAATTAATTCACAGCACTAACTGGACAGAGCTAATTGCTAAGAAGCTGGGAGCTGCTTAGAATAGTGGGGGGAGGATAAATTCTTAAATGCCGAGGTGAATAGATGATTGTGAAGCAATTTACATGTGTCAAATAGTTTTTCTAAATGATAACAGTGTGGAATTTGCAAGTTCAGTACCTGGGTAGTCCACACTGTATGCAAGTCAAACTTTAAGCTATGTGCACAAATTAGCTTAAAGTTATATACCAGTCACAGTGAAATCCTGTGCTTATAAAATTGCATTGATCATTTTATCAAAATGCAGCCCTCTGAATTGTAATTAAAATCAAGTTGGGTGTCTTGATTTTTATGCTTGCGTTGTATAATGTAATTAGTTTCATAATCATAACTTTTTTTATCCTCCACTATATGTTATATGCAACAGATCATAGCAAATACTGAAATACAACAGTTCTCAGCAGTGAAAGTTGGGTTTGAAGGGATTTTGTTGTGTAAGTGGGCGGAGCCAAGTGCTTTAACACTGCAAACCACTTAAATGAGAAGTGGGGGACAATTCTTGGATGCAATGTAAATAGTTTCCAAGATCAGGTGTGTTTAAGAATCAATCACTGGGTCTGGAGTGACTTCCATTAAAGGTCAAAGTAAAACACACAGCTGATCAGATACCATTATCATCACAAGCAATGGCTGAGAGTGTAAGTTGTATATATCTGCCAATTAACATGTTTGGAATGCAGTTGTCTTAGTCAAGACAATTAATAAATGGTTCACGTTTAGTAAAATCACTGTTATGACAGTTTGTTTACTCTGTGGTGTCGAATGTGTGTGTCATTTGTCTGCTTTTATGTGTACATCATTAGGCTCTTTCTGAGGCCTGTGGACAGGATATCACCACCAAGCACATGCTGCCAGTTGTCTTAAAAATGGCCGGTGACCAGGTTGCCAACGTACGCTTCAATGTAGCCAAATCCCTACAAAAGATTGGACCAGTTGTAGAAAGCAAGTAAGTGATTTGTACCTAACAACAAATCAGTTTGAAACAGCGTCCATGAGAATAAACAAAAGACGCCGGTAACAATAGGAACAATATGCATGACATAATGATTGTAGAACACTTTTGTATTTTTGAGTTTCTTATGTACGTTGCTGACATTTCAATAAGCCACCTGTCATTGCTTCCTTAGTGCCCTGCAGGTAGAGGTAAAACCTGTTTTGGAGAAGCTTGCCACAGACCAAGATATGGATGTGAAGTACTTTGCTCAGGAAGCTATTAGTGGTATGTGTGTTTTTATCACCTTTTGGTCTTGAACTGTCAAATAATTTGCACAAGCTTGGTTATTGTGACTAATAGCTATGACGATGAGGCTTCTTCAGAATAGGTTTGGAGCACTGCTGCGTAGTTGGTAAACATCCGGTCACATTTGCCAGGTATAATGGTAGCATCCCATTAAAGTTAGACAGAATGCAACATACATTTAGTGGAAATATCCCGACTCCCTTTCCTTTCTCTTTGTTTTCCTGTGTGCTTTGAGGGAGGATCTGGGAATCAAAGCATTAGAGGACAGGAAAAGAGGAAGTGACACTGAGGAAATGGAATGCGCCCTGGTAGTGTCATGTGTTTCACACATGTTTGTCTTCAGAAAAGCACATGCAGTGTAAATATTTTTTCTTAAACATTGGAATTAAAACTATAGAACAAATTGGTGATGGATACCAGTGAACTTTTGTTTTGTTGGTTTGATGTTAGTAAGGCCATATTATGAATGGCTAAGCATATGAAATTAAATTTCATTAAATCTAAATGGATGAATGTTTGTTTTTATTAAGGACAGTTTATTCACCCCACACATTCACTGCAGATTTGAAAATAGCTTTACAATCTGTAAAACCAGCACTGAAAACTTCACAGTCCAAGTCAGTCATATCTGGACCATGAATCAAGATTGATTTAAGAGTTTTTGTTTACTGTTGAGTAGACGAAAGCAGTGTATAACCCCAACTTCAAAACATGTGCAAGTAGGCATTTGAAGACGAACCAAAATTTGGTTCACTGGACAAGGGGTTAAATACAGCATTTTGTTGCTCTCTACAATTTTCTTGGTTGGTCAGAAATTCATCTTACAACAACACAATGACACAAGCGCTAGGGCTGGACACTTTGCTATTATTTTAGTTTTAAGCCTGTTATTAACCATACTTGCTAATCATCTACTAGTGAATACAAGTTAATATAACCAGTAACAATTTAATGTTTGTTCCAAACTTCCAGAAGAAGGTGATGATGGTAAATTTTTTATGATATAGTGACCAGATGGTTTACAATTCTGTTGATGGCACTTATGACTGTTTCTATAGGGGACCTCAAGCTTCCCTATATATTAAAACTTGAAAACAGTTTAGTTGTGGGCATTATGAACTCTAGTTGTTTTGTTCAGTGGCACATGTTTTGTGTCATCATGATCATAATCGAGTCGTATATGAGCTCATTGTTCATTACATTATTGCTTTGGAAAAAGTACTGATTCTGATCTTTTTGTTCAAGAACAGCACAAGCTAGTTCTGTGGAAACATTTGTTCTGTACATTGTTAGCTCACCTACTGGTTGAAGGAAACATTATTATTTGGAACAGAGCACATTCTGTAATGACGTAGCCAGACTTTAAATTTGCATTACAATTGTGAGAACTTTGTGGAACAGTGTCCATTCTCTTAAAGGTGGTGGAGTGAGAGTTGATGTGTGTGCGCACCAAAGATTTAGCAATCGAAATGATAAACTGAATAAATGATACCCAGCAACATATTTAATGTGTTGTCCCCCACACACTTATAAAATGATCTTGCACATGCCTTTAACTCAGTTTTAAGCATTTGATCTTAATTCCATTAAACAAAAATTACAGTGACGAGGGGACAAGATTTTTATGCCATTTATTGTCCATGTTCTCAGTTTCACTTATCATGAAAATGACCTTTAGTTTTACAATTCCAGACTCTAGTCCATCTGTTTGTTCTACAGTACATACTGTGTACATCTCCTTTAATCTGTTCTCTAATGGTCATGACCCCAATAGCAACACAGGGCAGGTATTATTTGGTTGGTGCATTATTCCTATCCCAGCAGTGTCACTGAGTTATTTAAATGAAACCACAGCAGCACTGCTGCACTAAAACCTCCCTCACCACATCAGTGTTGCTGCAGAACTGACAATCCACCACCCCAATTGTCTGTTCTTTAATGGCCCTGACCAATACAAAACCAACAAGGAACAACAACACAAAAAAAGAAAACCGATGTACTACAGTCTGTAATTGTACAACTGCAAAGTCCATCTATGCTAAGTGGACAAAATGTTTATGTATTGATTTTTTTTTTTTTGTATAATTTTCTTTTTCTGTCTCTCACCAGTTCTTGCTCTGGATTGATCACTCCTGAGGTTTTCCAGAAAACAGCCGTGGCAAAGCAACTTGCTGCCCTGTATTTATTGGTGGTTCTGAATGGTTCTGTATTAAAGTCTGTGTAGTTTCACTTTCCTCTCAATGATACTGACTGATCAAAGGTCGCACTCTTTTTGGGCCCTGTTTTAGTTTCGTGCATGTCACTGGAGTTGAGCGATGCATGCCGCAGTACGACTGCACCCATATTTTACTCCTCTCTCCTTTTTCAACACATTCCTCTCTCGGTTATGTGAGACGGGCGTGTTGGAAGAAGGGAAATGCTAAAATGTTCTGTGCGGTCGGACTGAGATTGGATAATGCTTTAGGAGGCTAGTTTATATGAGCCCTTAGTATATGAAAACGTGCGTGGGGTTGTTTAACTTTAGCATTTTAAAAATGTCTCACCCACTTCCTGTCCGGTTTACCTGGATAGTATCACTAGATCAGTGCCATGCAATTCAGCCCAAATCTGGTTTCTGTGTTCCCGTTACCTCCTCTGTAATGAGCCATTCTGGGGAAACTCGACCAGTTTTGAAGCCCTGCTGTTTTTCGATGTGCGTCATGGCTGATATGAAATTCCCACTTATTTGTTTTGGTTGCACTGTAAGCTGTCGGTCTCCAGTGCTCCTCTCTTTTAAACACGGGACCATTGCCATGCAACTTCTTCTGCAGGACTTTATATTATGCTTGTGCTTAACTTGGTCTGCTTATTGTGGTTCTGCTTGCTTCATGCCGCTTTTTATAATTGCGTTATTCCAAACAATGTGCCATGAAACACATTTGAACAGTTTTATCTTAATTACTGAATGTAATCTTTTAGCTGTATTAGTGCTTATGTAAACCTGATAAACATCCTCTTTTCCACTGGGCAGTTTGTGCAGATGGGAATGTTTTTGTGCTTCTGGGCTAACCTGTATCTTGCTGATTGTGTAAGAGGGCTGATTTAGTGATAATATCCTTCAAAATCAGAGCGGGAAACTGCTCCCGGATTGGACCACGTACTGCTTGATTGAAATAGAAGATGCAACTGCTGGCAGGCTGTTTAAGTGGTGATGTTTTTAAAAACTATGTTTGTTAAAAACTAAAGCATCAGATCCGTAAGAAAACTTTTGTTTGTTTACCATTATGACTACCAATTTAAAACTTTTTTCCCTCATTGTACATTTTGAATTAGAATAAAGAATCGATAAATCGTACTTGGCTCAGCTAATCTTTACCGTGGCCATCTGAAAATTTCTCTGAATCTTCGTGCGTCACCGTTTCATCAGATGACGTTTGTTCACAATAAACTGCAAACATTGATGTTCTTTAAAGAAGCCAAGATAATGTTACGGCTCATGATCTTATCTTTTGGGTTAGATTGTGTGTTCTTCACTTGCTCACACAGGATACTCAGACCGTCCTGCACCGTGCGATACCTCATCCAGAAAGTGGCAGCTTCTCGTTCAGATGGTTCGGGTTCTCGCTGCTGACTCAATTTCTAGCTGATATTCTCAGCATGGTAGATGTGCGAGAAGTCTGACGGTCTGGCCGAGTGCTGTGAACGGTGGAATCGTGTGTTTTGGCTCCGGCATGTGAAGGCCCGGCGCTTGTCAGCAGTCTGACCTTGTGCTTCCTGTCGGCTTGGGGCGGATCACAGTGGCCGATTGTTTTCAGATGCTTCTGCTCATGTTTCAGCCTTTATGCAACAGTGGCTGTGCTGAGAAGAACATATAAATAACCTTTACTCTCAGGCCAAAAAGGCAAGTATTAGGATGTGTATGTTTTAAGATTTTACCAATTAGTACCAGTCTTTTAAATTTAGTCATCAGCACTCTCTGGCTGTTTTATTAGACACACATCCTTGTTTTTACTCAGTGTCTTATTTCATCAGCTTCTCTCATTATACAGATGCAGATGTTTCTACGTCTACTGTCTGTACTGTGCATTTGGTTCTCTACTCACTTTGTAAACTCCCTTTGCTTGGTCTATTATTTAGGTGATGGCTGATTTTGCATCTTTGCAGTGACCCTGGTGTGTTGGGCTTGTATGAATACATGTTAGTGTTGGTGCTGCTGGAGATTTTAACCATGGTGTTGAAATATATGAAACTATAAACAGTAGTGTTTGTAAAGTTTATCTTCCAAACATTAGTGAATGAAGGACGCTGACTACCGGATGCTTGCAGCTGAACCATGTCCGTGTTGCACTTAACACTGAGACAGTGACTGTGTGTGTGTGTGTGTATATATATATATATATATATATATATATATATATATATATATATATATATCTCGATCTGTCACACACATACATGAATAATCAATGTTCGATAATAATCCATTATTTCTTTGAATAATAATCCGTTTTGCTTACTGTACTTGCTCACAAAAATTTGTCCACTTTTAAACCATCTGTGCAGTGAAACACATTTACACCACCATGTTATTCATTGCAGTGCAATTATCTTCCACCTAAAGAGTGGTTCATGATTTGTGATTGTTGTTTTCTCTTTTCTAGTTCTGTAATGCAAAGTATGTAAAGAAGCACATGATCTACAATCTTTAATAGAACCAAACAGTTCATCCATGTGGAAATTATAGCTGAAAATCTGAATTCAGTAGCTAATACAGTGACTGGTGAATGAAATAGTTGGCAGGATATTATTTTATATATATATTTATATATATATTTCAAACGGACTACCAGGCTAATGCTTTAATACAGAAGGTTTAGTAAACATCCTTTATCTTTATTTCACTGTTAATTTTCATCACACATGGACTGTTGTTAAGCAACACAAACACTCGTTTAGAAGTTCTCCTGAGGACCATTCATAAATGTACTTGGACATAATTTGTGGAAATGTTTTATTTTTTTCATTGCTGTGTGAAGGTGGATACAATCTAACATCGTTCGACAGCTTCCTTTTCAGGGTTGCTGCAGCAGATCCACAAATCTAATTTAGTACATTAAAATTTATGCAGGAAGCCCTTCCTGCTGCAATTCAGCTGATAAATCAGGCTCAACAATTTATTAGTTTACTTTCTCATCTTTATTTTAACTGTCAATTTTTAATGGTGTGAGGAAGTAGACATGGCTGTAAAACAAAACATAACCAAATCATGTGATGGGGGGGGGGGTTATGGACTTTAAAGTTATTAAAGCAGAACAGCATATGCTCAGAACTGCCCTTCAGCTGGTTACGGTTTAGCCTGTTCTCTCAGTTGTAAGTCTCTTTGGATAAATGCATCTTAAATTATTTCATTCGTCCATACAGTAATTCTATTTCATCCATCCATTATCTTCCGCTTTATCCTATATTAGGGTCATGGGGGGCTCCCCATCCAGGGGAGAACGTTTCGGGGGCTGGGCAGATACCGGAGGAAACGGACACGGGGAGAACATGGAAACTCCACCCAGATTCGGGAATCACAAGCGCTGAGAGGTGAATGTGCTAACCACTAAGCCACCGTGCTGCCCACAGTAATTCTAGCCCTGAATAAATAAATTTGAACAGCCAAATTAATAATGTGCTTACATGTAAAGTGAAGACTTACAATATTTTAAACCAGGTTGCCTTGTAAATTTTTCTAGGGTGCAAAAATACCTTCTCAAATATGACTTTAATAAAGTATTAGAACAAAACCATCCTAATGAGCGTAATGTGTTTTTGCACTGTGGAGGCCCATAAACCTTTTCGCTGATTAACTTAATTCAATTTAATCACAAACCTCTGGTATTTGAAATTGTAATGGGTTCCTTCATCAGTATATTAATTCTAAACTCACCTTGAACTAAAAAATGCTTTACCTCCAGACACCCAAACGAAAGGTCTTCCCATGAACATCACATGATTAAAAACCTGTGGCTGTATGTCCTCAACTAGAGCAGCACATGCAAAATGGAGCAGGATTCTAATAAACCATTAAAATCATTTTGTATGGATGAGTGCTTAACCTAATTTTCAAGGAAGACCTGCAACTTTAATCTCTGATTATAATTCCTTTGCGGATGTGAACATAGACAGCAGTGGACACGTTTCTAAATACCACTGGTTCTGACTTTTTTTTTTTTTTTCTTACACGAAGTCTGTCCATCTCCTTAATAACTTAATTGTGACTCAGAAATCTCTTTTCGGCCATTTTCCCCAGGGATTAATAAAGTATTCTTATTTTAAGTGAGCCAATTAAATGTTATCACTTAAAACAATTTATTTATCTGTATGTATATTAAGTCCCTTAAAAGTAGGAATTTGTGCCAGCTTGTGACAACTGTAGAATAATTCTGGTGTCTGGACATGGCAGTGATTTATTGCACTGATTGCTGTATCTGACATGATTATCACAAAAGACATAATCTGTAGGCTGAAGCTGGTTTTAATTAATGATTTGAGTTGCAAAACTTCTGTTTGTGTTTAAGACTGTCAGTACAAACAGTTTAATATTTTCTGCAAGTTTGTGAAAAAAACCCAACCCTGATCAGGTTCTGCAGCTGCAGCAGCTTGTTTTAATCTTAATGATGAATAAGCAGGAAGTGAGCATGTGTGTGTTCACTTTACCAATCCGCACTGTTGCAGTGATTACACTACATTCACATCACGTTTGGTCATTTAGCAGAAACTTTTATCCAAAGCAACTTACAAATATCCAAACTGGGTTGGGGTCAGAGTACAGGGTTGGCCACAGCATCCCTGGAGCAATGAAGATTAAGAGTCTTGCTCAAAAACCCACAATGATAACTTCAGTGGACTTGGATTTGAACGCACAACCTTCTAATTGATAGCCCAACACCCAAACCAGAGCTACCATGTCCATTACCACAACATTTGATGTACTTGCTCTACAGGACCCTTTGGAGTTTCATATACTCTTTACAATTACCAGGCAGCATCTCAAAATATCACACCACTTCTGTGGTTTGAGTAACATCAATGATTGATCAAGCATGGTTAGCACTATTCTGTGCAGGAGAAACTTATATTTTGGGTGATGTGGAAGTTGTTTTGGGTTTATTTTTTTGTTTGTCTTTTTAAAAAAAAAAAAAAAAAAATCCCAATGACTGAATAAACGTTTGCACTCTTTGTAGGAAATGTGATTATAAGCCCGACAAGCAAAGACAAGTTGAAGAGAGGCTAGGGTAATTAATAAAAAGTTAATAAATGCAGAGTCGTTATTAGAACATTATTAGAACGGGACAGTCATACGAGGCAGGGGTACCAGCCAACCTGAAAGTCCTTGTTTCGATTCCCAGCCCACCCGAGTATTATGACTGATGAGTATCATGATTATAAGTGTCCTTGAGCAAGGCATCTAACCCCAATTGCTCTGAATACAAGGCTGCTCACTGCTCACTTGTGCGTGTGTGTGTGTGTTTCACAGATGTGTTGAATGTGGAGAACAAACTTCTCTGTGCAAGTACAGTAGGCAAAATAGATCACTTTACATTTTAGTTCATTAGGGCCATCATGATAAAAAAAAAAGTGCTCAAGTGCTTCCCTAACGTATACAGTAAGACACTCGAATACCCCGTTCACTGCCATTTACTTCTTTTAAAGTAGATAGATAAAGCTGCTAAAGTGGATTCATAAGTGCAGGAAACAAAATACTTCTAAACTGAATGGCTGTGACACCTGGAGTCCTGACTGAATGACTGCTTAATAAACTCAGTAAGCTTATCAGCATCTGACCTGCTCCTGTATGAGGCATCACACAAAACTACAACACATTGTAAACTGAAATTAAGTTGTGTAATTGTAAGAGAATGGTATTTAAAAAAGAAAAAGCTTGGTAGTTACTCCATCTATATTACAACCAAATTCCACCCCACCATGTTTATGTTCCTGGTGAAAAAATTGGACCCATGGACCCAAGTTCCAGTGACATTTATCCATTCAGCATCATGTGCTTAATCCTCTACTAGGGTGGTGTATGGAGAAGTGGTTCCCCTTGCCAATCTAGGGGAGAACAGTTTAGGTGCGGGGCAGATACACCCAGGACAGGGTGCCAACCCATCACTGTACACATGGCCTCACAAACTATATGGGGCAATTTAGAGCAGCCAATTTACTTCAAAGCCATGTTTTTGGACTGTTGACGTGACACTCCTTCCAATGACAAAGCATCCTTGGGCGCGTCCACATACCATATGAAAATTTAGATTGAAGAGCAGCTAGTTTACCTGCATTTGGCCATTTAGCAGATGCTTTTATTCAAAGAGACTCAAGTATCAGAGCACAAGGTTGATACAGCCTCCATGGAGCAATTAGTGTTGAGGGTCTTGCTCATGGTTTCACAATGCTAACTTCAGTGGA
This sequence comes from Corydoras maculifer, assembly GCA_019802435.1. Lineage (NCBI taxonomy): Eukaryota > Metazoa > Chordata > Actinopteri > Siluriformes > Callichthyidae > Corydoras > Corydoras maculifer. The sequence continues at coordinate 2,712,782 of JAFMOD010000228.1, forward strand.
CCTGGGATTTAAACCCACAATCTCAAATTGATACCCCAACACAACCACTGAGCTACCACACTACCAAAACCTATAAGCAGAAAAAAAAGCAAGCAAACACAAGGATGTTGAATAAACCTTCTTTTTTAATCTCAACAGCATGTTAGCTTATGTGTGGTCACATCGATGTAAGTAAATGTAGAACTGGAGTTTTACTGAATGGGGTTTGGCAGTAGGAAGTGTGATTATGAGACGGTAACACATTCATGATTCCTTTATGACTATTCATAACAAATATTGCTATTAATACTTTTCAATGGTATATAAGGATCAACAAAGCACACAAGATAGTAGTAACTAAATCAAGAAGCTCCAAACTCCACATGGTGGGGTACAGAGGGAAACTTCAGATATTGACTTTGGTTTTGTACCTTTTTTGTCTTTTTTTTATTTTTATTTTTTTTAACCCTGGCTATAGTCAAGATCCTGTATGTATACCAAACCAGGAGTAGAATCAAACCAAAAATAGTTATTCAGATCTTCATTTAAAAGGAATAAAGAAAAGGCACACGTTAAAACATCACACTACAAGATTCCTTATGTTTCGAATGCATTTCCCACGACGTGAATAACCCCCAATTTATTCAGCGATCATACGATGACCACTGAGTGGAGCACTCCCACATCCTTAAAAAGAAATTCATATTGTTTATATAGCAGGATTCTATGTGCCACTCGGTGTGGACAGATCTTGCAGAACAGGCTGAACTCAACTAACTGCTACATCCACTTTTGATGTGTTGCGTTTGGCTTCCAAAAGACAACAAAAGGAAGTGCTCTAGTATTTTGCTGGCATTTGCTGCAAAGCCTTTGCCATTAGCAACAACTTACCCCAGGCTTCCGTTGTTTATCGCGTTACCTAGTCAAGTAGATTTAAGTGCTGAAAAGTAAAAACCTCTATTCACCTACTCCGTTTTGAACATGAACGTTGGCCGTGATCCAGTGTTTAAGGACTAACCATTTTGCTCAAACCTATATAACCTGCCCGTTTTGAACAGCGTTAGTTCGGGGTCACATTCAGGGGAAAAGATTGTTTAGTGTCGATGCTAACTGGACATTTTCAATCAGAGACGCAGGACGACGTGATCGACACACCCAGAGGTTGATGAGGTCATATGTACTGAAGCTTCTCCCTGCTAATTAACAGTGTTAGAAAGATGTGATTCACTTCCACATTCTGGAATCAACTGCAATGAGTTCATGTCGGGTTTTCAAGCCAGGATCCGGTACGGTTCAACTTGATTGTGGAATGGGATTGATTTGGAACTAGGTGACATCTTCAGCTTTTCGGATTTTCCGCGGTTTGGTCTGATCAGCATGTCCATCAAGCCAATGCTCCAACTGGAAATTGTCCCCTATGGCTTTGCTCAGTCCCAGATTAAGTGACTATTGCTTTAATATTGCTGTAAAGTCGTTTATAACACTGCACTTAAACAAGCGTGCAACTGAACAAACGTCGCGTCCTAAGATGGTTCACAAATCGAGACGAAGCATTTGTCCTATGTCGAATACGAAAACAGAGCTGGATCTGTGATCGGTGCTCGGTCCACTGAGTGGGTCACGGCTTGGTGCCACAAACACATCTGGCATTACGTTGCTCCTCAGCTCAGGAGCAGAAAGAGGCTTACAGACGACAAGCTGCAACACTGCGCTCAACCCGCCTTTCCCTGGAACAGCAGAGGTGACCACCGAGCGAGGAAGAAGTTGGGGTGAAAAATGAAAAGAACATGACCAAACAAACGGTTCTTGTTCACGCAGATTTGGTCAGTTGCCGTACCTGTACCCCACTCCTCCATGCGCCTATCCAAGTACTTATGCTTAGGTCAGGGTAACGCCATAACCCTCACAAGTCATTAGTTCACCAGCACAAAGCCATGTTGTGAGTCTACTGTCTCCATCTCGCTGTCTGGAAAGGTCTCTGCAATTTTAAGGCCTTGGTATTCGGCCATTGGAGCAGGGGTTTCTACCGCTGTGCACTGCAGAGGCAGCTGCCCCGGCTCCAGCGGCGGATCGTATTGGTACTCTTGGTCCTGGTACAAAACCTCCCCTGGCTGCCACTGACCTGCCTCGTGCAGATGGTAACTGTAGTGCTGTGGACCCTGGAGCTGTGTGTGGATACCCGAGGGCAGATTGGATGCTTGAACTTGGGGGTAAACAGCCAGGTAAGGGTCGTATGTCAAAACCTCGGAGCCTGGCTCCATGAGAGCGCTGAAGGGCTGAGTGTTAGCCTGCTGAGATAACGGGACCTGGCTCTGAGCAGTCGTTACAGGGTCCTGGTGACCAATTGGAGGGCATGGATTATATGGATCCTCTACTATATGCATCTGGTTAAAATAAACCTGCATTTGAGATTGCTTTTGAAGGTATAGCCTCTTTTGCTGCAACCTGGAGAAACAGAAATGAACATGCTATTGAACAATGTTGCAGGTCAACTTAGTTAAAAAGTTCTAAACTTTAAATGCTGTTCGACAAAGAGAATTAAATCAAAGGCAATAAGAAAGCTTAGGTACCGGTGTTCCGCCAGCTGCTGTTCTAGACTGCGAGGGACCTCTTTACAGAACATTTGGCAACTTCCAGGACTTGTCATCAGGTTAGGTTTCTGTACACAGCCGGAAGAAACGGTTCAAAATTTAGAGTTTGAAGTGACTTTTACTGACTTCACTGAAAAAATTGTTTTTATATTTCAAGTAAAACCACACATTTATACTCTGCTCATTGGGACATTCTTAGTTCAGTTAAGTGTTTGTTTGATGGGAATCATTCATAAAGTCATTCAGTTTATTCTCTGGTTTCCACATGGACATGTCTATAAAGGGAAAACCAGAATCCCAGTAGAGGATCCACATGCAGAACATCCCAACTAGGTAAAAAACCTCAGACATCAGTGAAATTTTTGTGACAAGATTTGAGGTTGACTTGATTCGATTTGGTTGGATTGACTCAAAAAAGTTATGTGGCTATGAATGACATCAGCTGAGCCCAGGAATGTACTAAACAACCAAATCATGTCATCTTTTTTCCCCTCCCTGAAGGTACGGACATATCTCACGGTTCATCAGATAAATGCATGATGTACTGGAAAAAAGAAGGCAGTCCAACAAAATAGCACAACATGTGCTTATTGTTCATTTGGCCAGGCAGTAATAATAAAGCAAAAAAGCATGAGAGAGTGTGCAATTTTGTGAATAAACCACAGAAAATGGGTGTCATTAGGCTCGATGCGTAGTGGACGTAACCTAGTCTGAATTTTTAAGTTCTCCAGTTTCCTTCCACAGTCAATAATCATGGATTCAAGGTGAATTGGCTGCTCTAAATTGCCCCATATAGTGTGTGAGTGTGTGCCCAGCAATGGATTGGCCCTGTTTCCAGGGCTCATATGCTCAGCTCCCAAAGCGTTCTCCTGTGAGACCCCCCCCCCCCCCCAAAAAATAACTCTTTGCAGCATTTGTATCATGCAGTTTGTGCAGCTTCAGTTTTTGTCAACCTCACTTTTTGTGGGTTATTTTTTATAAGAAAATCTTAACTTTGTAAACTTGTCTAGCACTACCTGGATTCTGTGTGAGGGGTACTGAGGTTCCAGACTCTGTCTTCTGGACAGCAGAGATGGTGGGCCACCAGAGTACAGTGCCATCTCATGCTGTAGATCTTCACCTCCCTGCATGCACACAAATATTTCACTTTCAGTGAAAAAAGAGAGACAAAGTACTGGAGTGCATGACTTAATTAGTGGCTTTATCCAAAAGCTAAATATACATCAGTGTGAAGGTCTACAGAGACCTAGCAAATCACATGCCGTTCTGCATCAGTGAATAATCTCCTCGCTAAAGGGCCTTGGGTTTTTGACGTCGTCTTTCCTGGTCTCATGGGAAAGTCTTTGTTACGAGGCTTATATGAATCCCCCCCAAACCTTTTTAGACAGGCAGAAAGTTGAACAAACTCATTTGGTTGGTTTGCTTGTTATTTTCGTATTCTGAGAAATGGTCTCCCACCATGTTGAGTGAATTACTGTTGGAGCAGCAGGCACCAGCGACCAGTATGAGGCCTATTACACCAACAATGGCTGCATTCACGGTGCCTTTGAGACGGACAGTAAACAACCAGCACTTGGCTGTGTCTTCTTTGGTGATTACATAACTGGGTGTTATCACTACGGATGGGGGAGAGGGTGAGAATGGTTGGGGCAAGGCCAGGAACTTAATATCCTTAACCAGTGACCTCATGGCAGTCCCAAAGTAGTTTCTCCTAATACTAACCCCCAAAAAACATCATTAAGGCAGTAAAATCTGACCTGCAGTAAGGGATCCAGAGGGCTGTGTTGGTGTGTTTGGTGGCTCAAATGTCCTAATGAAGTATTGTCCGCTGAGCCCATTTGCTCATAAACCTTGTTAAGCTCCAGTATGCCTTTTGCACGAGCCAGGTTCTGTAAATGCTGTCGGAATGCCACCAGGCCTAAAGAGGGAAAGAAACGAACATACAAATTAACAATGTTTGGCCATCCAGGATCAACGATAAGATAATGTTTATCTCTGATTACAATGTAGGTTTCTATGTCTGCTACAATGACCTGCAACGCAGGAGAGAAATTCTATTTTCTGTCCTCGGCCTATGGCAGGTTGATCACAGCTGTGGTGCTAATCAAACTATTTCAGGATTCGCCTGTGGCCTGAACTCACAGTACGAGTGATTCAGCCTCTGCATTTCAGGTTCTTTTCACTCCTCCACAGATTGGATTGTTAAAATAACCGGTTATTTCCAGACTCTAAAGTAATCAAAAATAGGAAGTGCAAGCGATGGCGGGACAACAGCATCTACAGCATCTGATTCATTTTATGAATCACCAAAAGTGGAGAAGTATAAGGAAAGGGGAAAAAGATCAGAATAAAAGGAGAGCTTTAATAAAAACTATATTAATGTAAGAATCAAATTGTGCTTCAGTGTAAGAGTCAGGTGAATCATGGGTAAAGATTTTAAGCACATGTACATGTACAAGTTCTGGAACTCACTGTAGTACATCAGCAGAACTCAGAGCAGAGTACGCACATGTCTAACACTACAGCCATACTAACATTTAGTTTGTCCACTAGAGCATTTTAAAATCTTATCTTTAATGCACTAGTGCCTCTGCCTTTCAGTGCTGGGATTCCCGTTCTGGGTGGAGTTAGTATGTTCTTCCCATGTTTGTGTGGATTCTCCCACAGTCCAAAAAACATGGATTTAAGTTGAATTGGCTGCTCCAAATTGCCCCTATATAATAAGTGTATGTGATGGATTGGTACAGGGTGTTCTTCCCTGAATGAGCATCGGCAACTCCCCCTGTGACTCTAATCCCTAGTGCAGATCTTTAATGCCTAGAAAATTTGTATTATATGCTTATTTACATACACTGGGAATCTGTTTGTCAGTTTTAAATAGGTAATCTAGCTACTTTGCAGCTGATGGCTTACTTACAAAAACCTACGAACGAGGAGTAAATCATGGAAGGACACTGTAACTGCTGAGAGATCAGCAGAGAGTCAGGCAAACAAAGTTGGTGTCTACATCATTCTTCTATTTTGTGTGTTCACACTAAAACAGCGGTTAGTACTTCTAAAGGTTGATGTCATGAACAATTCTCCTGAGTAGAGAATTCTTTTACAGTTACCAGGAGTAACTGTTAAAGAAACATTTAAAAGTGATGGAAATGTATGACAAGTCCATATTTTAAATATGTGGAATGCTATTTTTTAAATAATAAATTAATTTGTTTTGTTTTTTATAAAAATGGGTCGCGACTTAATGAAAATGAGAAAATGTGAGTCCTGTGCTAAGAACAGTTGAGCACCCCTGCCTTAAAAGCATAGTTTACTTCATTACTAAGTAGAAAGCTAATCCAAATTTTTGTAACTTAAAGCTCTATTTTTTTTTTTTTTTTACGTAATTTAAACAGAGACATGTATACAATTTAAGTAACTCCGTGTTCAGGACCTTGTTCGAGTACCAGACACAGGGAATTTGGGGGTGCTGAGGCTTGGAACGGAAATCTTTTTTTAACACCATCACATAGCCACCACCGTCCACTAACACGTTAACTATCCAGCCCTGTCATCAGCAGTCAGTCCAAATCAATAAGAAAAAAGGTGCAGTGAGGTGTGTGTGGGTTTATGTTAAATATTCAAAGCAGCGATTTCCCATCACTAGAAGGTCAGATAACGCGTCCGTCAGATAATTTCATAACTTGCATAGTTACAGCAGCTAAACCCTTCTCTTTTTGAATTGAGACTAAAGTATTTGTTGTAATAAATATATTGTGTATGACAGAATAGTACGCATTCACTTAATCTTGGGAGGTGTGTGTGGTGCTGCTTGCATTCCACGGCACTTAAAGTTCTGTTACGGTAAACAAGTTAACATCATTGTAATGACAGGGCTTAACCAGTGTGTTCAGTAGTTAATATACTGGATCGTTCTGTTTCAGAATAGAATCATTAAACGACTTAAAAACTGATTTTGCATTTAACAAATCAACCATGTCTATTAATACATTTTATGGGCATTATTGTGGGGACACCTACACAAAGAGGAGAGGAGATTTTAGATCGCATTTTAAGTTGGTCCCCTCTTTTTGTAGCTCCTAGGATGCTTTCTATGAGATTTAAGGGATTTTTATTTTTGGAAATAATTTTTGACTATTCATCTGAAGAAGCATTTATGAGTTCAAACACTGATACTAGATGTAAGGCCCTAGCTCTGTTCTGGGTCATCCCTAACGTGTTCGATGTGGTTGAAATCAGGGTTGTGTGTGTGGACCAGTCAAGTTAGTCCATTTCAAACGCAACCAGTCATCATTGTTCTTGGAAAGTGGCATGCGTCAGACGTACAGCATTCTCGTTGCATGCCAACCAGCATTTGCCGGTGCCCTTTTCTTTAAATTTATCATGATGTTCAGAGGCAAGACGGCAAAACAAAGATATAACCTAGATTATTTTAAATGTGGATTTTTGTTCATAGAGTGGCAAGTTTCAGTTTGCATACATATGTGTATGTTTAAATGTGTTAGTGAAGGCTATTTTCCCCTGATATAGACCATGTCACATGCTTTGACTTAAATATTTATACGGAAATATGTTTTACAATGTAAGAGTAAATGTGTATAACTTATAGTGGGAGAATGAATGAGAATGGACCTTGTGTGAGTGAGGTATCTGATGCACGACGACCCTCTCTGAAGCTCACAGGTGAGCGGTTATGAGTCTCTCTCCTCTGTGAGTTCAGCATATGCAAAGCTGGGTTCGGTGGCGTCACCCGGCTGATAAAAGGTGGTGCCACACGGCTAATTGATACGTTGGCTAGAACTGCTTCGCTAATAGAGGTGTCTTCTTGGAGGTCGTTGTCACTATGCATGGATCCAGTGTCGTACTCAGAGTCCATGCTGCCAAGAGCAAAAAGCTTCCCTGCAAAACAGACAGAACCAGGGCAAAGTTCCAATGGAATGTTAGTCTGTAGCATAACCCAGAGTTTTATTTTAGCACTATTTCAGATTCATAATGTGGCTGAACAGCAGTCATCAACAGGCATCAGCAAAAACCAAAGTAACATTATTACATTAAACTGACCTGCACTGCTGAGGACCCCCGGCTGGTTGGAGACTTCGGAGAGCGTGTGTCTGCGCTGACCAAAGCGAGCAGTATGGTAGGCATTAAAGGCGTGTGCTGCCTCTTCCTCTGCATCTGGATCTTCAGTCTCAATGCCTTCGTCGATAGAGGTCTCCATCATGTTGCTTGGCGATGACGTGCTTGATTTTCTTACAGTCACTGGAGGCAGAGGGTCCAACATGCAGCCGTCCACCTGAGCACACAGATTTTTTTTTGTCCATAAACTTTATAATAATCATTTTTTAAAATGGCCATAAGAAAAAATGGCAACTGTTCTTTAGCTTTTTGCTACAAACATTATTTTAAGAACACATATTAGGTTGTCTTCAATTTCTCCGGTTGCCTTCCACAATTCAAAAACATGGATTCAAGGTGACTTGACTTACCCCATATAGTGTGTGTGTGTGCCCATTGATAAATTGCCTGAAATGTTCTCCTCTGGATGGGGGCATGAGGCAGCCCCCATCCAGGGGAAAATCACTTTACACACAGAAAAGAAATAGTAGAAAATTCAAAAGCCTGACTGACAGTCACATGATTATTCTTTTATTATAAAAATGCCTGGAATTCTACACATAATGTTGGTAATATAAAGGGTGGATTCATGTCTGGCACAAAATGCACCAAAAGGCATGCTATATATTTATAGTTTGTTTATTTTATCTTTGACAAAACAACAAATCATGATTATAATCATCATCATCCACATGATTTCAAAATTACACACACATACATATATAAATAAATTAATAAATATAAATATATATATATATATATATATATACCCCCCCCCCCCCCCCCCCCCCCCCCCCCCCCCCCCCCCCCCCCCCCCCCCCCCCCCCCCCCCCCCCCCCCCCCCCCCCCCCCCCCCCCCCCCCCCCCCCTAATATATTAGAATTCCCATGAACCAAAGACAAACTTTGGAATAATTAAAGGATCCTCTTTACAAACATTGGAATTGGAATCTACATAAAACCTTATTTTCATGTCAGATGCAGTCTCGAGACGGGAAATTTGCTTATTGACATTGTGAAACAATGCAAAAGCCACAATACTGGACTTCTAATACCACTTGCAACTCCATCTTAAACAGTTTGTTAAGCCACCGGTCACTTTAACAATAGCGATTCTATCTGATAAGTCCTCCAGCTACGTAGTTAGATTCTTTTTGCTGTTCCTCATAGCCAAAGTCGTCATTTTTACCTGCTATTCAATATTATCCCAAACATCAGGCACTTATTGTGCTCACTGTTGGTTTATATCCAGATTTCTTAAAAATGTATTTTGTTCGACAATAAAAGATATCTGTATTTGCAAATAATGACCTCATTAGCTGATTACTGTCAATAATATTGTGCTGAGGTGCCTGACTAAGACAATGTGTTGTTTTTTTGCACATAATGTTCCATATGGGGGAATATTGTGACTGCAGGTGAACATGGAGTTTAAGCCCAATAAATAGCACCAGTGATTTATTGCTTTTCAGCCTTAATTACTATATTACTTATTACTATAATAACTAAATGGTATACTTGCCGAGTCAAAATAAATTTAGCCTGTGAAAATTGGCATTGGTATATTGGATATTTTCTTGTATTTGCCCATTGGTGATTTATATTTCTATGTACTGTACGTATGTGTATTTTGTGCATCATGTGATTTTTTTTGTAGTTTTAAGCTTCTCTTTTGTATTGTATTTTTTTTGTATTGTATTCTTTTGTAAAGCAATTTGAGGCATGGCTTGGAAAGGTACTGTATAAATCAGCACGTACTTACTTACTAGCTGGATATTGGATCTTTTCTAATTTTGGGTGTGCAAGGTCGAGCGCTAACAAGCTAACCCCAAATGATGTAATCGGCTACACATCTATAGTACTTCAGCCATTTTAAGATGTGTTGCATTCATATTCTCACTCATTTCTACTTTGCTAAAAAAACCTACAAACCTATAAACCATCCATTTACTATAAGCCCCATACAAATATTCTAAAGATCATCAGGTGGCACAAATCAGTCCTGTCACAACCAACTCTGCATGCCTTTTACCTTTTATATACACAGTCATCTCTAACTTGATAGCATATGAATCATATGAATAACATGTTTTAAATTCAAGATTATATAGCACTTTTTTACAAGCAGCTTAACAGTTATACAAACCTAAACCCCCCAAGGTCCATGCTGAAACTACAGCTTTCAGGTATATATAATTAAGTATCCATTAGAAAAATAAAAGCCAAAAGGTTTAATCGAAGATAAATAAATTTATTTATTTCTGTTTTGTTAAAAATCCCTCTGATTCTCTGTGAGACTGAAAGAACTCAATGCTCTTAGCAACAACATCTTAAAAGAACTGCAAATCTGCTGCTCCCATAGTATCAGGTTTTGTCCAGCATATCAGAGTTAATTTGAATGAACTCATTTGACAATAGTCAGAGCAATGAAGAACTTTAATCCACGTGACCATTTTAGAGAAGCATCGCATATAAACATGCTCAAATAGGAAAGATTTATGTTTAATAATAATAGTTTAGAGGTGTATTATACTTTAAGCCAGATAAAAGGAATGTTTCTCTTTTTCATTACATTTACATTTAGCAGATGCTTTTAATCAAACCGACTTAAGAATGAGAGAATGACACAAGTCAGTAGTTAAGGAAAAAACAGCTACACTGTAGTATAATCAACCTGATCATTATCTGATCTGGCTTTTATACATCAAGTGTTTGTGAAAGAGATGTGTTATTAATTTTTTTTAAAAAAATGCCAAGTGACTCCATCTTACGGATAGAGTTGGGAAGATTGTTCCACCATTTAGCAGAGGTGAATGATATGGAGTGAGAATTAGCATCATGGTGAGATTGAATTACCGAGCGACATTCATGACTAGAGCGCAGTCAACGAGTCGAAGTTTATTTTGGAACTATAGACTGAACGAAAGAGGGGGCAGATCCGGAGATTGTCCTGTAGGCCAGAGTCAGTGTCTTGTACTGAATGTGAGCAGCTACAGAGAGCCAATGTTTGACCAGACCAGACATTTATGACCAGAATATTTTTTATTTAAAATTTTTAAGATTTTATTTTTATGTTTAAAATAACAACATTAGCTTTTTAATAATAAAACTATTTAAATTTATTATGTATTCTTATTATTACATTTATTTAAGCCCTATAAAAGTTTAACTTTTGAGTAAGTGATGTTGTGCTCTGCATGGCCAAAAGGATGCAAAGCTAACGTTTATACAATACAAGCTTCTATTTCAATGTGGAGCATATTTGAGGTGATGATGTTTATTTTATAATATGGCTATAAAATCTGCACAAAAATTGTCCTACTGAAAACATGTTTCTGCAGATTTTCCAGCATTGTATTTGACATGTGTTTGTTCATTGTCTGAGAAACATTACAAGTAAGTAAAAAAAAAAAGAGACTCCACATAATTGGGGCCATACATTGTTAAACAAATCATTTGATCATCTTAGTACTGAAAAATGTAGTAATAACTCCGCTACTTGTTTTGGCTGTACCATCAAATACTACATTTTGCACTCCCCCTCTTTTCCCATGTAGCCGTCACCTTTAGTTCAGTCAGATGAGGCGTGCATACACACGGTTTTCCCCTTTACGCATGGGGAACGAGGTCATATTATAAGCTTACAGCATGAGATTTGAGAAGACATGAGCTAATACATGGTTGTGGGATTGAGTAAAGAAACAAATGTCTTCAACCCCTCCTTTCCCTGACTCTGTCATTGCTTAGATGAGCGTTTGAGCCTGGAATGCAGGGACAGGAAGTGTGTTTTGGCTAAGAGGGCAGTCAGAGCTCAGTGAGGCTGGATTTTATGGAGGCATGCAATCTCACACTTCCAAACACACATGCGCACACACAGGACATACACATCCTCAACTGGCATGGATCATCTGGATGTGTTGCCGGGGAAACTGGAGCCCCGGAGCTGCTTTAAGAGAGCGGCTTTTGTACAATTTCTGATTGCAGTTTCCTGCAGTGTGCTGGGCCGTGAATGCTGTTACCCAACATGAAGGGAAAAAGAGAGACCATGCATTGAGAATTACTGCCCCACTTTCTTTCCAAACATCCAGATACCGCCTAATCATGTGGCCTACGAATCCACTCAAAGACACGCACCCATCATGTGGTATCAAAACAAATAATCACAGGATCACAGGATATTATATAATTCCCACAGATGTGGTCACACAGCCCTTGTCAAGATCAGTGCTCTTTTATCTTTATGAAGTACACAAAACACAAACATGGGTTTCATAATTATGTAATGTTTGTTATTAAGAATACTGAAAGTGTTTCCCAGCCGGAAATTTCTAAATTATGGTTTAAATGTAGAAAGGTGCCCTTTTTTACTCAAAGAGACATACATGTTCATGTACAAGGAATTACAAAGTCATTTATTTTGTAGAAATGTCAGTTAAGCTTGAAACTAACATTTGCTGATTGCACAAATATTTATATTTTCCTGTCTAAATTGAACTCTCAGCTCCTTAGAATTACACTCGACTCATTCGTGGTCGCTCTGATGAAATCTTACAGCTAACAGACTGATTGTGAAACATTCTTTCTATGAAACTGAAGAGGCATTTCTGGTAAGGTTAGAAAGGCAGGGGAAAAAATCCATAATTTGCGAATTGATTTGAAAAATTTTATATTAAAATGCAAGATTGCCACAGTTTTAAGTGAAATTAAGTGCAAAATGACTGGAAAAGGTTTCTAACATGCTGTAATTGTAAAATTACAAACTTCATCTATATGGTAAGTGAAAATAGACAATGGAGGAAAGAATGGGGTGTGTCCAAACTTTTGACTGGTACTGTATATAGTCACGTGTCCATTTAAAAGAACAGGAAGCTTTTAGGGGATCATGAATAAAATGCATCACTGTTCAAAAATTGTTGATGATGCCTGGCCACTCAAGGAGGATGAGTCTGAGCCTGAGCCTTGGTCCTCGCAAGGTTTCTTAACTTTCTTCTTTAAAATATCAACATAACAGGAAGTTTTTCCTTGCCACTGACTTGCTCTTTGGGGGTTTAAAGGCATATAACACTGTAAAGCTGCTTTGTGACAATGTGCTACTGTAAAAAGCACTCTAAATAAATTACTTGAACTTGAAAAATTAGGAACTGTGAAAACTTAATATATTTCAGCTTCAGGTTGTGGAAGGTGTGTGTGTGTGTGTGTGTGTGTGTGTGTGTGTTGGTTATCTTAAGTTGGTATATTAGACAGAAACTGTCCAGTGAATCACATGGGCATATGAGTGTATGTGTTTGGGGACAGAGGACGGATGGTCAGCTGTCACGTCCGATGCACAGCCAGCTACAACCCCAGCATGATTCTCTTATGTAAGAGTGGCAGCTGTGAGTGGACCGCAGGAATCACACAATCTGCTTATCTCTTTCCCTCAATTGCATAGCAGAGGAAAAATGGAATGAGATAAACGAATCGGGTCTCTAACAACAGAAGATTCTCATCTTTCAAAAATCTGGTAAAGAAAAGGTTTATTCGAAACTTGATTTAAGTAGCAACACATTGATGTGTGAAGTTAAGCATTCTCAAGTTACAATTGCAACAATTCCTTTCACTTTAAAAATTATGCAATAATTAAAGGAATGTTAAAGCCTTTAAAAGAAATACTGTTGTATGCGGTAATGCAAATAATACAATTATTTGAAACTTGTGGTGTAAATGGGTGTGGTGGCTCATTGGTTAATGTGTTGCGTCATCAATCTGAAGGTTGTGGGTTTATAACCCAGGTCAACTGAAGTTACCAACGTGGGTCCTTGAGCAAGACCCTTAACCTTCATTGTTTCAGAGATGCTGTGGCCAACCCTGTGCTCTGACCCCAACCAAATTGGAATATTTGTAAGTCGCTTTGGATAAAAGCATCTGCAAACTGACCAAATGTACTTTCAATTTTTTTTTGTCATGAATGATGGTGTTAATGAACTAATGAATAAAACCCCAAAAAGACAAAAACTCAGGTTCCTTACTACTGTTCTGGAGGAATATAGTAGTTGTGGAAACTACTACTATATTCATTCATTCATTCATTATCACCCGCTTTATCCTCTATTAGGGTCACGGTGGGGTTCCCCATGCCCATCCAGGGGAGAACGTCTCGGGCGCTGGGCAGAGGACAGGGCGCCAATCCATTGCTGGGCACACACTCACTCACTCAAACACACTTTACATGGGGCAATTTTGAAGAACTCAATTAACTTGATCCATGTTTTTGGACTGTGGGAAGAAACCGGAGAACCCGGAGGAAACCCACGCGGACACGGGGAGAACATGGAAACTCCACCCAGATGGGGATTCGAACCGGGATTCCCTGGTGCTGAGAGGCGAACGTGCTAACCACTAAGCCACCGTGCCGCCCCTACTACTATATTATATAATATATTTGTTTACAAAGGCTTATAGCAGTGGTTGCAACTGTTGCTAATAAGCAATTGCAGCGTGGCAACCGTTGTTCATAAGGGATTGTAAACACGTCCGTCTCTCAGCGTTGTGGATCCAGGTTCGAATTTCAAGTTCTTAGTTCTCTCCATGGGTGTTTTCCAGGTACTACCATTTCCACCCACAGTGAAAAAAAACATGCATTCAAGCTGAATTGCTCTAAATTGCCCCATTTACTATGTGTAAGTGGCCACATATCCTGAATGGGCATGGGAAACCATCCCGTGACCCTAGTATAGGATTGAGCAGAAGATGACAAAAACTTTGGGATTCGGAATTCAAACTGGGATCCCTAGTGGTGAGAGGAGAATGTGCTAACCAATAAGCCACCATGCCGATGTTTTCAAATACAATAAGAATTGACGGCTCACTTACTTTTGGGGTCCTCACCTCCTCCTCCATTAGGCTGTGCTCAGGGGCACAGGAGGACTGTGGGTAGTTATAAGAGTCAGAGGCACCCTGAGGCACAGCCAAGGAGCGCAGCAGCCGCAAATTTTGAGGAAGAATGCTCCCCTGAGGTGTGCCACTGCTTGACTGCAATAGAGAGAGTCAGTGATGTTTAAGAAATTAAAATTATTATTATTATTATTATTATTATTATTATTATGAATGGAAAATACCTTAACCACAGTCTGCTCAGCAATGGTGCTAGGTCGACGCTGCCGGGCATCTAGTCGTGGCTCCACAGGGAAGCTGGAGCGATGCGCCTTTAGCCTCTCCACCAGCAGGTAGTAAATAGCAGCAAAGTGGTTATAACTCTTGTTCTGTAAAGACTACATAACACAGAGGAATATAATTCCAACAAATACAACCATCCATTTTCAGTAACTACAGAGGAGTCAAGCACATTGCCTAAAAGTCATTTTAATTAATTTCTTACTGCTTACTTTGGTCCCTTTACAACTTTTGACTAAAACTTTAATGTAAAATTTACCTAATACTAAAACATTATTTATAACATTATTTTATTATTTTTATATTATTTTATATTATATTATTTTAACATATTAAGCTATCTGTATATACACATTGATTTTCAAAATGAAAACACTCCACTTGTGTTTTTGTGCTGTAAATTCTGAGTCACAGAGATTCCAATGCAGATAAAATTATTTAAGGTAAAGATTACTGCATGTTTTGTGATCAGAGCATTTATATAAAAAAGTCCATCAATATCACATCTACATTATAATAAAACAGTTTTTTAAGACTAAACCACATATACAAGCAAACCAAAACTGAAGCAATGTCTTATGTATAGCTGAATATTACTATTAAATGTAATTATTATTATGTGGAGCATGATTATGATGTCAGTAAACTCTGGATATACTTATATGGATGTTAAATACAGGAGAAGTAAACAGAACCTCACCTCAACAGTCTTATGCTGGTCGATGCCCAGGCTGTGCATGAGTCGCAGAACCTGCTCACTGTACTCCCCCAGGCTGGCCTCGCTCTCAGCCGAACTGCTCATCGGGTAGAGCAGGGGCCGTTGTACAGGGACTTCCAGAACCATCCACTTATGTTCCTTAATTTGAGCCACAGAAAGCCGTTTGGAAGGGTCCAGCACCAACATCCTTCTGATCAAGTGTTCACATTCTGGAGGTGTAAAAACATTTTATATTTGGGTTTAGCAGGCATTTAATATCAAGGTGTTAACTAAAAACATCTTCCTTTAAAAAAAAACAAAAAACATACATATATACATGCATTCAAATACCAGTCAAAAGTTTGGACACACTTGTTCCATTGTCACTTTTCTCCACTCACCATGTAGATGGATCCGTTTTCTTTTTTTGTTTATCCCCTGTTGGTTCTCTGTTCTCTATTGGTCCATTCCATTTGCCATTTTGTATAAAATGTACAAAGGTGAAATATGGGATGGGTGCTTTCACTTTGTGCCAAACTGACTTCATTGTGTAAATTAAAGTTTAAATGTGACATCATAAGCTGATGCAGCTGGTTGTGCATGGAATTTTCTAATTTTGGCACCCTGTAGAAAAGCACCCACCTGGGTGTCTTTATTCTTCTTTTGGATGAGTTTGGAAAAAAATATAGCAGCATATTAAAGTGCCTGCGTTCTTTGTGTTTAAAGGGCAGACCTGCTACCAAGAACAGCTTGCTGTCTGCATTGCTTCTGTTGATAAAAGCCTAGATTCATCACCCTGTCATATTATGATTGCACAATGTATGAAGGAGAAACCAATAATATAACTGTCTCCATCTTAAACAAACCAAAATCTGTCTCAGGATAAAATTCCAATTCCATTCTAAAAAAAAAAGTAAACTGAAGAAGAAAGAAAAAGTGAAAAAAGAAAACACGAAAAAGGAAGAATATTTAAATGGTCTGGGCTACAATGATTTTAAAAAAAAATAAAATAAATAAATAAATAAAAATAAAAACAAGGTCACCGTCAGCAGCAGTGTAGCTCTTCTTTGTGGCGAGAGACATACAAGTGGCGCCAGCATGCACCATCTCTGAACGAGCTAGACTGTGTGAAGTGCAGCTGGGAATAACTTCACAAACACACGGCTCTATAGAGAGGAGAAAGTCCGGTGGATATGTTCCATCAAAAACATGTTAGCTCATCCCAGACTGCATAGGGTCTTTTTTGTATCACCAATCTGGCAGAGAAACTTAGATGTGACTCAGATGAGCCACATGAATCTGACATCATGCATGATGCCGTGATGCAGTTACCACTCTACCTCATCTCTCTTGTTTGCGCCCCATTTTACTACAACGTGGAATACATTGAACTTTTCTAGCACATTTGTCCATTAATATTTATTTGTGTTTAATAGGCCACATTGACAGCAATACATTTTCATTTTAAAACATAGCATTCAGCCATGTTTGCACTTGGTGTTCATGGGATTATCACGATCAAGCCCCTAAAATTAAGACTTTGTTTCCATTTTTTTAATGCAGGGTGTGTCTGTTTTAGTGCGGCTGGAGAAACATACATTTTCAAAATTGACAAAGTTACTAAAATGAGCTACTGGTCTATGATTTTACATCCATAATGTGAAGCAAAGAGTTATCCATGTTTAATACATATTTAAAAACTCAGCAGCACTTCTATGTTTAATTCAATTGTAACAGCACTACTGTACAAACACCACCACACCAGAATTAACCACCAAAATAATACATTTCCAGAGTCTAGACAAACTGTAGTCTGTAATCTTAGAACATATATAGTGCTAGTCAGAAGTTTGGACACACCGCCTTGCTTCATTGTCTATTTTCTCCACTTACCATATAGCTGGACTTTGCAGTTTTACAATTACAGACTGTAGTACATTTTTTTGTTAGTCCCCTGTTGGTTCTCTGTTGGTCAGGATATCACAGAACAGGTATAATTTGTGTTGGTTTGTTTATTGTAAGTTCTGCAGTGACACTGATGCAGTGAGGGAGGTTTTAGTGCAGCAGTGCTTCTGTAGTTTCATTTAAACACCTCAGTGACACTGCTGGGATAGGAGTAATGCACCAACCAAGTTTTGTGGTCCTGACCATTAGAGATAAGAGTAAATGGGACTAACATAGTATGTATTGTAGTCACATACAGATGGACTATAGTCTGCAATTGTAGAACTACAAAGCCCATCTTTATAGTAAATGGAACTGAGAACACGGACAATAAGGGAAGCAAAAAGGACCCCCTAAACTTTCGACTGGGATACTTTTATACTGTATACAATCTGGAAGTTATAAAAATAGCAACAGAAGATATGGAATATGGAAAAACAATTGTACTCAATAACGTGACCCGCAAGTGTAGAAAAAAACTGTAATTTTGGAAGCACCTTCGGCATCTCCCTTAGTAATTGCCTCCCTTTAAAAACGAAATAAAATTTAAGCCCTTGTTTATGACGTAGCCTTACAAGATTTTATCCAGTCACTAAGCAACCAACTGCAGCACTTTCTGCCTAAACAGACAACTTTATGCTTAATGTATGCAAATGGACATGTAATATGCTTTTCAGGCATTTTGGTGTAGAAGCAAGGTTATTTCTGATAGCACGTTAAAACACAAGTCTGGATGTTTTCATGTACAAGGTTAGATCGAGTTTTAAGTCAGATACTGCGAAATTGTTCAACTCTTAGAATTGAACACTTTAATTGTTGAGAACGCCGCTACAATTATACATAAGTTCTCTTATGTGTGTTTTATTTTCTTCTCACAACCAATTTATAGCTGGTAAACACCACCATAGGAGATACATACACACACATTCTGCATACTTTAAGTACAATAATATACACACACAACTATAAACACAGTTAAACTTATATAATGTGTGGGTTTAAATTAGTGAATTATAGGTTTAAATAGGCTGTTTTTTTTTAGACTTTAGGTCAGTAAATATTGATAGGAAAAGAAAACCTTTTATTTGTTTTGTTTCGTTAGATTGGCTTATTAAGAAGATGCTTTTATTTAAAGTGACTTTTTATTTAAAGTATTCTAAATGTTAAGGGGTTTTGCTCAAGGACCCACATGGGTGGGTCTTCAGTGAACCTGGGATTTGAACCCACAAATTTTGGAATGATATCTATATATACTGTAAAGAGATTGTTTGTTTTATATATTTTTTCAGTAATTTTCCATCCCACATGTACTCACCAAGACAAGTTAAAGTGATTCTGATATCACCATAACCACTGAACCTCTGGTTAAATAATTAGGCTAGGCAGTTAAGAAAATCCCAATAATAATTCTGGTTATTTTTCTGTTATAAAGACAAGAACTGTGGAAAGAAAAGGACATGTCTGTAGTTGTGTGGAGAAGTGAACAGAGGCTGGTCTTCACTGGAGGAATGGTGTGTGTGTGTGCGTGTGTGTGTGTGTGATTGTTGGAATGTGCTTGCTCTGTGGGGATGCAGTCCTGTGTGATGAGGACATGCAGGGAGGAAATGTAAAGGAAAAGCACACTATGTTCTTCCCTCTCATTCAGGGAACAGCTCAAATTGCACAAGTTGGGGGAGCTGTCAGGGCTGCTGCTCCACCCCCCTACACACAACCTATCCAACAAGAAGCTGGCAAGTGGACCAGCGTTGGGCAGGTTGTGCAAACTTCGAATGAAAATCAATTTCACATGAACAAATGGGGAATTGTGTAACATGTTGTTCATGAACAACTTCTCTTTAAAGATGAACTCATTTCAGTAAAACATCGGTAGAAGATGAGGGGGCAAAAATCTGCTGGTCTCACCTTCAGTCATGAAGTACGGGATTCGAAAGCGTCCCTCCAGCACTCGCTGCCGCAACACTGGTAGTGAGGGACCATCAAAAGGCAGGGCTCCACATACCAGCACATAAAGGACCACCCCCAAGCTCTGCAGAAATAAACACCAAATCATCAAAACACACCCAAACCCGACGTGTCAAGGTACAGGCGGCCTCACTGATGGAGATCACATGATTCACTCTCTGGCTTGTTCACATGCTGCAAGGATTGTTTGTTTTACATGCTGATGTCAGGCAAGTTCAAGAGGTCAGAACTAAGCCTGTGCAAACAGCCCGTCAGCTGACTACTTAACCATTATCTATTGATGCCACTCCGTGTACTGGTGTGTGCTGGGTAAGCAGTGTTTTGGCGAGCAGTTCATCAGTTTCTAAGTAAATCAGAGGATTTTATTTGTCCAACAAGCCACAAAATAGACACCAGACAATCATGAGAACGAATTTTTGAAAATGCTGCAACACCCATCAGAACCTTTATACCTACATGGTTACGCTAGACAACAATTTTCAGCATAAGGTTTCCTTCTCAAAAACATTTTGGTGATTCAGAGAGTCCTATTCAAAATGAACACAAATATATTTCAGATTTTTTGCCACATGGAAAAGAAGAACCATTAGATTAATTTTCTCTGATTTTAATGCATTTAAATCTTATATGTGACATCAAAATAATTTATTATTCACTGAGGGGAAATTGCAGTTCTTGCAGTTGCAACATTTACCGACTTATAATGTCCTAAACTAAGAAAGGATTAAAAAAAAAAGAAAGGATTAACAGTAAGTGCTTCTTTAAAAGCAAAAGAAAAATGTAGTTTGGTGCTTGATAGTTATCAATTTTTTTTTGACAACACCCTTAAACAATTGGGTTCACCAGCAGTTCTTTGAGCTGGTTATTGTTTATAATGTGCAGGATCATCATTACTGGACAGTAATGTTAGGTACTTGGTAGGTAGGTAAGTGATAGGAAAGCAGAGGCTCAAAATACATATAATACACACTAAAGTGTTAAGAAAGCCAGTTTAGTTGACCAAATCAAGTCAATAGGCTTTGGCTTTCATTGTCATTCCATCCAAATACACAGTGGAACGAAATTACATTTCTGGAACACACAGTGCAACATAGATGACAAAGAGCAGATATGCAAAATTAACCTATGACCCTGTATTAACATTACATAACATAAGATAATTGAATTGACAGGACAGGGCAGTACCAACATAGTACAGTCTGAATGTGCGGGGTGGGAATTAGGTGCCAAGATTAAATGAGTTTAGCAGTTACTGAGGAAGAGGATGTATATACAGTATTTAGCTGCAAACACCTTTGTGGTCACCAGTGTGGTGGATTTCAAAATGTACACTGCCACCATAATTCTTGGAAATTGATAGATTTACTGTTTTCACACATGAACAGGACAATCAGGAAACAGTCTTTTCCAGAGTTACACTTTCACACATTCAGCACACAGTAGGAGTACAAAGATGTTATCACTTTTGGAGGCGGTTCAGCTGTGAACAACAGGACAAGACGGTAACATGCCAAAATGAGTACCTCCAGCTCATAAACAACCCAGTCTGTTGTCTTTCTTTGAATTGTCTCAGGATTCTGCACTTGTTTTTACCAACTAAAGTTGAAAAATCTTGCATCTTCACTGGCCTCTTTACAGCTGAGATTTCCATTTTCTTCTCATTTTGTGCCACTTGCTAAATTCTGGAGAATTTACAACTAGCTGCTCTGGTCTTAAAGTAAAGTAAATAGACTTGATTCAAGGGAGGGGGGGGGGTGAAGAAAATAGATCCTGTACAACTAATTATGATGTTTGTGCTCACACATACAATTTTACCACGTTCTGGATTTCACTAAAACCTATTCAGTTACTCCTCAAACCAGATGCTGCATCCTTAGCACCAAACTTGCACTTTTATTATATCTTTGATCATATCTCATCTCATTATCTTCTGCTTAATCCTCTATTAGCATCGCATAGGGAACACTCTACTAGGTTTCCTTATGCTCATTCATAAATGGATGCTGGGCAGATACATTGAGGCTAGGGCACACACAGTCACTGGGCACAATCTAGGCAATTTAGAGCAGCCAATTAACCTTGAATCCATGTTTTTGGACTGTAGAAGTAAACCAGAGGACACGGAGAAATTCCAAGCAAACAAAGTGGAGAACATTGAAACTTCACCCAGAATGGGATTTGAACCTAGATCCCGAGCGTGAAGAGGCGAATGTGGCTCTATAGTAAATGTCAAGATATAGCTACATCTGTAGTCCACTTCCTGAGTTATTACTGGGTGTTTGTATGTAATCCATATGATGTTTATATTACTCAGACATGCATTTTGCAGATACCTCAATGTTAATCAAACATGAATGAAGAGTGTTTAGATGCTTCTGTTCAAAAGACTGACTTTTATAGTCAATAAAGTCCAAATCTACACCCTAACTAAATATTTGTGTAATGTCCCACGTATGGTTTAAAACATTTTAAAGACCATGATCGCATTCTACATGAAGCTGGAACAGGATCTGTTCAGATTATTTGATAAAATTATTCATTCATTTATTATCTCCCGCTTATCCTCTATTAGGGTCGCGGTGGGATTCCCCATGCCCATCCAGGGGAGAACATCTTGGGCGCTGGGCAGATAGACCCAGGACAGGGCGCCAATCCATCGCTGGGCACACACTCACTCACACAGACACACTCTAAATGGGGCAATTTTGAGAATTCAATCAACTTGATTCATGTTTTTGGACTGTGGGAGGAAACCGGAGAACCCGGAGGAAACCCACGCAGACACGGGGAGAACATGGAAACTCCACCCAGATGGGGATTCGAACCGGGAATCCCTAGCGCTGAGAGGCGAATGTGCTAACCACTAAGCTATTTATTAAATAAAATAAAATAAAATATTTTATAATATGATTTTATAATATGATTTGAGATGCATCATGATACAATTCTGGATGCAGATTGTGCATAAAGTATGGATTCAGAAAAAGCCTGTCCTTTATTAATTATATAATTGTATTTTCAACTTATCTGATGATATAAGCTGTTACACAATAGTGCCTCATGTACAGACAAAGGCTTGTTCAGACAGACCACTTAGATTTGCTTTAGAAATGTCCTATCTGAGCAAAAACAACCGACTGAATGGCAAAAAGATTCTAAAGTATATTTTATGCCCTTTATAGGTAGGATTAAAAACCTTTAGCAGTTTCTCTCATGATGTTTAGCCACAGAGCTACCACACCCTTGATTCATCTCTTACATTATTTATTCATTATCTTCTGCATAATCCTCTACTAGGGGCACAGGGTGTTCCCCATGCCCATCCAGAATGTTTCGGACACTGGGCAGATACATCCAGGACAGGTTCTAATCTATTGCTGGGAACACACTCACTTACTCACACATAGACTATATAAAGGCAAGTTAGAGCTGTCAATTCACCTTGAATCTTGAAATGTTTTTTGGACCATGGGAGGAAACCCACGCAGACATGGGGGCATGAAAATTCCACCCAAATTGGGATTTGAACCTGGATTCCCAGCACAGAGAGGAATGTGCTAATCACTGTCCACCATGCTGCGCTCTTACACTATTATTGTTATTATTAATATTAATAACATTATTATCATATTATCTCATTATGTTCACATAATCCTTTACTTGTGGGGAGTTCCCAAAGTTTAAATTAAATGTCTTACCCAGATGTCTAGTTGTGGGCCTTCATATTGCTGTCCCTCGAATACTTCAGGTGCAGCGTAGGGTGGACTGCCACACCAAGTCGCCAAGGGCTCTCCTGGCTGGAAAAAGTTTGCAAACCCAAAATCTGTAGAGAAAATATATATAGATGTTTGATATCGAAACTTAGCATACAAGATTGGTGCCATTTCAGATGAATTGGAGAACAGGTGAGAAAGGAATCGTTCCAGCAGTGATGCATGAAGCAGATGGGGATTAAAAGTCTGAAGAAACCCACTGTGAAACAGCTGCTGACATTGCAGCACATTGTTTCTTTGTGTGTAAACCACCGAGGAGGTGGAGGAGATAATAGACCTTCACCTGTGTGCCATCATTTTGTTGCACAAATTACACAGAGACATCTGCTCATTAAACCTCAGGGCTTCTGAGCAAGAATGATGCCTGAGTACAGGACACTTCATATCAGGTTCTCAGAAGTTTCTGTTCTTATCCTTCATTTAGCAAATCATCTCTGCACTTTTACTATTTGTTTACTTTCTGCAAATTTCTGTGCAAAAAAAAACAAAAACATTATCTTCCTCTTATTCCTATGCTATGGACGAGGGGGGGGGGGTAGCTCATCCAGGGGAGAACATTTCCGGCGCTTGGCAGACCAGGACACACACGCACAAAATAGGTCCATTGTAGATAGGGGCAATTTAGTGTAGCTGATTTCAATTCTAAACCATGTTTTTGGACCAGAAAACCCGAAGAAAACCCATGCAGACATAAAAGTTTTAGAGCACCTCAGTTTTTCCTGTCATTTTTGGAAACTATTCAGCGAGCTCAGGTTTCCCTTCATTCACCTTTGAATAAAGATTTCCATGGAGGGGAGCAGCGATCAGCTATTGCAATTTTTTAGAAGGCTTTGCACCTCCAAAGCTAAAAACTTTCAGGACAGTCTTAGGCTTGTGTTTAAGAAACCAGCCTTGTGACCTGAAAGTCCCTGGTTCGATTCCCGGTCCCACTAAGTACTATGGCTGAAGTGCCCTTAAGCAAGGCACCTAATACCAATTGCTTATAAAGTGCCGCCCATTGCTCCAGGCACATGAGCTCACTTCACCAGTGTGTGTATTTCACTGTATGAATAGGTTAAAGGACATGTTCCTCTGTGTGTAAAGCACATTTGGCAAAATAGATCATGTAATGTATATATAAAGTGGGCGGCACGGTGGCTTAGTGGTTAGCATGTTCGCCTCTCAGCACTAGGGATTCTCCGGGTTCTCCGGTTTCCTCCCACAGTCCAAAAACATGGATCAAGGTCAACTGAATCTTCAAAATGCCCCATATAGAGTGTGTCTGTGTGAGTTAATGTGTGCCCTGCGATGAACTAATGCCCTGTCCTGGGTTTATCTGCCCAGCGCCTGAAATGTTCTCCCCTGGATGGGCATGGGAAACCCCCCCGCGACCCTAGTACAGGATAAAGCGGATGATAATGTATGGCTGGATGTATGTGTATAAAGTGTGTTGTTTATTGTAACATTAACTGAAGTCTTTGTCCGCATTTCATATGACAAAATGAGTTACTGCCGAAGTATAAATTTGTCTTATTAGTAGCAACTCTGTATTGGTGGTGCTTAACCTCATAACTATTATTCATAGTTTAGTACCCAAACTGACGAGATACCACTACATTCACACTGTGCTACACTGGCAAGGATGTAACAATTAGAAGTCAGTGAAAGAGTGAAATAAGTAAATATGGAAATAATCTACATAGTTTTCACGTCCGTCATCTCATTTATTCCACAGACGAGAACGAAAGCATTATTTTATTGCACGTCAGTAAAAAGAAACAGTACAGTATTGTCACGTATCCTCCACCTGGTTACATAAAGTCACTCAATCTGGCTGTCTGATCCTGTGCTAACCTGCATGTCTGTGTCATACCGCACACAGCCAGCATTCCAGCATTTCACATCTTGATAACAGTGAAAAAGCCAAACAGAATAGTTCACTTAAGGCTACAAAAGTTTTAATAACCTATTTTTTGCTAGTACATAGAGAAATTGCTAAGAGCAGGACCTGTAGTGTCAAAAGGCAGCCAGGATTTTAATAGTCTGACATGCTGGGCAAAGTGCTTGTAGATTAGATAGAGTGTCTGTCCATGCCAGAACGATAGTGCAAGGTCGCCAAATATGGCATGCAAACAGGGCAAGGTCCTAATCAAATTCCCCTCCCCTGTGCAAAGTAAAATTCCTAATGTGCCACCACACACCACTGGGGTAAACTGTACAAGGGTAAATTTGTACAGTGTCCATAATGTCTAGTTTTATGTGAAAAGAACTGAGCAAATTTCCATTTACTGGATTTTACTGGTGTGAGTGAGTGTGTGCCCAGCGATGGATTGGCGCCCTGTCCTGGGTGTATCTGCCCAGCGCCCGAGACGTTCTCCCCTGGATGGGCATGGGGAACCCCACCGCGACCCTAATAGAGGATAAGCGGGAGATAATGAATGAATGAATGAATGGATTTTACTGACATCGTATTTCGATGTCCATCATGGGGAGAACATTTCAGAGAAGATACACCTAAAGATAGGGTGCCAATCCATCACTGGGCACATACACTCACTCAAACAGACACACATACTATATAGGGGTAATTTTAATTTAGCTTGAATCCATGTTTTTGGATTGTGAGAGGAAACTGGAGATCATGGAGGAAATCCACACAGATGTGGAAGAATATGGAAACTCCCAAATAGTTTTTCCCATGGGATTCGAACTTGGATCCCCAGCGCTAAGAGTCAGAAATGCTAACCAGTACACCACTGTATTAAATATAATCCATGTATTTTTTTTAATATTTATTTTGCAACATTGAATAAATATATTTCAGAGAAAACATTAATATTAAAAGATTTCCTTATTAGGGTTTAGCTTTTCTAAAATAAAAAAATTACTGTAGTGAAAAGTAGTTATACGTTAATCAGTAACTGTAATAATTTAGTACACAATCATGAGCACATCAGCCAAACTATGCTTTTATATTACTGTATCTCTTACCTTTATAACTCAGAGTGCATTAGCAATTAATAATTGCCTAAGAAATAAAGGATGACGACAAACTACTAAACATTAACCGGCCTAATCATTACAAATTCCTAAGCTATCTGTTTTATGATTTTTCATGCTGTAACCAGAAGGTGTGTTATTCTTAACAGCCACTTAATAAGCTTTTTGAATTATACAGCACAAGAAGTTTAAATATGAATAGTGCTGAGTAACTATGATTTTATTTTCTGATTCAAATCATTTCATATTACATTTGATAAGTATACATTATTACTGAGCTCATCATGTTTTTTTTTGTTTTTTTGGGTAAAATCCAGTAACAAAGAACATGACACAAAATGTATAAGAACAGGTCATTTTATTTAACAACTTATTTATGTAAAGTTAGTACTGCAGTTCATTGGGTTTCTTTATTTGAAACCATTAACCATTAAGAGTTTTTATGTTCTCCCCGTGTCCGCGTGGGTTTCCTCCGGGTTCTCCCACAGTCCAAAAACATGGATCAAGTCTATTGAATTCTCCAAATTGCCCCATAAAGAGTGTGTCTGTGTGAGTGAGTGTGTGCCCAGCGATGGATTGGTGCCCTGTCCTGGGTGTATCTGCCCAGCGCCCAAAACGTTCTCACCTGGATGGGCATGTGGGACCCCACCGCAATCCCACTAGAGGATAAAGTGGGAGATAATGGATGGATGGATGTAGTGAAATAAAAAAAAATAATAATGAGGTAAATAGAAAATCTAAATTCCATAAAAGTCATTTTAATTATATAAAATACATTTTTTTATAAAAATGTAAAATAAAATAATAAAAAAAAAAAAAAAAAAAAAAAAAAAAAAAAAAAATCACATTTAGTTTTTTATAAAAAGACGACAAATTTACCATATTTTAATTTAATTAAATTTAATGTTTTAAGGTAAAACATTTCTGTCTAGTAACATCTTGGAAGTAAAGTTCTTGTATAAAATACAAGATAAAAAGAAAAATACTTCTTATTTATGCTATAATCTTCTCTCATTTGTAAGATAGATAAAATTCTGCTAAATGACTAAATGTAATAGTTTCAGATTAAAACTTGGGTACCATGGGAAAAAGGCATAACCGCACTCCCCTATATGTGTCTTACCCAACACCTCGTTTCTGTGATTTATTCTCAATAATGAGCGTGTCTCATCTTTCTTATTATTTTATTATATTGTTGCACATGGTAAAACAGTGATGTTACAACAATTTCAAATTTGTACCGTGATCATCCTAAACAGTAAATGCCTTCCGTGCCGATAATAATCAGTTAACAATTATAACACAAACCTTTAGCTTTATAAGTTGTCTGTAACCCTGTAGCCATTGGCATTAGTGTAACACCTGCTTAGTTTCAAATTATGCCGATTTTAAAATGTGTGCAATTTTAGAGCTCTAATTACTGGAAAGTGAGGCTGGTTGGTATCTAAACTGATAGAGAGTAAAAGTGAGGACAGCAAAGAAAAGACAGCAGAGAAAACGTTGAGATGTTAAAGGCAGGCATAGAGAGTGCTCCTGAGATGATCTGACCCACTTTCCGAATGTCGGAATTGACGTCAATGCTGCCATGGCTGACATTGCAGAGGTAAGTCCTGTACCACAATTGCTCAATTCCATCTGACCCACTGACTGCAAGGTTTATTAAGATCCACATAAGAGCAGCCAGTACCACAGAACAGCTAAAGGTTTTTTGGGTTCACAGAAGCCTGTAGATAGGTCATCAAGGACTTTTCTAATGGAAGCCCTATTGTGAACCCAAATGTGCGCAATGTGAACATAGTGTGGAGCACTTCAGCCTTGCATAAGCCTTCTGGGATTAAGTTGTATCTGGCTTTTCTGCCATTTTGCAAGTGGATTCGGTTCATGATGTATCTTTCACACGTACATTTTTCCTCAAAATGATGACAAAATCCTGGGAGATTAAGGAAGGGTCTAAAGAACCCTGAGAAACACATTTGCTTCCCACTTTAAGGGAACAGACCTCAGTCAATAAAGTCTAGTCCACTGACACAATGTCTGAAGCCAAGATTGAATTCTCCTGAAGTCTTACATGAGACCACACATTCACTCTTTTGAGCTGGAGATAAAAGACTTTC
Organism: Corydoras maculifer; assembly: GCA_019802435.1. Lineage (NCBI taxonomy): Eukaryota > Metazoa > Chordata > Actinopteri > Siluriformes > Callichthyidae > Corydoras > Corydoras maculifer. The sequence continues at coordinate 2,741,087 of JAFMOD010000228.1, forward strand.
CTACTTGCGTGACCTTTCTCTAAGAATGCACAGCACTGCGTGGCTTCGAAAGGCCTGGCAGGGCATCAGACAGAAGGTGAAAGGGGATGAGACTTTTGGCAGAGTCTGGTAGAACACCCCATTTTGTGAAAAAACAAAAAACAAAACTATAAACCACAAACTGGATGAAGTACTTCATGTGTAAAACCTATTCAGATCGACATGAAAGCAAAGAAGTTAAGTGACTGGTGATAATCCATACATAAAACAATAAGACGAATAACAATAATTTGGTGAGAGTTAAGCTGACATTAATTACGCTCACAAATCATTAAGTTACAACCCACATCTATAGAATAAAAAAACAAATAAATATATTTTTGAAAAATAGCCTTTAAAAACACATTTAAACATACATTTGCATGCTAAGTGAATTTAAAAGCAATTACATTGACTGGTATTGTATTAGTAGGATTAACTAGTGTATAAACTAAGAATACTAAAAACAGAGCAAAATAATTATATAAACAGTATTTTATCTAGCCATTAATTATCTTCTGCTTCATCCTCTACTAGGGTCGCGGGGGGTTCCCCATTCCCCATCAATCACCCTCAAACACACACACACACAAACACACTCAATATAGGGCAATTTGGAGAATTCAATTGACCTTGATCCATGTTTTTGGACTGTAGGAGGAAACCGAAGAACCTGGAGAAAACCCATGCATACACGGTGAGAACATGGAAACTCCACCCAGATTGGGATTTAAACCGGGAATCCCTAGTGCTAAGAGGTGAACATGCTAACCACTAAGCCACCGAATATAAAAGACCAATGTAAATGATAAATAAACATGACATTTAAATTAAACAGCATTCACATTTCTCTTCATCTGTTTTTAAACCAAATTAATTATTTCGCCACAATGGAACTGCATCGTGGACGGCGATTTCGTCTGTATTAATGTTGCTATTGTATTTTTATTGTTTTCAAATCAAAGAAAACAGAGGTTCCATTGTATTTTTTTTTACAAACTGTTCATGACCCGCCCAGAATGTGCCACTATTTGAAAAAACCCTGCACTAGTAAATACAACTGTACTTGAACAGTTTGCCCTGAAGGTTTTTGAACAAGACATGATTCAACAGTTCAAATGACAAAAAGTGAGAAAGGCATCAATTCCACATGATAACCCAACCTGTTAAAGAACCTGCACAAATTCTTTTACACTGCTCTTTACTAAGTTTTCTGGACCTGCGTGTTTTATCATTTTGCTTTAAACAGTGCACAACAGCAACCATCACCGGATGACTGTAGACCACGTTAATGGACAAAAATGTAATAGAATAGGATCCCCGTGTGGGTTTCCTCAGGGTTCTCCAGTTTCTACCCACAGTCCAAAAACATGAATTCAAGCTAAATTGACTGCTTTAAATTACCCCATATGGTTTGTGTGTGTGTGTGTCTGTGTGAGTGAGTGTGCCGAGCGATAGATTGGCGCTCTGTCCTGGGTGTATCTGCTCAGCGCCCGAAATGTTCTCCCCTGTATGGGCATGGGGAACTCCCCCGTGACACTAGTACAGGATGAAGCGGAAGATAATGAATAAATGACCCACACTGAGGGTTTTATTCTGATACACTTTAATGGAAAGAAAATATGGCAGTTACACTCAGAATGGAGCTTGAGCTTTTTTCCTGGACATAAACATCTGAAGATAAATGTGAATGGCCATGCATATATACACGGTCTGGCACAGGATGTTTCTGTGAACCACTTACTTCATTAAACTCGGATTATTAGATTCGTTTCCTGGAACTGCGCTTTCTAATCCAGGAGCACCTACTCATCAGGATGACCCAGAGTCAGCTCGAATAGAGTCCTGATTCTGTCATCTGGCTGAAAACGATCTGCCATGAGCCCTTACGCTGGGACCTGACTCTGGTTAACACGCTACCAGGAACCAGGTTCGTCTGGCAAGCTCTCATATCATATAATCATTTCTCTTCACGAGTATCAATTTGCATTCGTTGTATTAATAACAGCATATGTTAAGTATAAGCACAGTGTTTCTGAGGAAAACACAACACTCAGCCAGAAAGGATTCTGCTGAAGTCACACAGCCAGGGATGAAGTCAGATGCTCAACTTATAATCAGTAGAAGGATGAGGTTGAAACAGCCCACACACCTACATCATAGACCAAAGAGATGAGCCGGCTGTGTATAAGAAATACTGTACACAAGGGTGTGGTTATAATGACACAGAATTATACTTTTACTCAGTTATAAGGCAACACTGAGGACTGAACACATCATTCTCAGAATGAGACATATTAATGAAGCAGGGCCTTGTTTTTGGCGGTGCCATGGTTCAGTGATTAAGGTGTTAGGCTGTCAATCTAAAGGTACACTGACGTTATGTGCGTCCTTGAGCAAGATCCTAAACCCTCGTTGCTTCAGGCTATGAACCATGTGCTTTGACTCCCACCATAAAGTTAGGATACTTGTAAGTGGCATTGGATTTGCCCAAGTGGTTCCTAATCGCCCTAATGTTTTGATTGATATTCATTTACATTTAGTCATTTAGCAGACGCTTTTATCCAAAGCGACTTACAAATGAGAACACCACAAGTCAGAAGCTATGAAGAAAACCAACTATACTGTAAATTCATCAAACCTGATTGTTATTTGATGCTGCGGCGCCCCCCTCCCCGCCTCTTTTTAAAAAAAAATTTTATTTAATTTTTTTTATTATTACAACAGGTATTTGTTAAAGAGATGCGTCTTCAGTAGTTTTTTTTTTTTATATATATACTTTTTTGATATACTTTTGTTAGACCCACAAAGTTAGAAAGATCAGATGTAAATACATTGGGAAAGAAAAAAACAGGTGATAAAAACAGCCCCAAACTATGATCCTAAAAGAGCACAGTTTGGGAACCCGAAAAGAAAAAGAAAAAAAAAAAAAAAAAAAAAAGAAAACTCCTTACATTTACATTTGGTCATTTAGCAGACTCTTTTTATCCAAAGCGACTAACAAGGTGAACACAGAGTTAATCACAACATCCCTGGAGGGGATGTTGTGGGCCTTGCTCAAGGACCCATCATAAACAGCATCACATCATAATTCGGCGCTCAGGCCCATCTGTCCAACGAACATAAATATTAGAGTTTTACATCTTGATTTGAATTTTTTTTTCATCCAGGTTGCGGTGATCTTAAGCTCATTGCACGCGACTCCCACTCATTTACTGTGAATTGAAATTGCTAATTATATTGAGAGGCAATAATAAAAAAAGCAAATGCTTTTGTGGAAACCCACCACATGTAATAAGAACATACAAATCTTTAAAAATATGTAGGAGGCAGATACTTAAACCACTAGATATTAAAGGAACAACAGTAATAAAATTAAATCTGTTAACATCTATTTAGATCTCAAATTAATAAATGTTTATTTTGTGCAAGCAGCTGAACTAATGTGTGAGTTGTTAGTAAGCACCATTTGATAATCATAATACTAAATATCATTATAATGTAATCCTCTACTGGGAACCATGTGGGGTGAGGGTTGGCATTCCTATGCATATCCAGATGTGTGTTTTGGGCGCATGGCAGATACACCCAGGACAGGATGCCAATCTATCATTGGGCACACACTCACAGACACATACACACTATATAGAGGAAATGTAGTGCGACCAATTCACCTTGAATCCATATTTTTTTGGATTGTGGGAAGGAAACCAAAGAACCTGGAGGAAATCCACAAGGACAGGGAGAGATCATGGAAACTCCACCCAGATTGAGATTTGAACCTGGATCCCAAGTGCTGAGAAGTAAACGTGCTAACCAATAAGCCACTGTGCCACAGCCATTTATGATAACAAAAATTGAACTAGATTTTAAGGGCTAAAGTACATTAATTATTTGCATTAGTCAAAAATATTTTTTGTAGTTTATCAAATTCCTACATTGATCTTCTTTTACCTGCAATCTTGATGTTCATATGTCCATCCAGCAGCAGGTTCTCAGCTTTAAGGTCCCGGTGTACCACACTGCGGTTGTGGCAATATTCCACTGCGGACAGAATCTGCCAGAACTTTCGGCGAGCTTCGGGTTCACTCAGGCGCCCGTGTTTAGCCAAGTAATCTGGAACCCAACAGTGGACGGTTACATATAATGCTAAAAACTATTAGTTATAATAAGTGTAAGCTGTGGTATTCTACAAAGGTAATAGGTACACATGCACATGTTCAAAACTCCAGGTGTAATTTAATTTTTAGATTATGTAATATAGGAAGTGACTGAAAGGCAATAATCACTTGTTTTCTCTCTTTTAATATAGTTAACAGTTATATAAATATGTACACATCATCTATAAAGCATGTGTTTTCATACTTTAACTAATCAAATGAACAAAAAATGTTCATCAAATCTGTAAATAGTTTGCTGCTGTATAGAATTCAAGAATAAACATGATCACAACAATCAGTTCATACAGTGGTTTTGCTACTGCAAATTACTTAAGAGTTTACACATATACACACAGAGAGAGCAAAAAAGAGTGAGAGAAAGCACATGAAAAACACACGGAGTAGTTTGCTGAATAATTCTGGTTTGCCCCACAAGATGTGCACAACAGACAACAGTGTACTTCGTAAGAAAAAAGATAATAATAAATAAATAAAAAAAGGTGATTTTCAGGACAAACGATTTAATTAAGTTATACTAAAATATTTTTTACATTTGGGGACACTCCGATAGTTCTAAAGCCTTGAAGAAACCAAACAATTTCTTTAGTTGTGGAGGGCAAAGAGTAGACAGCTGATTTAGTAGCACTGTATGCTAGTGTTGAGATTACTGTGCCACTAAAAAAAAATTTGTAAATGAAGCCCAAAAATCATTCCTTGTCAAGTTTAACATTGCCAATGTAACTTATATATACTTAACTATATATTTGTAACTATAAAACAGGTAAAGTGGTAAAAGAAAGGTTTTATGTCGGTAATAGGTGTACGTAAACTGTTAAACTCTGAAAATCAATACAATTTAAACATAAAAATAAGTACTTTACAACCCAGATATCATAGTTTACAAGTTTGGCAATCTATGACAAAATTCAAATAAAATCAGCTTGAACTGTAAAACATGGAAGCCCTGCCACTAGCTGCATTCAGGAGAGGAGCACTGCCTGTGAGTTTGGCACAGGTGCAATAGCACCATGGTTGGAAGGACCTGTAGCGTGGGAGTTGGGTAAACATTACCCTGAATGGCCCAATCATGCGGTGCCCACATTCAGCAGGGCTGAATCACGCCAAAGCCACAGCCACACAATTCAGCCCATGGGCCATTTTATAAACAAAGGTCATGTTAGGTACAATGCTCACAAATCAGGCTTTAATAACAGCTCTTCCCAGTAATATTTATCTTGATAGTAATAAATCAGTCCAACACTTGGAGTGAGCTGAGGGTGTGTGTATGGCATATATATCTTAATGTGTTTACTGCCATGTCCTGAAACACTATAATGGTAGCACCACCACCCCTTCAAAATTTTGCAGAGCAGAAAAAAAGAAAGCAATAGGAGTGCGAAGTTTAAAAGTTTTGTTTTTTTAATGATTTGAAAGATCAGGTTCGAATCCCAATCTGGGTGGAGTTTCCATGTTCTCCCAATGTTTTCCGGTTTCCTCCCACAGTCCAAAAATATGGATTTAAGGTCAATTAAATGCTCTAAACAGCCCCATAGTGTGTGTGTTCGTGTGTACGGCTGTTTGAGTGAGTGTGCCCAGCGATTGATACTGCGTACTGTCCTGGGTATATCTGCCCAACATGTTCTCCCCTGGATGGGCATGGGGAACCTCCCACGTGACCCTAGTAAAAGATAAAGCCGAAAAAATAACATTCAGTGGTGGTATGGTGGATTAGTGGTTAGCCCGTTTGCCTCTCAGTGCCTGGGATCCATGTTTGAATCCTCATGTTTCCATGTTCATTGTGTCAGCGTGGCTTTCCTCACAGTTTAAAAATATGTATTCATTGGCTGCTTTAAATTGCCCCTTAATAGTGTGTCTGAAAGTGTGTGCCCAAAGCTGGATTTGTACCCTGTCCTGGTTGTATCTGCCCAGCACCTAAAACGTTCTCCTCTGAATGTGCATGGGGAACCCCTTCATGACCCTCGTCTCTAGTATAGGATTAGGACTAAGATAATGAAATGAGAGATAGTATTTAGTGTTAACATGTTTTATCAATCTGCTGTCTCGTTGGATAAGGCCACCTAGACTTCATAGATTTCTCATAAACAGATTGACTCCATATGTAGTGTGAACAGCCAATTCATTAAATGTTGCTGTACACTGAAGACAGTTGGTTTTCAGATCAACAGATGATTTTAATAAAATGTTTGCAATTCAGCAAGGTTCAATTATTGCACGGTTCTTCCAACTAGATGTTAAATATAATTAAAAACAGCACGCTTTGCATCAGACCAACCAAGATTTCAAGAGAGCAAAAATATTGCAACATGTGGCTGACGGCTGTTTCTTGTTCCCCAGGTGTGTCCTGTTAAACTGAGAGTGTTGACAATGAACAGCTCGCAGTGTCAGGTCTTAGTGTGAGCCTTGGGTTTTACATGTATACACAGCATTTGTTTTTGAAAAATTATAACGTGAAGATCAGAAGGCTGTGTATGGAAGTAAAGAAGGAAAAAAGAATTATAATTTTTATGCCCAGCGATGGATTGGCGCCCTGTCCCGGGTGTATCTGCCCTGGATGGGCATGGGAACCCCACCATGACCCTAATAGAGGTGTATATATATATATATGCTTGTTTACCGCCCCCAGCGGTAAACAAAAAAAATTCTGAAATCCCACGTCTGATAGTAACCTTTGGGGCAGTCATAGGCTTGTGGTTTGATTGAGTCCCCGACCCCACCAATCATAAAAGTGCATTTGGGTAAGGCCCCTGGGTGCCATATACAGGGCTGCCCACCACTCCGAACGCATGTGCTCACTATACCCACATGTATGTGTGCATTTCACTGCAGGGTTCACTGATGGCCAAAAAGTTCAATTTTGGTCTCGTCTGACCAAAGCACCTTCTTCCACATGTTTGCTGTGTCCTCAACATGGCTTCTGGCAAACTGCAAACGGGACTTCTTATGGTTTTCTTTTAACAATGGCTTTCTCCTTGCCACTCCTTCATAAAGACCACATTTGTGTAGTGCACGACTAATTGTTGTCGTGTGGACAGTTTCCCCCACCTGAGCTGTGGCTCTCTGCATTTCATCCAGAGTCACCATGGGCCTCTTGGATGCCTCTCTGATCAGTGATCTCCTTGTTCGGCCTGTAAGTTTAGGTGGACGGCCTTGTCTTGGCAGGTTTACTGTGGTACCACCATATATATATACACAAAATGTATGTATGTGTGTGTGTGTGTGTGTATATATATATATATATATATATATATATATATATATATATATATATATATATA
>JAFMOD010000228.1:2748915-2778205 GCA_019802435.1 Corydoras maculifer
ATATATATATATATATATATATATATATATATATATATATACACACACACACACACACACACACATACACCAAGTATTGATATTTAACAACCAACATCAACTAGATCAAACCAGGGAAAACAACAAAACAGATGAAAGGCAAAGGTGAAGAGAGGCCATACCACAAAATGCCAGATTTGAATTTTCAAAAAATGAAAAAGAGAATAAATGTGCAGTACTGAAGTGTTATAGGTTAATAAAATTGAGATAACACTTATTCAAGGTCTATAGTGTGGATAAAGAAAATAGATGTTCAAGATAACATCCAAGCTAACCTGCAAAACATGGTGGGGGTTGCGTCATGGCTTGCTTCTGACCACTGCTATTTATTGATAAAAGAACTGAATTTATTGATCAACAAACATTTTGCCTACCAATATACAAAGACCTGCATCAATCTGGTAAAACTTGATGATTCACCACCAAGGATACTTCTTTCATCTTATTCCCCTCGAGGATCACCACGGCCAATAATATCCGCATCTTAAACTTGGCACAGTTTTATACCAGATGCCCATCTTGACACAACCCTCCTATTTATATACAACTCTAATGAATAGGACAGGCACAGGGAGAAGATGCAGACTCCATAGAGAAAGGACCTTTATTTCCACTGGGAGTCAAAGCAAGGAGGATTCTTTCTTCTCTAGTGTTTAACCGCTGCACCACCATAGCACCCCATCATGTACAGACAATGATAAAAAATAAAACAATTTAAAAAAAACAACCGCCAACTTGAAAGGGACCTAATCTAATAAATTGTAGGAAATTGAGGGCAAGTAAAATTTATTAATTTATTACGTGCAAAAGATAATCTCCTAGAACACAAACTCTGCTCACTGATGGGATATGGTGACCAAATCAATCCAAGATCTTTGAATAGGAAATGTGAGACTGTTATCAGAGCAGTTCGTCTGGGTAGTTGATGTAATGACCAACACAGTGTAGTGTTACTACAAAGTGACACAAAAGATTGCCGCTTCTTTAAAAGCCTGCTTAGTTTTAAATACTTTATAAAAATGATCTCAAAAAGTAAAGATTAAAAGAGATATTAAAAAATTAACAGACGTAGGAGTTATTACGAACCAGCTGCAACATTCCACCCGCATCCTTCTGATGAGCCTATTTCTCGAATCATGTTGCTAATTAAAAAGCACATGGAACCCAGGAATGTGGCATACTTCTCTGAATTGGTAAACAAGGAATTTTCTTCAGATATACTACATTCCCTCTCAGGTCAGTATCACCACATCTGAAACAATCCTTACAGATTTGCGCTTTGGACAATAGCGCTGAATTACAGAAGATTACGAAAGACTGGAACTGGATCACCATGTAAAGCTGCATGCTACTAATCTTAGATGTATTTACTCGGAGTACTGAGTGAACTCCATGGGTAAACACGAGTATTTTCTTTGTCAAAGTTCACTATTCAGTTAATTTAAAACTCTTTGCTCTGTATAGCACAAGCAACAATAGTTACAGACACACTGCCAAAAAATGGAAAAAGGGCAATACACACATTTAACGTAAGAGTAATTTGGGGCAGTCATAGGCTTGTGGTTAAGCAACCAGCCTTGTGATCTGTTCAGTCACTTGTCTTCCGTTCGATTCGTCGTCCCGCCAAGTACCATGGTTGAAGTGCCTTTGGGCAAGGGACCCATCCCAATTTCTCCCCGGGGGGCTGTACATAAGACTGTCCACCACTCAGGGCACATGTTCTCACTTCACTCAGTGAGTGTACGTGTGTGTTTCACTGCACATATCGGTTAAATTGGTAGGACCAATTCCTCTGTGTGTAAACAGTAGGAAAAAAAGATCACTATCACTTAAAACCATGAGCCTTTTTAACCCCTCCTTTCATAATACACTGTAAGGATTTCAGAAGCTTGTTTTCAGTCAGTTACTGGGGTTTTCATTGGTAGGAGTTAATTAATAAGGCTGTGACAGTCTCTATAATTAACTAAACTGTCTGATTTCACATGTATGGAATAAAAGATTTGAAGATTCAGTTGTTGAGAATTTAAGACAACTGCAGACTATAGACATACACACAGACAATACACAAAAATTACATCACAGCAGAATAATAAGCGTCGGGTTGTATTTAACTTTAGAGAATATTAAGCTACAAATTAATCCTACAGCAGTAAACCACATTTATTATCTTTTATATCGTTTTGGGCGCTGGGCCAATACACCCAGGACAAAGCGCCAATCCATCCACACACTATATGGGGCAATTTACCTTAAATCCATGTTTTTGGACTGTGGAAGGAAACCGGTTAACCTGGAGGAAACCCATGCTGACAATGGGAGAACATGTAAACTCCACCCAGATTGGTATTCGAACATAAATCACCTGCGCCGAGAGGCGAACGTGCTGACCATTAAGCCGCCGTGCTGCCCCCAGCGGTAAACAAAAAAAATTCTGAAATCCCACGTCTGATAGTAACCTTTGGGGCAGTCATAGGCTTGTGGTTTGATTGAGTCCCCGACCCCACCAATCATAAAAGTGCATTTGGGTAAGGCCCCTGGGTGCCATATACAGGGCTGCCCACCACTCCGAACGCATGTGCTCACTATACCCACATGTATGTGTGCATTTCACTGCAGGGTTCACTGATGGTTTAAATGTGGAGGACAATTTTTTTTTTGTGTGTGTGTGTGTGTGTGTGTGTAAGCACTGTAAAAACTGATATATTGATATATTTATGGTTACCACCATTCTTTTGGGATTAATCTGAAAATTTCTGACCATGCACATGTATCTAATGTGACGGTAAAATACACATTATTGACATAAAATTTTGAAATAACAATTTCCAGCAATTAGAGCTTTTGATAATTAAAAAAAATTTAGGCAAAATCAGTACAAGAAGGAAGACCATTTCTACACATGTCTGTCTGTCTGTCAGGATGGATACGGGTTGAATGATGTGGCCTTGTTTTTTTTCCACAGCATTAGTATTCCATATCTGTAAATATGCATGGCCTACATTTCACACCATTCCAACTTCAAACTGATGCCCTATGCTTGTTTAAGCTTTCTCTCTCGCTCTCTTGCTGCTTACGCTTCAACTCATTATTCCAGCCTGACCCAATTTTGAGGTTTCTCTGCAGTAGCAGCTCAGCTGGTTTTGTAGCAGCTTAGTCTGACAAGGCTTTTCTGCCACATTTAATTCACATTCAGATCTCACCATAGAGAAAACAACCTTACACGCAGCACCACACTTTAAACAACTCCATTAACAGTGTAACAGGAACAACTTGAGTTTGTACACAGCACCAGTTCTTGAGAATGCTAGGGACCAAAGAAACAAATATTTATTTACACACACTGGCCTCTTTATTAGGTACAGCCCCTGTTTCTACACTCAGTGCTCATTTGATCAGTTCCATCTTCACAGTTACAAACTGTAATTCATTCCTTTCTCCCTGTATTTTGTTACATTCCTTTACTCTGTTCTTAAATGAACAGAACCCCCATAGTGCAGGTATGATTTGGGTGATGGATGATTTTTAGCACTGCAGAGACACTGACGTGGAGGTGATGTTTTGGTCTGTTGCTTGTACGAGTCGGTTAGATACAGAAAAGCTGTGTGAGCTTTTAAACACTGTTCCCTTAATAGCGCACTTTAGTTTACAAACCTACTTTTGCTCCTTTAAATTTTGAATGTGAAATCAGTAGCTCATTTCTTGCTTCAGATGTTGGCACAGCAGTTAGTGCTTCAGCCTTGCACCAAGGTCCTGTGTTCCATTTCAGGTTTGGCAAAGACAGGTCTCATCAGTGCTTGCATGGATTTTTTTCTGGAGTCTTCAATTTCCTCCCATACTGATGGGTAAAAATGAGAGACTAAAATATACATGCATTCATTGTTTGGCAGTTACAACCTGGACAGGGCACCAATCTATCACTGAGGACACAGTTACTCAGAGACGCACACTATATGGGTCAATTTAGAGCAGCCAATTTACCCTGAATCCATGTTTTTGGACTGTGGGAGGAAACAGGAAAACCTAGAAAAAACCCACAAGGACACAGGGAGAACTTAGGGACTCCATCCAAATTGAGATTCGAACCGGAGATATATATAAAAGAATTTTATTGTGTGCATATATAGATTTCTAATTCTATTAAAATGTTTCCTATTTTTTTTAATCTCTTCTAATGACTAGATACCTTTGTCACATGTATCTGCTGCTGAAAATGTGAATTTCCCCATTGTGGGACAAATAAAGGTCTATCTTATCTTATTCTGTGGTGGTCCTGTAACACCTGTGATTTTGTGGAGCAGAGTAAAAAAGACCAACAACATAGTCAGACACGACAGACACCAAGACAAACATTCATACCAAGGACTGATTTACTATCTTTAGTCCATAGTCCTTCAGAAATGTGTGGAAACAGTTTGGGAAAGTCCCTTTTCTGTTACAGCCAGACTGTAGACTATTGCACAGTGCACGAAGGCATGACTGGGGGAGTTTAGTAGGGAGGCACTGATGTCCAACATCAGTGACCAACCTCACAAAACCCTCTATTAGGTGAAAGGACAATAATAATCTTGTAGACAGCAGGTGAAGTCAAAGGCTTATTGGTTCTTACTTGAATTTTTATTTTTACCATTTCAACCATTTTATTTTCTGTATTATTAATGTATTTTGATGATTAAAGCATCCATCCATACATTCATCTGAAGTTTCCTTGGGCAAGGCACCTAACCCCAAATGCTCCCCGGGTGCCATATATAAGGCTGCCCACCACTCCAGGCTCATGTGCTCCCTTCAGTGTGTACATATGCATGTGTGAGTTCCACTGCACTGATGGTTTAAATGTGGAAAACTAATTCCTCTGTGTGTAAGCACAGTAGGCAAAACATCACCGCATCACTTGCCAGAAGATTGGAAGATGGTATTTCTGCATTCACTCAATGCAGCTTGACGGTTTTATTCAGCCCCTCTTAAACAGCTGTATAAAAACAAGGACCTAGCCATTTTATCAAATACTAGTGACTAAACTAAACCAAAAATTCAGTTTTACATTAAAAGGATAATACTTCCAACCCAAACTTTAAACTCCTTTTTCTACAATTGGAAAATGTGTAGGTGCCTTCACCAAGAATGAGCGGTGAAAAAAAATCTGAATATGTGCCGTGTCAGCATGGCAAAACTTGCGTTATCTTATTTGGACAAAAAGTTGAAAAGAACCTCCACACAGGCACAAGAAGAAGAAGAAGTTTATTAAGGGTTATTGACCTTTAGTAAATATTAATGAATAGGCTTATTATTTATATCACTTTACCCATTAAAAACATACTTAACTACATACACATATGCCTGTACACTGATCAACCACAACATTTATATATGAAAGAAGTTTAACAAAGGTCTCTGGTTTATGTTCAATGTATTAAAAGGTTAATACTTTATGTATTTGTATTTATTACCTTTAAAAAACGGAATATGATGCCATCAACTCGGGTTTTGTATTTGTTATTTATAATTTTAAAAATCATAGGCTCTAGTTGTTTTGAAACTATTATTATAACATCAGCACGACGACGCACCAGTGATCCGATGCAGAGTGCCACAAAAATGCTTTGCATTCCTATACACATGGGCTGCCTCTTTCAAAGCATGTCTCAAACCTAGGGGACATAAAACCAGCATGCTGTGGCTCTGCTCAGGAAAAGTAACTGAATTGAGAACAGCATGGTACCTCGCATCATGATATAACTTATAATAGAAATGCAAATTAGAGAACCATACTGCTATGTATTGCAGCAGGAATACAGGTAGCATAAGAAATGCACTACAAGTGTCAAGGCATCATAACATACTGAGATCTGATCACAACCACATCAGGAAATGATCTAGGACCCATAGTCATATTAGTCCTCTAAAACAGCACCTGCTCAACGTCACACACATTCACACAAATGTCTTATATCATACACTTATCTGCGATTCTATTAAATACAGCTCATCGTTTCTCCACTTACCATATATATGGACTTTGTAGTTCTACATTTTGTAGTCCATCATTTTCTCTACATACTTCTACATAGTCCCCCTCAATTTTTTCTCTGATGATTAGGACCCCCACAGGGTGGTGGATCATGGTATGAGTGTATGTTTTGATTGGTGTACTGTTCTCTTAAAGTTAATCTATATGATCAATGGAACTGAAACAAAAAAATGGCCTGTAAATATATATATATGAATTATATCATTATTATATATCATTTTTTAGTCGGGCAGTACAGTGACTTGGTGATTCGCACGTTCGCCTCTTAGGGCTTGGGATTCCCGGTTCAAATCCCAACATGGGTGTAGTTTCCATGTTTTCCCCGTGTCCGCATTGGTTTCCTCTCACAGTCCAAAAACATGGATCAAGGTATAGTGAATGCTTCAAAGTGTCCCATATAGAGTGTTCTTGTGTGTATGTCTGTGTGAATGAGTGTACCCAGCGATAGATTGGTGCTCTGTCCTGGGTGTATTTGCCCAGCGCCCAAAACGTTCTCCCCTAGATGGGCATGGGGAACCTGTCTGTGACCCTAGTAGAGGATAAAGTGGAAGATAATGGGTGGATGTATTAGTCTTCACTGTCCAGTTCTGACAAATTAGAAACAGTAAGGGCACTGATACAGGCTGCAATTGTAGTACAGGATGCACTTAAAAATCACAGATTTGCATTTGATGAATTTGGTCTTTGCAAATAAAAATCATGCACATGTGTATTTGCACAGAGGGTAGTGATCAAATTAAAAGTGGCCAATCGGGACACACATTCTAATGACATGTGAATACACACACACTACAGGTCAGCAGCTCACTTAGGACACATTTAAATTCCAAATGGCTTTGGTTTTGGATTTGGATGCCCATTAAATTTGAGAACCACATATGAAATAGCCTACATTTAAATACACACACATACATGACTTAAAATGGATTTAAGCCACTTTTGTTTTGTGTGACTGTAGCCTTTATGTAACATTGTCATAATGCTAAAATAGTTTATCAATTAGTCAAGCTAGGATATGTGTAAGGCAGGAACTTCTGTTTGTAATAAAAGCCATGTTGAGTAACGAGAAAAGAAGCAAAAGGCCCAACGTTAGCATGATGTAATGGCCTGTTCAGACCTGGCACTAAAAACTAGTCGAAATGATCAGAAGCCAAGTGGACAGCGACTTGTACAAATGCATTAAGGATTACTCAGAACACATTCAGTGATGGTCTGGGCACCACATTCATTTTGCAGTGTTAATACAACTCTATCCTAAGCTTTATTCAAGCTCCATTTACTCAAGTGAACAACCCTAAAATTGCAAAAGTGTGAACTTGTAGGGAACTCTAAGCACTGTATAGTTCATTCAAATAAAATAAGATAATCCTTTATTGGTCTCACTTAAAAAAATGCTATGCTTAGCTTCCTGCGTTTTAACAGATGCTGCATGTATCATGCAGTACAAATAACACTCAGTGTTACTTGTTTAACTTCATATAGAGGATTAAGTAAACACTATACATTTATTAATCCTATATGTTTGGAACAGGTTACATTTTATTAATGAGCTTTTCCTCCTGCCAGCTTCTGTTCTTTTCAAATGAACCCAAGTCTTCACTGGAGACTAGGGATGAGGCAATTGATATTTTTTACAATTAATTACGATTAAAAATGTTAAAAACATTAGGTTATTTATTTTTTTTTTTTTAATGGGTAGGATTACATACTTCAAGGGACACAGATTGACTTTTCTTTAATTCTTGGTGTTAATATTCCGTGTTATCTTAACAAAATGCCATTCCAGCAAGGACTTCCATCCTTAGTGATTAGGATGTTTGCCTCTCAGTGCTGGGGATTCTGGTTCAAATCCCAATTTGGGTCAAGTTTTCATGTTCCTTCCATGTCCAGTTTTTCCATACAGTCTAAAAATATGGATGCAAGATTTAGTGCTTGCACTTAATTGCCCCTACATATTTTGTGTTGGAGTGAGTGTGTTCCCTGCTTGGCATTGGCATAGTGTGGCACCCTGCTCTGGGTGTACTTGCCCAGCACCAAAAAAAAAAAAAAAAAAAACTTTCTCCCTGGATAGGTATGGGAAACCCTCTCACAACCCTAGTATAGGATAAAAGTGGAAGATGATGGGTGGATGTGTAATCTAAATAAATAACAAACAAGAATCAGTGCATTGTTCCTGTGGTTTTTGACACTTTTTTTGTAAAGTTTGTTATTCCATAATAAATCATATAATCGTGATTATTCCTCTGACAATAAATTGTGCCATGAAAATCTGAAATCGTCTCATTTCTACTACAAACATGTTTTTAATGTCGGGTATGAGTGCATGTCCACGAGTGCTCCATCATCTCATCCCATCATGTCACAGCTAAACAAACCAGGTCTGAGCAGGCCCAAAAACAGTGCTATCTTTCACAGAGTGACGATTGCTTATGTGTCCATGATGCTTGTTCACGCCCGCAGTGTTTAGTCTTGTCATCTAGTTTGTTTGATTCTGACCTCTAACATTATCATCTAGAATAAACATGTTCCGTCTCTCTTCATCTGCTGCCTGCACTTTGATCCATTGTGTATGAGCTTAGAAAAAGATGATACATGCTAGAGCCAGCTATGAGCCGTTGCCAGAGATTAGCAACCCAAGAGTCAACGGAGTATCACAATACTGTTCTCTGTAAACACTGGTAATGATGAATCCAATTCTCTTTTATGAAGACGTGACTTTAAACAGTTTTTAATTCCAAAACCAAACTCTTTGTACAAAACAGACGAGTGATATTTTCTTCTTTACTTTATCCTTTCTTAAAAAAATTATATTTAGTTATATTATATTACAGTCAGTTCAAATCACAAGATCTGTTCTAGGAAAGGGGGTTTCCTATGCCTATCCAGAGGAGAACATTTTAGGCACCACTTCATCACTAAGCACACTCACTCAACACAAATGCACTATACAGGGTCTGTTTAGATAGGCGCTTTTAGATTTGGAGTAGCCAATTTACCATAAATCCATATTTTTGGGAGGAAACCAGAAACCTGGAGGAACCCACATGGAAACTTGGGACACTCAGATCAGATTTAAACCTGGATTCCCAGTGGTGAGAGGCGAACATGCTAATTACCAAGGTTCTTAAAACTTATATAGACTGGGGCAGATGAATACTTGTGGCAGAGCCAGCCCTGCTACCTAAAGGTTCTTGGTTCGATACCCAATCCTATCAAGTACCATGGCTGAAGGACCTTTGGGCAAGGCACCCAACCCCAAATGCCCTGGGGCAGCGTATATAAGGCTCACCACCGCAAACGCGCTGGGCATGGGTGCTCACTTTTCTCCTCTGTGTGCAAGTACAGTGGG
Source organism: Corydoras maculifer (assembly GCA_019802435.1). Classification (NCBI taxonomy): domain Eukaryota; kingdom Metazoa; phylum Chordata; class Actinopteri; order Siluriformes; family Callichthyidae; genus Corydoras; species Corydoras maculifer. The sequence goes on from JAFMOD010000228.1 coordinate 2,758,332, forward strand.
CAAAATAGATTACTTTATCACTTTAATCTGATTGTTAAAATGTAAACATCAGTGTGTGTGGGTGTGTATCTGTGTGTTTGAGAGAGATGGTGAGATACACTAAATCATATCCAATATATAACATGTACAGCTAAGGAAACTATGATGATCTGCCTGTTTAAATAGCACATTTTTATTAAACAAGACCAAGTTTGCAGATTTGTGAATTTCTTTCTTGCTGAATCTCTTTAGCTTTAAAGAATTCATCACTTTACACTCATGCAAATTTAATATGCACCCAGCCCAGGAAGGAGATAAATTACAATCTGCAGCTATGTGTCTGGAAGTAGAACATTAGAATATGTAATTCTGTCTTGGACTGTTATTACGAATCACTATTAATTGCTTGATAAAATATGCTCAAGCCTTGCGGCACGTTAGTCTCAACATGCAGCACAGGGCACTGTAACTTTACCTTCTCTATATATAGTACACGCCATAATTCAAACTCAAACTTGGTTTTCTTCATCCTTAAACAAATTCTTAAGCACTTACCAAAAATCTCTCCATTCCTGGCATATTCGGTCACTAGGTAAAGCATATTCTTGGTCTCCATGACCTGTAGAACAAAAAAAACAGACAGAATATTTTCATCATTCATATTCTCTGTCGACTGCACATCCAAACTGTCTGATGCCTTTTAGCTGGAGCCAGCAGAAGGGCAAAACACACAGAGGAAGAGCAGCAAGTACACGTACAGGCCAGAACATCAGGTCCATGCTGAAACCACACAAATGGTTCAGGACTGTGTACTGTCTTCGCAGTGGGATTCAACTGTCTTATTTAGTTAGTGGCAGAATGGTGTAAACATGAAACTGACTGGCCTCATGCTGCTGGGTTCCATTCTATGCCTAGTTCATAAAGTCAGAACTGAGACTGATGATGGGCAAAATAAGTCCAAACTAAGTTTAATAAAACTAATAAAACAGATTAATAAGGCCAAGTGGAAGAACACAATAAAGAGGAATTAAAGATTTAAATAAATTTAGCTACCCAACAGAAACCCCAGTGCTGAACATTCCTGCAGGCGGGAGGAAAGGGCCGATGCGTCTGACTCATTTGTACTGGCACACGAGTCCTGGTGTATTTTGTGGTTCCTGGTTTTAAAGACAACAATCCTGACTAATAAAACACAACCATGTTCTTCAGCTATGTTTTTCTTGTCTAGATGGAAGCCATTATCTTAGGAAAATTTTCATAACATACCAACCGCAACCGACTTCTGATCCAAGTCAGCTGGAAATATTCAAATCTTTAAAAACCACTTGAATCATTTCATGCAAAAGCCATTACACAAGTGTCCTTTTGGGGTTTGTATGGAACCAGCCAGTAGAGTTCAGTCAAATCATTGAGGAAATCTGGGTCACATTCCTATTAGCAATGCATTGTGGTCATCATTGTCATTAGGGAAGCACTTTTCTCTGCTAATTAAAATGCTATATCTACACTGTGGGACAAAACGTGTGGACCTCATAATTATTTGACTTTGATTTTTAGGGAAGTAATAATTCGAAGAATAATATGCCTCGGACTCAATGGAAGCAATTTAAGGAAGCAGCACCCTGACCTCAATCCTACTGATGGAAGGAAATTCAGCTATAAGCCAGACTGTAATCCAACATCAGTGCGCAACCATACAAATGTTCTTGCATGAATTTTCCTCCTGATTACCATCAGACACATTTGAAAATACTGAAGTAACAGGCAGGGGAAGTAGTAGTGACCCAGTTTGGTTAATGTGTTGGCCATGTTAAAACTAATTTCAAAAGATTAAATATTTACAAAACAGCTTTATTAAAAACAATAAGGTATGAGAGGGTGTGCGTTATTGTGAATAAATATCAGGGCAAAGAGGTGTTAGGCATGACGCATAGCAGAGTAAAGTTACACCATTCATTCATTCATTCATTATCTCCCGCTTATCCTCTATTAGGGTCGCGGTGGGGTTCCCCATGCCCATCCAGGGGAGAACGTCTCGGGCGCTGGGCAGATAGACCCAGCACAGGGCGCCAATCCATCGCTGGGCAAACGTTACACCAGTTTCCCAATATTTATTTACAATAAAACACAACCTCGAGTACCTTATTACTTTTATAAAATGGTTACAAACACTAAATTATTAAACAAACTGGTTTTCTGCAATGTAATCTAGTAAGACAAATAATGGGATACCGGTTTAGTGCTCATCACGAACCGGCACACTAGTGTTATTAATCTATATTTCCAAATATGGTACATGATGTTAAATAATTACAGTATATCACACATTGATATTAAATTTAAAAAGCTGCCAGAGGTGTGCATTGTCATGGCTGGACAAATGGCTCAGCCAATCAGATTTAAAGACTGGAATTACCCGTTTCATAAAACCGGTTTAATTCTTCTTAACTTTAAATTTAAAATGCTTCAATCAGATGCCATCCATGTCCCATATTAAACAAGTGTTAACGTTTTCAGCATAATAGTGTTGAGTATTTTTAGGTGTGCACCATGCTGTGCACCATGCTTGCACCTGTAAAATGTTTCTTCTTTGATACAAATAAATTAAAGTAAAACCTAGACTGAGCAGAGAACCTTTGAATCCATTCAGATTTGCAGTCCAAGAGACGGAGAGTAAATATGTAGCATGTGGCTACACCATCTGCACGGGCCACTTAACTATGAAAGTGTGTCAGTATGTGAATACATATTTTTTTCATTGTTGTAATTGCTTGTATTATCATTTTTTAACAAACTGTACATATGTATGTATTCTACACTAAAATAAAATGTATAAATTATAATTTGGAGACATTTTGGCTGAAACCCAAAACCATTTTCTAAAATAATCTGTGTTTTAGGCTAAAAAAGAAACTAAATTACATCCCTGATTTTATTGCCATGTTTTCTTGGTGTTTGTGTTAGATGTGACTCGCTGTGCATTTCCAGTTTGGTAGTATTTTAAAACATTAATTCAGATTAAACCGAACTACAGTACACTAAATCATTTCTTCTTTCTTGTTCCATATCCTTCACTAATAGTTTAATTTTTCCACTTAATCCTATACTAAGGACTATGGTCGTGGGAGCGGGCTTTTTGGGTGCCGAGCAGATACACCAGGACTAAGAATAATGCACCAACCAAATGATACCCATTCTGTGGTGTTACTATTAGGGTCCTGACCATTAGAGAACACAGTAAAGGGGACCAACACAGTATGTACTGTAGTGCAGTCCAGTAGTCATTACAGTAAGTGGAACAAAAAGGGCTCTGTCCAATCTTTTGATTAGTACTGTATAAAACAGCAGACGGTGTTCTTCTGAGTAAATATTCCAGGAAATTCATCCCAAGGTCAGACCATGCAATCTTCAGAGAAATTGCAAAAACCCAAGAGGTACATCTCAGATTATAAAAGCCTCAATGCTGAGTTATTACTGAACATTTATCCAACAATAAACAATTTTAGATGTAAACTCACTTTTATTCAGCCAATTTCATTAAGCCAACTGCTTAACACAGCTTACCAAAAACAACACTAATGTTTGCCACATTTTGCATATTATTTTCTTCTTGAAACAATTTCACAATCCTTTCCATGGTTTCAGTTGACGGCATTGGACCATGTTTTCTTTGTTTTAGTTATGTCTGACAGCTTGTTAAGTGCAAGCACTCTTTTTCAAATACTCTGCAGATTCTGTTTCCTTTTTGTACTTTATTAAATTTATTACCTTATTAAAAATGCAGTTTATAAGTTGATCTTATCCTTTTTTTTGCTCACGTGCAAAAAACAGATGCCATTAAATGCAAGCATTTTCTTAAAGTATGTTTCTCAAAGCCACTATTAAAGCAAAAATGATCATGTCTAATAATCTCATTATCTTCCAGTAAATCCTATACCAGGGACTAGGGTCGTGGGGGGGGGGGTCCATACTCATCTAGGAAAGAACATTTAAGGCGCTGGGCAGATACACCCAATCGATCAAACAAACACTAACACAGACTGACACTATACAAAGGAAATTTAGAGCAGCCAATTTACTTAAAATCCATGTTTTTAAACTGTGGGAGGAAACTGGAGAACCCGAACAAAATCTACACCGACATGGAGAGAACATGGAAAGCTTGTTTGGGATTCGAACCTAGATCCCCAGTGCTGAGAGGCAAACATGCTAACCACCAAATCACCGTGCAGCCCGGGTCTAACAATAGAAAATGTTTTCAATTGGTTTTGGAATTCAGCTAGCTAAAGATCCTATGAATGTGGTGATTCCATAATTCATGCCAGGTGTTGCATTTACAGATTTATAGAATCAGGTTTCATATACTGTGTAAATTAAAGATCAAATTTCAAATTAAAAAAAGTTTGTTTTTCAAAGAAGCACCAGCACAGTTTTGAAGCATTTTGTTTTGGTACAGTACAAGAAAACAATGATCCAACATGATTTATCATAACCAAGTGTGTTGACACTAAGACCTCGTTCAAAAAAAGGCAGTAATAGGCAATAATCTGGGTTTAGTGCAACAACTTCACAAAAACTTTGTCCATTTGCAAACTCAGAACCAAGAACAAAGTTTTGGGGTCAGTAAATAGATGGATGAAGCTAGTTAAAAATTTAGCATGACAAATTTTTTAAACTTTATTAAATTGTGCAGATGCATGTTCCCTGCAGACTAGGTGCCATACTAATATCAATAGCAACATCTGCAGCTGAAGGAAAAGCTCTGCTCAGATGTAACCCATGATCCATCCATCCATCAACCCATCATTTTCGGCTTTATCCTCTATTAGAGTTGTGGGTGGGTTCCCAATGCCCATCCAGAGGAGAACATTTTGGGGGCTGGGCAGCTACACCCAGGACAGGGCACCAATCCATCGCTGGACACACACTCAAACAGACAAACTCTATATGGGATAATTTTTGAAGAATTCATTTGACCTTTATCCATGTTTTTGGACTGTGGGAGGAAACCAGAGAACCCAAAGGAAACCCACGCGGACACGGGGAGAACATGGAAACTCCACCCAGATTGGGATTCAAACCGGGAATCCCCAGCGCTGAGAGGCGAACGTGCTAAACACTAAGCCACCGTCCCGCCCTAACCCATGATCCATTCATTCATTATCTACCGCTTATCCTCTATTAGGGTCGCGGTGGGGTTCCCCATGCCCATCCAGGGGAGAACATCTCGGGCGCTGGGCAGATAGACCCAGGACAGGGCGCCAATCCATCGCTGGGCACACACTTACTCACACAGACACACTCTATAGCGGGCAATTTTGAGAATTCAATTAACTTGTTCCATGTTTTTGGACTGTGGGAGGAAACCGGAGAAACCCACGCAGACACGGGGAGAACCCATAATCCATACTGTAGAAATACATATAAAAATGTAATAATTTACATTGATTAAAATAGTCAGTAGATTAAGAGTAAATAGAATAAGATGTATTAGTGATAACCTCACAACACAGGAGCGCACAATCATTAAACCAATACAGAGTCTGTTTAAAAAAAAATGCTGTTTTAATTTGTATATATATATCCCATCTTACTGGAAAGGATCTGAGGAGATGATACAGTGGGGGCCTGCCGAGCTGCCCTCTGTTTACGTGGCCTGAGAGGAAATGACTAATTGACCCATGCAGTCTGAATGGAAGAGCTGTTGGAAATAATGATACACCGTGATTACAAGGCCGAATTTGGACTGGCGCCTCCCTCTTTTTATAACAATGAAGAGCTTTTTCTATTCCCAAAACACATGAAGCAACATTTCAGAAACGGTCCTGTGAAGTAACCCTGACGTCCGAAAAATGCTTTCTACAAGATTTTGGAGTGTGTGAGAATTTTTGCCTGCTCATTTAATGAACGTTTTAGTTTATCTACATTTAGACTTTTTACATTTAGACACTTTTATCCAAAACGACTTAGGAGATACAAAATTATGTAGATACTTTATTGATCCCAAAGGGAAATTTAAGGCGACCAGCTGCTGTATCATACAATATAAATTAAACTGCTTAAAATTAGAAATATAAAAGCTAAAAAAAAAAGGTAAATAATGTAAGAGTGGGCTTAGTCATTAGCACTTTCACCTCTCAGCGCTGGGGATACAGGTTCGAATCCCAATCTGGGTCTAGTTTTCATGTTCTCCCCGTGTTCGCGTGGGTTTCCTCCGGGTTCTCTGGTTTCCTCCCACAGACCAAAAACATGGATTAAGGTTAATTGAATTATCCAAATTACTCCATATAGAGTGTTTCTATCTGTGTAAGTGAGTCTGTGCCCAGCGATAGATTGGCGCCCTGTCCTGGGTGTATCAGCCCAGTGCCCGAAACGTATTCCCCTGGATGGACATGGGGAACCCCCTCACGACCCTAGTATATAATAAAGTGGAAGATAATGGATGGATGGATGGATGGATGGATGGAAGAGTGAGTTTAGTGTTTAGCATGTTTGCCTCTCAGCACTGGGGTTCCAGGTATGAATCCTGATTGAGGAGTTTCCATGTTCTTCCTGTGTCCGCATGGGTCCACAGACATGCATTTCAGGTACATTGGCTGTCCTGTGTGTTTTTGCTCAACACCTGAATCGTTCTCCTCTGGATTAGCATGGAGAACCCTTCCGCAACCCTAGTATAGAACTAGGTGGAAGATAATGGATGAATGGATTGACTTAAAAGCAAGCAAACTTGGTGGTTTGGGCCAGAGTACAGGGTCAGTCATGACACACGCCACCCCTGAAGCAATAAGTGTTAACGACCATGCTCAAGAACGCACACTTGTAACAGTGGACTTAAGGTTTGAATCCCAACACTAGCCAAAGACCTTAACCACTGAGCTACCACTTACCCTCTTAGAGGTATTTGATAGTGGGTCCAAACCATGCCTTCATGATAAACTATATACCTTGCTGTGTGCACTGGGAGAAAATGTCTTCCCCTAATAATTCCTGCAAAGTTTGAAGCATAAAATTGTCCAAAACGCATGGCTAGAGACTTGATTTTATACCCCAGTGGCTAAAAGAAACACCCAAATATAATTATAATAAGGTTCTACCCCAATATTTTGGTCCATAAAATGTAATAAAAAGCAGAATTATATGCAAAAAGGTACCTGGTATAACTTAATGATATGTGGGTGGTCAAGCAGTTTCATGATCTTCACTTCACGATAGATCTTTTCCAGGTTCACAGAGTCCAGCTGGGTCTTGTCTATGATCTTTATGGCCACCTGTCAAAGGGCACACCAGAGTTAGTGTGAATTCATTAGCCTTTGAGCTGTGTGTGAAGTGAGAGGCTCCAGTCCTTACATGCCCTACGTGTAGATCAAAGGCAGGGCCCATGTGAGAGCAGTCGACAGACACCTGTCTGCCATGCGTGGTTACATAACTTAATGTTCCAAATAGTTCCCTTGGGCTAAAAATGAGTAACTGATGAGATGTGGTAGACTTAATGTTTGAGGGTTGCTTAAGCAATTCATCCTCACCTACTTTAGATGATGAAGAGGAAAAATCAGCAAAGGATGACCCTCAGGGGCAATAACATTGAACAAGAGATAAAACAATTGGTAGAAAACTCTCTAATGGACACACAGGCAGGCAGACGCACACAGACACAAACTCCTGCTCATTTAGAAGACCAACTTCCATTATATGTATATACACACAGACAGACAACACGCATCACGCAGACAGACGCATGCAACACGCAGACAGACGCAGGCAACACGCAGACAGACGCAGGCAACACGCAGACAGACACCAACACTTGCTCAAAGCATTTACTAGACGAACTTCCAATATATTTCCAGTCTCATCGCTGGGTTTAGCGGATTCAAATACTGTGACTGTTGAATAGTTTTTTAACATGGGTCACATGAGCAGACATTTAGAAACACAGTGCAACCTGATCCTGTTTACTTCATGACTTATCTGTCACAGTTTTTCTTTCTTAAATTCAAACGATATAATCTTTCATTCATTCAACCTCTTCCACTTAATCCTCTACTAAGCTTGCTCTAATACTATGCCCATTCAGGGGAGAACATTTCGGGCACTGGGCAGATACACCCAGGACAGGGTACCAATATACAGTTGAACACATTCACTCACACAGAACAACACGCAAACTATATGTAGCAATTTAGAGCAATCAGTTTACCTTGAAATTACGTTTTTGGAATGTGGGATGAAACCAGAGAACCTAGAGAAAACCCACACGGACACGGGAAGAACATGGAAACCCAGACTGGGATCTAAACCTGGATCCACAGGGCTGAGAAGCAAACAATGCTAAACACTTAAAAACACCAACATTTTAAAACCAAGAGAGTAGAGGGGGAAAAAAAAAACCCTGCACATTACAGCAAAAAATGACCAAGCGATAATCTTTTCCTTAAAACGTACTTATCCACAAAATAAACAGCAACACATTGTGCACAATGATAAAACATGGCTGCTTCTGTTTCCCACCGACATGTCCATTTAAATACTGAGGGGCTAAATGTGAAGGGTTGTATGAAACAACCAGCTAAAATGGACTAACAAGCTTTCACAGGACGAATCTGATTGCACCATGCAAATTTTAAATACAATTTTAATTAAATTAAATCATTCATTCATTCATTATCTTCCGCTTATCCTCTATTAGGGTCGCGGTGGGGTTCCCCATGCCCATCCAGGGGAGAACGTCTCGGGCGCTGGGCAGATAGACCCAGGACAGGGCGCCAATCCATCGCTGGGCACACACTCACTCACACACACACACTCTAAATTGGGCAATTTTGAGAATTCAATTAACTTGATATATGTTTTTGGACTGTGGGAGGAAACCGGAGAACCCGGAGGAAACCCACGCAGACACGGGGAGAACATGGAAACTCCACCCAGATGGGGATTCGAACCGGGAATCCCCAGCGCTGAGAGGCGAATGTGCTAACCACTAAGCCACCGTGCCGCCTAAATTAAATCAATTAAAATTAAATTTAAATTTAAAGTAGATTATTTGGTTTTCTATGCTGAGCCTGTAATATCTCTTAATAAACAAAAGGAGATGAGATCAGGATCCTGAACAGCCACTAGTCCCTGATGGGACAAACACACAAACACATTTACTCTGACAACTGACACTTAAGAGCAATTGGGCAAATCTATTTAACTTGACTTACAAGACTCAAATAAAATTTGACTGAATAAAAATCTGAGTGGGGCAGCACAGAGGCTCAGTGGTTAGCTCACTTGTTTCTCAGGGCTAGTGATCCAGGTTCAAATCCCAATCTGGCAGGAATTTTCATGTTCTCCCCCGTGGGTCCAAAAACAGGGATTTAAGGTAAATCGAATGCTCTAAATTACCCCATATAGTGTGTGTTTGTGTGTCTGTGTGAGTGAGTGAGTGTGCCAAGCGGTAGATTGGGTCCTGGGTGTATCTGCCCAGTGCCCGAAACCTGGGTGGGCATAGGGAACCTCCCCCACGACTCTAGTAAAGGATTAAGTGAAAGATAATTAAATAAATGAATAAAGCCTATGTTCAGAGACATAAGGAGAACATGCAAACTCCACACCCTGCTCGCTGTTAGGCAACAGTGCTAAAATCGAAGTCCGTGTGACGGGTACTGTAATGCTGCACATTAGCAGTGTGAGCTTTATATCAGTGCTAAACTTCCTGAAAGTCCTATTTATTGTAAGGCAAAATGTAAATTTCATGTTTCAACCTGGTTCAGGTAAAACACCGCAACCGAGCCAAAAATGATCGCCTCATAAGGGCTCCGGCTTGTTGCCAATTGATACAAAATACTACAAGTTAAACGAGAAAAAAAGCAAAACAAGATGCTGTCTCTATTCGCATGCATCTCCGTTATGCACAGTTCTAGAAAAATATCATTGCTGGTTAGACACGGAGCCACTGATGCTAACACAATCAGACTTGTGTTCCTTCAACAATCACAAAACTAAACTGATTCGAGTGCTTATTTGCACATTCAAACTTTCGTTATTTGAGATTATTAAGCCAGTCAAAAAGAATTAAAAAGTCAGCGTTAAGAGAGACTTTTCAGTCAGCACTCATTTGTCCTAATACTTATCCTTATCTTCTAAATTAAATACGGTCATTGTTGGGTCCAAAACTTAAGTTTAATCCATGCATCACTATCCTATTAGTTGCATTGAAACACAACAGCCAGCAAACTCAAATCATACCCATCTAACAACAAAACCAGCCATTTACAGCACGCATAAGTATAAAATAACTGATTATATGTACAACCCACATTCTGCATACAGTATCTCATTTCGGGCACACAGAGCAGAGCATCTGTTACTGATTCGATGTTTTTGCAATGACATGTGTGAGTGACAAGGCAACAGCTAAACAAATATTTTTTAAAGTCTCAACACCTCTACCCTTCAAGTTCTTGAAATGTAAGCCATAGCTGACACCCGTCTATAAAAAGGAACTCATGAGCCAATTGAAAATCAGCTCATATATTAGAACCACTTTGGCAGAAGCATATATGCGTAATGCATCACCACAAAAAAAAAAAAAAAACATGATAAATCAAACTGATGCAAATCAATCTTGATGCATTGATGACTTTATATCAGAATATACAAACAAAGTTATTTGATAGTTTGACAAGAAATTGATTCATTATGCTGCAACAATTATTCTCAATACACATCTGGGGTGGCACGGCGGCTTAGTCATTTGCACGTCCGCCTCTCAGCACTGGGGATTCCAGGTTCGAATCCCAATCTGGGTGGAGTTTTCATGTTCTCCCCATGTCCACATAAGTGTCCTCTTGGTTCTCCAGTTTTCTCCCACAGTACAAAAACATGGATTCAAGGTAAATTGTATGCACTAAATTGCCCCAAATGGAGTGTGTGTGTCTGTGCCCAGTGATAGATTTGCACCTTGTCCTGGATCTATCTGTCCAGCACCCGAAATGTTCTCCCCTGAATGGGCATGTGGAACCCCCCTCACGACCCTATCTCTAAAACAGTAGATGATAAATGAACGAATAACAAAATGAGATATTTTTATACTACAAGGTAACAAGGCTATCCCACAGTTTTAAAATATTTTGTTTATTTTATTATTATTATTTTATTATTTATTTTAAATTTTTTAATTTGTTTATTGTGCCCCACATGACTCTAATGAAGGAATGAAAGGCGGCAAGGTGGCTTAGTGCTTAGTACAACCACCTCTCAGTGCTAGGAATTCCCGGCTCGAATCCCAATCTCCCCATGTTCGTGTGGGTTTCCTACGGGTTCTTTCATTTCCTCCCACAGTCCAAAAATATGGATTCTAGGTAAATAGAATGCTCTAAATTGCCCTTAGATAGTCTGAGTGGGGCGGCACTGTGGCTTAGTGGTTAGCACGTTCACCTCTCAGCACTAGGGATTCCCGGTTCGAATCCCAATGTGGGTGGGGTTTCCATGTTCCCCACATGTCCGTGTGGGTGTCCTCCGGGTTCTCCGGTTTCCTCCCACAGTCCAAAAACATGGATCCAGGTCAATTGAATTCTCCAAATTGCCCCATTAAGAGTGTGTCTGTGAGTTAGTGTGTGCACTGTGATGGATTGTGTGCACTGTCCTGGGTGTATCTGCCCAGTGCCCGAGACGTTCTCCCCTGGATGGGCATGGGGAACCCCACCGCGACCCTAATAGAGGATAAAGCGCAAGATAATAGATGTATAATGAATGAATGAATGAATGACACACACGTCTGTTTTCTTGCTAGTCGCTGGGTTTGATATTGTTTGTTGTGTTCCGAGTCGTTAATGAATTCTGAATAAACGCACGGATCTGATTTTCTGCACAAAGAGGTGAATTCCTCGAGGCAGCTTTCGGAGCATGGTTTCGTGTCTCGGATGCAAATGCAGATCGAAACGAGAAAGTTTGCGAGCGCAGGTTCTGACGGAAGCGTGCAGCAGGAGTGACGCTCGCGGCTTTTGCACGTCTCTCTCTCTCTCTTTCTCTCCGGCTGCACTCACCTCAGTTTTGGTGATTCTGTGTTTGGCCAGTTTGACCACGGCGAAGTTTCCTTTGCCCAGAGTGCGCTCGATGTCGTAGAAGCCCACGCGTACCGGAGCGCGCAGCGCCGCTTTCGGCTCGCAGTCGGCCATGACCATGCTGTTCAGCAGCGGGACACACGGAGACGACCGGACACGGGACACAGGACCCGGAGACGGGATCCGGAGTCCCGCCGCGACTTCAGCCGCGAGTCGCGCGCAGATCGCCGCCACCGAGCGCCCCGCAGCAACTACAGGAAAGCCGGACCATGTCTGGAAGCGTGAAGCGCACCGGGCTGCACCGCGCTGACCGCCGACGGCCGCCGTAGACGAAGTGAGCAGCGAGAAATTTCGGACGTTTAAGGAGATCTGCGACGTGTCAAGCCAAACCCCCCTCCACTGTTCCCTGCACTCTGTGGATCTCTCTCTCCCGATCGCTCTGCCTCTCCCCCTGCCTCTCTCTCTCTCTCTCTCCGATACAATACAGCTCTAATATTTCAGGTCCTATTAGCGCCGGTGCGCCAGTTGACTCGCGGGAGGCATCGTGTTCTCTCGGTTGACGTGCATTGACGTCAGAGCCTAGGGGGGGGTTATTTGTACGGGAGGGGGCGGGGCTTTGAAGCGCTTCCACACTCCCGTGCCAAACTCGTCGCCACGGCGACCAGAGCCAGCGCTGACGTCAAGAGGCCAAGTTGCTCTTCCGAAAAAAAAACAAAAAAAAACCCTAAAAGCTGTTTGCTCTCCTGATGTGATCGGCGTGCAGGAAGTTTAACCCGCCTGATCCCGAGCACATCTGGCCGAGCACGTGAGATCCAGCAGCTGAAACCGAGTTGCCTGCGTTGATTCGACTTCCATAGCTCCACGTGCAAAAGTATGTGGAGCACACCCCATGATCAGTGTCCTTCATGGTCCACTGAAAGTTGAAACTGACTCAACAGGTGAAATGCTTTATTTTTGAACACTGAAAACTTGTGGCAACTTTTTTAAAAACAAACCCTGTGCCAAACTAACACTAACAAACACATGAGGGTGAATCAGAATGTCAACTGCCTCTTTTCTAACATCCATCATCTTTCGCTTTATCCTCTACTAGGGTCGTGGCGGGGGGGGGGGGGGTTCTTCCCTATGTACATCCAGGGGAGAACGTTTCGGGCGCTGGGCAGATACACCCAGGGCAGGGTGCCAATCTATCACAGGGCACACACTCACACAGACACACTCTATAAGGGGCAATTTGGAGAATTCAATTAACCTGGATCCATGTTTTTGGACTGTGCGAGGAAACCGGAGAACCCGGAGGAAACCCACGCGAACACTGGCAGATTGGGATTCGAATGTCAACTGCCTCTTTTCTAACATCCATCCATCCATTATCTTCCGCCCATCCAGGGGAGAACGTTTCAGGCGCAGGGCAGATACACCCAGGACAGGGCGCCAATCTATCACTGGGCACACACTCACTCACGCAGACATACACACAAAGACACTCTTTATGGGGCAATTTGGAGAATTCACTTGACCTTGATCCATATTTTTGGACTGTGGGAGGAAACCGGAGAACCCGATGGAAACCCATGCGGACACGGGGAGAACATGGAAACTCCACCCAGATTGGGATTCGAACCGGGAATCCCCAGTGCTGAGAGGCCAACGTGATAACCACTAAGCCACCATGCCACTTCCTCTTTTCCAACATCTTTTTGGAAGGGCTTTTTCTGTTTAACACAATCAGCAATGTCCCTACAATAAAAAGTTAAGATAATGCGATCTATTTAAATGGCATATTTTAATCTATTTCGTGTGAGTTTCCTTCCACAGTCCAAAAAGATGGTAGAGTGTAAACAAACAAGGTAAAGTGCCCCTTTATAATTTGTCCTGGGTATCTGTGCAGTCCATGAAACATTCCCCCTTGGATGGGCATAGAGACCCCCCCAAGTGTAAGATTAAGCGGAATATGTTGGATGGATCCATCTTGTCAAAATGTACTTGCACACAGAGGAGTGTGAAAAACACATATACACACTCTGAGTAAAGTGAGCACACATGCCCGGAGCAGTGAGGTTATGGGGAGCAATTGGAATTAGGTGCCTTGCCCAGGGGCACCGCAGTCATAGTACTTAATGGAACGAGGAATCAAACTGGGGACCTTTGGTTCACAAGGTTTGGTTTCTTAACCAAAAGCAATGGTAATGGTAATATTTGTCCAGTAGAACAATGTAATAGTGGGGTGTTCACATGCATATGCTGTGTGTTGCTTACATGCTCATTAATGATTAGCTTGTGTTTGGCCTGTAGGTTATCACACAATACACTGCTGCAAAATGACAGCTGCAGACATTAAGTACAGTATCCTTCTCTTCATATACAACAAAACATAAGCTGTTCTTAAAAGTTTTAGAAATATATTCGACATTAACGAACAATTAATCCAGTTGTGCATCGATTTAGAATGATTTAAAGCTGCAGTATTTATATTTTGGGGTTTTGCAGACTTAAACTGAATGTGTTGTTACATTTAAGACATTCTGGTAACATTTGGCTAAAACATGACAGGTTAATAAATGTTTTCTTAAGTTCTGACGCCAAGCTGAAGTATGCACTATTTTTTCAAACACCCACTAAATCCCATTTAGTTCTAAATTTATATTTAAAGCAAAACGGCTGTAAATCTTTTAGCATTTCATTTTTTTGTAGAGCCAAATGGATTGTTTTATGTAAGGAACCGCAACTTAAGAAACATGAAAATCTTCATCACCCTTAAACTTTTACTTAAAAATGTTGGGTAAACCAGAAAAAATGCTGAATCTATGTCTTTATTATTATATTTCATATAGTTTATATATTTTATAATAGTTATTATTATAACGCTTGAGCTTTAATATTTTTTTATTCACAATACTGCATATATGTAACAAATTAAAGAGTAATGGTCCTGCAGACAATAAATACAAAGCCAAATGTTTGTGGACACCTGCCTTTATCATGTAAAAGTGCAGCCTCCTACTCCTCTTGGGCTACATAATATATTGGAAAGATATCTAGCTGTGAATATGCACTAAATCAATACATTCTGAAGTGGTGTGTTGTGTGCATTGTACATTATAAGGCTAAAAGTTTGTGGACGCGTAACTATCATAGTGAAGTAACATTTAGACTGTGCTGTATGGTCTTCTCTTAACAGCTGGTTAGAAGGACACTCACTCGTTCAGTTGCTGTCCAGACGTGACTTAGTTTTAAGAAACATTTGACCTTTGTGCTCGCATTCTGTGAAAACCTGAAGTCAGCTGAGTCTGCTCAAAGGTTCTTTATAGTCCTTAGGGACCTTATATCCAGGCTACGTCTATGCAATATTAATAAGCCAATCTAATTCCATTACACAACCATGAAGGAAAATGACACACGATATTTAAAATATTTCAAAAGCAAGAAATATCACATGCTTTATTTTATAAAAACATATACATAGTATAATATTTAGCATTGTTCAGCTAATAGCAATGTGGATTTCCCCCATTGTGGGACCAATAAGGGATTATTTTATCTTGTCTTATAATAAGAGTATATAATAAGCCTTTCTGCTCATGGGCATTTCTTAACCTCGACTATTTGAAAGGCATTTTGTTCAATAAAATAACATAGTATTTAAATTGCTCTTAAAATCTAATAATCAGAATAAGTGTCCACATATTTTTGCCCAAGTAGTGCATGTACTTTTTTTATACAAGGCATGACATGGAATAGAAATATCATCGTGGGAAATGTGGGAAGGAATAAAAGGACTGATGGCTTTTCATATTTTAACAACTTTTTGGTGTAACTGCAAATAGCACTGTAACCTTTTTTTCCAACAAAATGCTCTATAATGTCTGAATCTGGGTTTTAAAACTGTAATTTGTGTTTTTATTAACTCACTGTTTCTTTGAAATGATGTTTTAAATAAATTACCAGTGCAACCCAAACCGTTTTAGAATTTCTTTAGACCCACGTGCTTTTGTAGCTTTTTAAAATCATGAGCAGCCAACAAAACAGCAGTCTCTATATTTAAAATAAAAATATAAACCAATTTATACTGATCCCCTGCAACAGCAAATCAGTGTGATTGTGGCTATGTTTATCAAACAACATCATCTGCTGGTCATATTCAGTATTGCAGGGACTGTTGCATGTATTGCAACGTTGACAGAACAGCAGTTCCACTGAGGCTTACATGTATTCATCTAATCATTTTCTTTAATTTAATCCTCTACTAAGGTGGCAGGGGGTTCCCCATGCCCATCCAGGGGAGAACGCTGGGCAGATACACCCATGATGGGGCACCAATCTATCACTGGGCACCCTCACTCACACAAACACACACAGACAATCCATCCTTCCACCATCTTCCGCTTTATACTCTATTAGGGTGGTGGGGGGGGTTCCCCATGCTCTTCCAGGGAAGAACGTTTCGGGCGCTGGGCAGATACACCCAGGGCAGGGCACCAATCTATCGCTGGGCACACACTCACTCACACAAACACATTCTATATGGGGCAATTTGGAGAATTCAATTGACTTGATCCATGTTTTTGGACTGTGGGAGGAAACCGGAGAACCCGGAGAAAACCCACGCAGACACGGGGAGAACATGGAATCCCCCAGATTGGGATTCGAAACGGAAATCCCTAGTGCGGAGAGGCGAACGTGCTAACTTCTAAGCCACAGTGTCAATTTAGAGCATTCTATTTAGAGCATTCTATTTAGAGCATTCTATTTACCTAGAATCCATATTTTTGGACTGTGGGAGGAAATAGAAGAACCCGTAGAAAACTCACACGAACACGGGGAGAACATTGAAAGTCCACCCAGATTGGGATTTGAACCTGGATCCCCAGCGCTGAGAGGCAGACATGCTGAGCACTATACCAGCGGGACACCCACAGCTTACATGTAAGTTTAGTATAAAACACATGATTAGTGTTGACAAGATGAAACATTTTTAATAGGCAGACAGAGCACAGTTGTTAAAAATGCAAAACATTACCTAATCAGCTAATATGTTTATTAGTACTTTAGTAAAAAAATTGCTTTAATATGACTTTACATTTCACATGTCTCTCAAGAAGTTAATAACAATCATGTTTTAAAGCTATTAAAAAGAACAGTTCTTTACAGGCTATACAACACATTACAGAGCAGTATCTCATCTCATCTCATTTCTTCAGCTTAATCCCATGCCCATCCAGGGGAGAACATATTGGGTGCTGGACAGATACACCCAGGACTGTGCACTGTTGGGTACACTTACTCACACAGACACACACTATATTAAGGCAATTTAGTGGAGCCAATTTACCTTGAATTCATGTTTTTGGTCTGTGGATTCGAACCTGGATTCCCAGTGCTAACCACTAAGCGCTAACCACATTGGATTCTATCAGGTCATTTTGAAGACCCAAATTGACCGTATGGGTGAATGTCATCTATTTTGCCTACTGTGTTTACACACAGAAGGAATGGTCCTCCACATTTAACCCGTCCATGCACACTAGCACACTAGAAAAGTCCGGAGGGGTGGGTAGCCCAGTACACGGTGCCCGAGGTGCAATCTGGGTTAGCTGCCACAAGGGCACATCTGCCGTAGCACTTGGTGAGACCAGGAAGAAAACCAGGTACCTTCAGGTCATAAGGTTGGTTCCTTAACCACAATCCATCCCCAAGTCATAGTACAGGGACCGCAATGATACACCACCTCTGGTGCAATAAGGGTTAAGTAGCCCTTGCTCAAGCGCCCACTTTGGTAACTTCAGTGAACCTGGGATTTAAATCACCAACCTTCAGATACCACACTCAACAGTCACGCACAATCAGAAAATACTGTCCAGAGGATATAGGTGCCATTGTGCAAATAATTACAAGAGTGGAAGCAAAAAGATTCTCATACACTCCTTCATTCATTTATATGTTACCATTCATTTACTGTATTTCACATAATTAGATTTATTTCTATTTACTAAATACTTAGTTACTTACTTATACTGTAGTTGCATGCAGAAAAATACTTTTTTTCTTTTAAACTTTCTTTTCTCATGTAATGTGGATGTTTTCTTGTCACAATGGCCCTTGTGGACTTTCCCCATTTAAATAATTGTTCCAACCCTCAAATATGAAGTTATAAATAAAAGACTTATATATCTCCATATGACTCTAGAGGCCAGTTTCAACAACTCATCTCATCTTCCACTTAATCCTCTTCTAGGCTTGTGTGTGTGTAGGGGTTCCCCATGCCCATCCAGGGAGGAACATTTCAGGTGCTGGGCAGATACAACCAGGAGAGGGCGCCAATCCATTGCTAGGAACACTCACTCAATCAGACATACTATATGGGGCAATTTAGAGCAGCCAATTTACCCTGAATCCATGTTTTTGGACTGTGGGAGGAACCAGAGAACCTGGAGAAAACCACAGAAGACACGGGGAGAACATGGAAACTCTACCCAGAAGAGATTCGAACCTGGAATCCAGAGCGCTGAGAGGCGAACAAGCTAACCATTAAGACACAGTTTTAACATTTAACCTAGACCACAACAGTATTATTAAGAAAAAAAAAAACATCAAATGGAAAACAAAGGTGGCATCACTAAGAGAGATGGGATAGGACATTGTTCAGATGGGTAGAAGGGTCAGGTTACTGAAATTTTGAAAGAATCCATCACGGACATCTGTACTCACTGCAGATACAAATTGATGACACCTATTTTCCTTAGTTCACTCTGAGGAAAAGGATCCCAGTAATGAAGTTACTGTGGGATGTATTAATATCCAGCTGCACTGAGGTGAATTCCAGTCACCAGGTCACCAGTGAGATTCATTAGGCATAGATGTCGTTGTCCACCCATCCAGCCTCCAGTCCCGCTGCAGAGCGACAGGTTTCATAAATATCGTTGGTGACAAAACCAGCAGTGCTACTTGGGACATTCTCATATTCCACAGATTGGCTTGGGGGGGCTGTGGTACTACATGTCCTGCTAATGTTCGAGCTCATGTATTCCAGGTGGGTCACACAGGGGCTGATAGTGTCATTGGCAGCACGCTCTCTCCTACTCTTTAGGGCAGTTGAAGACACCCACTGGCCAGGCACTGCATAAATGTCATTTTGCTCCTTTCTCCTGTTAGAACACATTGATAAGACAAGGTACCTTTAGTGGATTTTGAGATTCAAAGCCAAAGCATAAAACAGCCAGTAGATGTTATTCTTACAAATGTATGACCCAATCAGGACTTTCCCAAATCAGCCACATTCACAGACTGATGGCACCTAATTTAAACTTATACATACGATTGTAATTCACCCTGTTTAGTATACATCACTTGTACAGTACCAGATTAAAGTTTGGACACATTTTTGCTTCACTTATTATCCATGTTATCAGTTTCATTTACTGTAAAGATGGACTTCGTAATTTTACAATTCCAGATTGTAGTCCATCTGTTTGTGGACTACAGTACACACACACACACACACACACACACACACACACACATATACATATATATATATATATACACACACACACACATATATATTACACATTATTATATTATATATATACACACACACACATATATATATATACAGTGGGTTGCAAAAGTATTCATACCCCTTGAACTTTTCTATATTTTGTCACATTACAACCACAAACATAAATATATTTCACTGGAATTTAATGTGAAAGACCAACACAAAGTGGTATACAATTGTGAAGTGGAATGAAAGTTATACATGAATCAACAATTTTTTTACAAATAAAAAACTGAAAAGTGCGATGTGCAAAATTATTCAGCCCCCCTGAATCAATACTTTGTGGAACC
>JAFMOD010000228.1:2792759-2810695 GCA_019802435.1 Corydoras maculifer
CTCTGTGCATACACACACACACACACCCACACACACACACACACACACACACACACACACACACACACACACACATACACACACACACACATACACACACACTAATATGCACTATATAGAACAATTTAGAGCACTCAATTTACCTTGAAACCTTGAACGTGCTAACCACTAAGCCACCGTGCTGCCCTATTATTATTTTTATTTTTATTTATTAATTTTAATTTTCCTCTTCGTTGTAATGCTTTGGAAATATTGTTGTACATACAGCATTGCAAATAAAGCTACTTTGAATCTTGAATCTTGAATCTACATCAACCCTGTGCTGACCCGCTGCAGTCTTACAACATTTATCCAGATAAAGTTGTTCTTCTGAACAATGTTGGGTTTCTTAGTTTGTTTTTTATTATGTATCTTTCCCATTTACAACCCCAATTTCCATTTTAATAATACCTTAAACACTGCAATCACTCATTATATTAATAAAGTTTATAATTTTTTTTTTTATAAAAAAAACTAACTAAGAAAATATTCTTATTGTTTCAACGATGATTCGCTCAAACATTTATTCTATTGAATTTTTCTTTATATAACTTATTTTTCTTATATAATTGAAATTGTGGATTTAATTTAGACTGTTTTCAAATTATTTCAGAAAGTCACTCTAATGTCCAGTAGATGGCAGCATTTATCCTAAATACAGTCGCATGCTGTTAGAAATTTTTAGGAATTAATTTACAATGTATCAAGTTCTCTAAAATCTAAATCTTCATTTAGACTACTTTAAACCCAACTTATATATTATACGTACACATTCTCAACTCAAATAATAACAAAATATAAGCATACACATAACGTAATATTTATAAATCATACAGATTTTAACAGATTTAAAAGATGAGCGGCTTAGTGGGTAGCATGTTCGCCTCTCAGTGCTGGGGATTCAGATACAAATCCTGATCAGGGTGAAGTCTCCATGTTCTTTCCATGTCCACGTGGGTTTACTCTGGGTTTTCTGGTTTCCTTCCACAGTCCAAAATCATGTATTTAAGATAAATCGGCGACTCTAAATTGTAAAATCTAAATTGTCCCTATATAGTGTGTGTTTGTGTGAGTGTGTGTGCCCAGTGATAGATTGGCACCCTGTCCTTTGTGTATCTGCCGAGTGCTCGAAACGTTCTTCCTTTGATGGGCATGGGGAACTCCCTTATGATCATAGTCACTAGCATAGGATAAAGTGAATAATAATGAGATGAGATTCAAAAGTGTCTTTTAAAATTTAAAACCCAAAAACTGGAAGCAACTCAGAAGTATACCATGCTCTGGGTGTGGAATAATAACTAAGAATAAGAACTAAGAACTCTTAACTAAGATAAAAAAAGAATAATATTTAGGCTAATTAGTAATTTACCCTCATAATACACTGTAAGGAAACACAGCATCTTAGTGGGTAATATTTTGCTTACCGCAAGAAGGTTTTAAGTTTATTTACTGGGCAGTATGGACTGAATCCTTTTTGGCTGGAAAATTCATGTAAATTGGAGCTATTAAATTGCCCCTGAGTCTGTGTATTCCTTGTGATAGGCTGCTCTACACACTATGAGTGCTGGAATAGACTTTAGCATCAGCAGCGCATAACCCTAATTAGCATAAATAATAGTGTTATTAGTTAGTCAAGACCAGAGCGTCTGAAATTTAAGCAAGAGGTCAGTATTTGAAATTAAATAAGTGATGCACTTTATCTTTAAAAAATAATGACTTTAGATGTAAAAAAAAACCCTGTTTGCTAACCAGAATTTGTATTTCTAAGACAAGTATTTTTGTTTTATTTCAGGGGTCAGAGCTCATTTTACTGAAAGGCAAAATAAGATATTAAATCCATTATGATGTTTAATTCACAAGGTTTAATTCCAGTGTATTTCCTTACATAAGTCATGGTATTATCAATAAGCTGCCACAGGGTCCATCAAGAAATCAGATTGTTGAGGATTTATTAAATGGAAAAAGTAAAAATGAAAGGGTATAACAGCTGGAATACCTTGTGTTTGTTCTCCTGTCTTTATATTCATTGTAGAAATAGAAGTTTAAATCTTTATTTTAGGTCACTAAACAATGTTTAAGGCTTTGACGGCAGTGTTGCCATCATTAAAAAAGGAATCTGGCGTTTTTAAGAGTTTTGCTATATTTTTGAAAAGAATTTGTTGTTGTCTGACTGTTTCTGTGACAGTTTGATGGAAAACATTAAAGTTTATTAATGGGCTAATAACATTTTATGCCTGCATCCATGAATTTCATTATTTTAATTTTCCAGTAGTCTAATTGGTGTCAGATAAGGTGCAGATAAGGTTTATGTTCCATTTAGAGGCAATGAGGGCATGACAAATAGCTGTCTTGGCTTGTTTTAATGGGGGTTACTGACATATAGTAGTTTACATTTAACCATTACTCCTCCAATTTTACAGCCTTTGTTCTCAAATGCTTCCTTATGTAAAATAAAAAAAACCAAACTCTAAACCCTTATTAATGTCATTTGTGGACATTTTTCAGTCAATCCTACAGATTAAAACAAACTGAATCAAATGTATATGTTTTATTCATTTACATTTTAATCAATGGGGCGGCATGGTGGCTTAGTGGTTAGCACGCCACAGCTTTGTTTAGTTTGGGAGTAGATGGTTGAGATGCACTTGAACAAAAAACCCTTTTATTTATTAAGGTTGGTTTTCATGTTCATGTATCTAACAATTTATTCATGCTATTATAAATCTTTTTTTCAGACTATCAGCTCGTTTTTCATTCGATCTTACTGACGTCCTAATGCAATCCGAGTACATAATAGAATGAACTATAATTTCATATCATGTTGACTAACAATAAATAAACCTATAGAGGGGTGAACTGTTTCAAATACGACAGATGGTGTAATGTGGTCTTTGTCCAAGGGGCATTTGTTAAAAAAAAAAAAAAAAAGCATGTCTACAGATTACAAGGTCCTTTATCTCTGTTAATCAGAATTTTAGCCTGGAGGTGTCCTAACGATATCTTAGGTCAGATCTTGAAATCAATATACAGTCACTGTTCATGTTCTGTTAGCTACTATTCATTGTCTGCATTACAGCATTTTCATTCACATTATTTTTGTTTGACCTTACATTTATACATTGTTATTATTTGTTTTTCTGTTTTGAAAATTTAAAACATCATATGGTTATAAAAAAATAACGCGTTACAGCAACATCACAAGTTATGTCAAAATTATCAATATTCACCAATGTGGTGTTTTTGTATCGTTCATTCATTCATTTATTTATTCATTATCTTCCACTTTATCCTATATTAGGGTCGCGCGCGCGGGGGGGGGGGTCCCCATGCCCATCCAAGGGAGAATGTTTCGGGCGCTGGGCACCAATCTATCGCTGGGCACACACTCACACACACACAGACACGCACACAAACACACTCTACATGGGGCAATTTGGAGAACTCAATTGACTTGATTCATGTTTTGGACTGTGGGACGAAACCAGAGAACCCGCAGGAAACCCACGCAGACACGGGGAGAACATGGAAACTCCACCCAGATGGGGATTCGAACCAGGAATCCCTAGTGCTGAGAGGCGAACGTGCATTTTAATCTTTTTGCTTTTAACCAGCATGTGTGAATATATATATATATATATATATATATATATATATATATATATATATATATATATATATATATATATATATATATATATATATATAACATCACATTTCTGAAACATACATTTGTATATATTTTTAAAAACCATGTTTGATTGGGGCATTCCCAGGAGTTAGTTTTCATAGAAACAATAAAACCGTGGAACACAATGCATCACTGGGAGGAAAAAAAATGTTTGTATGGGATTCCTTATAGCTATACTCACGGTATTCATGTTTCTCAAGTAGGAGTTCCGATACTATATAAGGAGCATCCTGTCCTTTCTCTCATTTATTTTTTATCTCCAACCATCTCAGGACGAAATACAGTAGGTGACCATTTCTGATTTGAATTTTGAATTTGAACTCATTTCAATGAGTTATCTGAACATTCCTATTTTTTATTTAGAAATTTAAAATCAAAAATTTTAAGTAGATGTGAATGATTTATGCAATTAACTACAATAATTGACAATAATTTACTTAATGTATTAAGTACTTGAAGTAACTAATGTTCTATTTAGTACTGCTCGATTTCAGTGATCAAGAATAAAACATTTTTTGTCTTCAGCGTTCTCCATTTTTGTTTCAAATTTCGTCTTCAGCTTTTTCTCCAGGCAGGATAATGCTGCAGTTGCTCATTCTCTCTGTTCTGATCCTGGCGGTGCAGCCCTCCCTTGCTTTTGACTGTCCTTCTCAGTACAATAGGGTGCCAAGTGAGTCTTAAAACCTTTAAAAATATTTTTTTTCATGTCTCTACCATCTACTAAGAGTTTCTCTACATTTCTAGACAGCAATGATTTAAAGGTGGAGTGTGGAAGTAGTAACATAACTCTGGAGGTTGACCTATGTACAGCGCAGTGGGCTGGTTATAACCAAAGCAACCTGGCCTTGAATAGTCAACATAACAACAGTCTGTGCTACGGAACCATCGACTCCACTGTAAACCCACCAGTCATCCGCTTCCAACTTTCTGTTAATGACAGCCAAGGAAACCCCTGCCGGCAATCACTACAGGTAAGGGGGGCTGTTTTTTTCCAGTGTTGAATAAATTACATTATTATTACATTACCATTTAAGTATTTAGCAGGAAAAACAGCTACACTGTAGCTGAATTTTCAAACCTGCTTTCAATCTGGTTTCAAGTCTAAATTCACCCTACTCTTTTCCATGTTTTTCATACGAAGTGCTTCTGGAAGAGATGTTTTTTCTAAGTTGTATCTTGAAGATGCTGAATGTCCCATCATTACAGACAGCATTGGGAAGTTCGTTCTACCATTTAGCAGTGGTGAACGATACAGAGTGAGAATTTGTATCACTGTAAGGTTGAATGATTTGGAGTGTACTTTTCAAAAAATTGAGTTAAGGTAGAAGGGGCAGATCCAGAGAATGTCCTGTAGGCCAGAGTCAGTGCCTTGTACTGAATGCGAGCAGCTACAGGGAGCCAATGGAGAGATGAGTAGTGGAGTGACACGAATGTTGAATGGATTGAACAGAAACCCCTAAATAAGACTTCATTTGGAATTTATGGTACCACAGAATGTTTACTATTTACATCCATCCGTGGAGGAAAAATTATAGCGTATTATCTTAACCATTACTTTGAGTTTAAACATATGAGCTTAGATATTATTATAATAATGATTTCATTTTTTAAACTCTGTTATGCTATGTTTTGTTACCTAGATAATTAACGAGATTCCGAGCTCCACAGGACCCTTTAGCCAGTTGTCTTCCGTTCAGGCGGTCCGGGTTACTGGCTATATTGACACACCCGGCTCTTCAGTAGGCACCATCAGCTATGCGACAGATCTCTATTATCAGTTCACCTGCCATTACCCTCTAGAGTACTTCATCAACAACACCAAGATAGTGGCGTAAGTTACACCATTCCAAAAACAACAGAAATGAAATATAAAATGATGTATAGAACAGAAATGCAACATTTTCTATTTATTTTATAAATATGTCATGGATTTACTTGTCTTAGGAAGATTTTTCATTCCAATGATATAACACAGACTTTATGGTTCTGCTTTCTACAATTGTACAAAGTGGGTATTGAAGATAACGGTCCATGGTTTGAATCCCCACCAAGTACTATGGCTGAAGTGCCCTTGGGCAAGGCACCCAACCCAGATTGCTTCCTGGGCGCTGTCTCTCTGGGCATGTCTGTTTGTATATGTGTGTGCTTAACTCAGTGTGTTTTACTGCACAGAGAGGTTAAAAATGGAGGACTAATTGTGTGTCAGCTCAGTAGGCAAAATAAATCCCTTTATCATTTTACTTGATCTTTGTGTTGCATGCTCAAACCCAACTGCATGAGACAGAAAACCACAAAAGACAAATAATATGCTATATTATTTATTTAAACACACATAACAAAAGCAGTATAGAATAACTTATGGTACATGCACATCCTGTATGATGTGAACCCTACTATAATGCTAAACAATGCTATATCTCAAGTGGCAGACCCTCCGTTTCTGCTTACAGCCATCAATTTAATGACTTGATGTGGCTGAAGCACCTACACTTTTGCAGCACTTCACTGTTGAGATCTTTGTGGCTAGACACTAGAGACGATGGTTTGTTAAAATCCCAGGAGTCAACATGAGTAGCCCAGACAAGTAACTATCAAAAAATCTATTAAGCCATGATTATTGTACTGCTCAGATAGTAACCTGAATATTATATAAAGCAACAGTAATCTAATTGTATTTTGTTTCCTGATATCCCAGATCCTCAGTCTCAGTGGCCACGAATGACAAAAATGGCAGCTTTATTGATAATCTCAGCTTGAGTGTATATAGTGTAAGTTGTGTTATTAAAATAATTCTTGTTTGAAACTTGTTTGAAATCAGCCTTTGACACTCCTTTTATCTTCTTTCAGGACTCTGCATTTTCATCCCCGTTAATAGTTCCAACGAGTGGACTACAACTGCGCACTATGATTTACGCTGAAGTCAAAGCAGCCAGTCTTACTGGAAAGTAAGAGCATATTTTCAACATTCATCGGCCATTTTATTAGGTACACCTCCTTAGTTCTATACTCACTGTCTGTTTTTTCAGTTATACTTACCATATCGATGAAATTTGCAGTTTCATTATTCCATTCTATAGTCCATCTGTTTCTCCACATATTTTATTAGTCTTCTCTACTCAGACCCCCCACATAGCAGGTATTATTAGGGTGGTGGATGATGGTACTAGTGGATCAGACACCTGTATATTTTGATTGGTGTACTGTTCTCTGTCCTGCAGCACTGCAGTGTCTGAGCCACTCCTCAGTATCACTGCAGTACTGAGAATCATTCACGAACCTAATACTCTCTCTGTGGGGGTCGTGATCATCGGAGAACATACTAAAGCGGACTAAAAAAGTATGTACAGAACGGATTGATTACAGTCTGTTATTGTAGAACCACAAAGTCCATGTATATGTTCAGTGCAGCTATAAAATACAGACAGTGAGTTTAGAACTGAGGTGATGTCCCTAACAAAATGGCCAGTGAGTGTATGGTTAACATTTTAAGGTTGCTTTTTAAAATTCTCTAACTCTTTTACTTTTGTGCTTTCTATTTGCTTTAGTTTTTATTTATTCCTGGATCACTGCTTTGCAACTCCATCCGAATACAGTTCAACCAACAGTGAGCAACAAGACTTTTTTACAGTGTATGTCATCCTTTTGTAGCATTCAATTGCACACATTGATAAAGCATTGTTTACTGTTCCTTACCTTCTTTCCACAGTATAGACTTTTATGTGTTGTGCACAGGTGTTCAGCCGAGAAACTCAGTACAGTCCTAAGTAATGGGGTGTCTAACAGCGCAAGGTTTTCTTTCGAGGCATTCCGTTTTGTGGTGCATCGAAACCAAGAAAAGTCCTCTATTTATCTCCACTGCATACTGAGGCTCTGTGAGCCCTCAAAGTGCCAGAGTATTAAAGATGTACGTGCGGTTTAATGGGATTTTGTTTTGGTTTATTTATTGTTCGTAATTTAACTGTAATTTGGTTGTGTAGAGTTGCAATGCAAGAAGGAAGAGATCTATTGTGACTGGTTCGGGGGAGTCCACCACAGCTACTGTATCCATGGGTCCTCTCTACACAGCTGCCTTAAGTAAGTCTATGAGCACATAGGGTATGGCTTGAGCACAACGTGGCTTGAGGCTTATTTTTACCCACCTGCAGGGGAACCCGAAGCCAATCAGTCCCAGCGTCACATTGTTAAAATGCTCCTTGCTTTGGATTGCGGACGCTGGGACCTTGCATCACATACTGTGTTTGGAAGTGCTCTTCCCACTGTACTGGATCCTCTCACATGTATGTCACTGTGCACGGCTGCAGAATCCGGTTTCTAGGCTGTCTGTGGTTTTTTTTTTTCTGACCATGTACATGAATTGGTGTGAGGAGTCAAGCACGTGCACTGCCACTCCACTTGTCTGTCCAAGTACAGTACAGTTTAAGTTATAGATGATTTAATTATATACCAATTTTTACATTGTCAAAGCAGCTTCACAGTGATCTGAGCCTGAACCCTCAATGGCGAAGTTGAAGTGACGTTGGCAAGAAAAAACTCTGTTATGGTTGATTGCTGTTATATATGTTGCTGTAAAGAAGAGTAGGGCATGAGTGGTAAACACTGATGAAAGCTTAACTTCCGCTCCATTGGCACCGCTCTGAGGTGGAGCAGCTTAGTATCAGATCGGTGCACACTATGAGGTCAATGTTATTGTGCTTTGAGCAGCACCACATACCATATCTTTTGTTTATATAGGTCATGTGTGAGGTTTTGTCAGGCGCTATGCTTGTATGTAAAATGTGTACATGCCCGGAGGTCATTAATATTACTTTAATTAAGTTAACTTAAAAAATTTTGTTTTTTTTGTGGTTCTGTCTCACATGGTTGGGTCCAGCATGCTCATAAATTATCCCAGCATGCCGTGCCATCTAACAGTATATTTATTGTTTAAGTTAAGCTAATTGGGAATCAAATTAATTTGCTCTGAATGTAATTCTGTCATTTTATTATCACAGCATCTGATCCCACTGCACTGGCCCTTGGTAAGAAATCATTTTCACAGCATATCCATTTTACTGATGTCATTTCTTCTCATCACATAATTAGCAGTATGAATTTCAGAATCGGAATTAGAATACTCTATTATATATATATATATATATATATATATATATATATATATATATATATATATATATATATATATATATATATATACACTATATATATATATACACTAAAAGTACAGTATCAATAAGCACTTCTTGAAGAAAAAGAAAATGTATCATTAGAAATTTATTGTATTTTGTATTGTACAAATAAAAAAATTACATTACTTTATAAAAAATTAAATTATAAAGTACTATATGATTTGGTATTGCTTTTAGAAAATGATTTTACACATTAAGAGAGAAGTTGTAGAGTTTGACGGCCACAGGTAGGTATGACCTCCTGTGGCGCTCTGTGGTGCATTTTGGTGGAATGAGTCTTAGGTTGAATGTGCTCCAGTGTCCTACCAGTGTGTCGTACTGTGGGTGGGAGGCATTGTCCAAAATTTAAGCTTCATGTATATTTATATTCACACATGCCTTCTGTGCTAACATTCAACCCTTATATTTATTTAACACAACTTAAAAATGTTTTCCATTTTGACACTTTGTTGTCATTTTCTTTTCTCCAGCAGGAGAAACTAAGGACTTTAAAAAGGAGAATATGTCTGGAGTGGTGGTTGGGGCCATTTTTGCAACTGCTGGTGCAATGCTGCTGGTAGTGGCTGGATGGTTCGTGTTTAAAAAAGCTTGTTAGATCAGTGGTCCGCCGTCTGCGTTCCTCTATGTTTTATTTGATACAGCTAATCATTTTACATAAGGCTTCCAAACAGATTTGATTTAAGTTTGTAAAAAATGTTAACAATGTTCTCAGTTTAGTTTATTAAGACCATTTTATTGATTAATAAAACTTAGAGTTAGAGTTTTTTTTTATATTATAACACATAAAGGATGTTTCATTTCAATTTCTTTTTATTCTGTTAAACAGCTCTGGTAGTGTTTTATTAAGAAGTAAAGTATGATGAAATGCAAATGATGCAATCCATGCTTTTTGTACTTCAAGTGGTCAATGAACTACACTATTTAAAACATGTAATACATTTTATTGATGTAATTCAGTGAGACAATATACTATGGATTGTTAATCAACAACAATTTAGTGAATACATAAAATTCTTTAAATACTCTTAGCTCAATAAACCTGCATTTAAAAAAACGTTTTCTTGTGTTTCAAGATTCTAGTTACCTGAATAACAATAGATTTATATAATGTATACAAAATTGCTTCAACATAACATCTTTATAAAAGACAACAGTTTTTACAAAAGATAACACACTGTACATAACTTCTATTTACATTCCAGTGATAATTCGGATGTGAACGATGGAAAGTCTCTAGTTCAGAGTATGCACAATGTCCTGGAGTAACACATTTAACCTGGTGGAGAAGTCCTCCTGTATGGAGTCGATGGTGACGTGACCTGAAGGTTCAACCTGACCTTGTTTTTCTTCCAGTAGAGCTGTTAGCTGCTCTAAATTAGCAATGAACTTTTGATTCTGGGTCGAGGAAACATGACAAAATTGGTCCACTTTGGAAATTAATTCTGATTTTAAGGGTTCGGATGAAATCAGGATCATTGCTAAAGAGACTTTTAAGGCTGCAACCTTGCCCTGCACCTCCAAACTAAAAGATAGGATCTCCTGTCCCAGCTTGGCGGTCACCTCCTCCCACAATTCTTTTCTACTGCTGTCCCGGTCCTTCTCGACTGCCTCAAATGCCTTGGTTTTAAACTCCTCGAAGGCAGTGGTTCTTCTGCGATGCCCCTCATTTAAGGTTTCACTGATCTTTACCCCTGCCTCCTCATCATGTGAAGGTACATCTGTCTGAAGACCTTGTAATATCATCATTAGCTGGCCACACACATTTTTAGTGTTGGAGTCCAGAGCTTCCTGAAGACTCTTTATGAACGGAGAGAGGAGCTCGCGGATATTGGCTGGGGTGAGCTGGGGATGGCTGGGGTAAGGAGAGAGTCTTTGCCTCAGCTCTAGAAGTTCCTGTCTCAGACGTGAGCGTAACCGTTCCGACTCCTGACTAAGTTTGTGTCTGAGCTCAGCTGCCATAGGGTTCAAGGAATCCTCTGAATACAAGTCGCTGCTCTCCATATGACTTTTCCACATTCCACTGGAAAACAAAAGGGAATGCCGTTTAGACCCACACAACTAAATAAACACTTTTTTAATTAGTTTTTTACTGACATTTATTAGTTGTACCACAGAATAACACTTACTCGAATGTCTTTGGAACATCTGCTTTGTCAATGGCCAGATTAGATTTTTCACCCTGGATTGTCCATGTACCAGTCGATTCTTGTTCGACAGGAAATGCTACAAAAAAAAACAACAGAGGGCATTTCCTTCAGTTTATTCTTAGATATGATTAGTAATCAACCGATCAGAATAAATACAAAGTCACTACAAACCTGTGGTGGACACCACGGACAAAACAAAGACCACAAACTGAAACTGCATGTTTATGAATTTTCAGAAAATATTCTTCTGTGTTTGATCTGAAAGATACAAGACGAAGGGTCAGATTATAATGACTGAACAGAACATTCTGAAAACCAAAATCTTTCATTATGAAAGTGTCTCGTTCTTACCAGGCAATAGGAATCTGTGAAGCGTCCCTCTCAGACCCTACTTATAAAGCAATCCCTTATCAGGGACCTTCCTGCACCGAGCCTGTGTCAACATATCCCACGTGGAGGGTCACAATGATAGCGGAGTAGTGCAGGAAGGAAGAGGGCCTATTGGCTTTGATCACTTGTGTTCTTAACTCTTCTACTGAATAACCGGAGTGATGTCATGTCAAGGTTGAGAATGACGCAGCATAACGTCACGGGAGGTTTGTTTTTAGATGATGTTTTGTTCTGTTTTAACCAGAGCAATTTTACATATTGATTTAAGCAAATATGTTTAGTACTTCACACGTAGGTTAAATAGATCTAATAATCATTGAAAAAGCTCTACCTTGCTTCTTCAATGAAGAAAAAAACCAACAAATCCTGATACTATAAAGTGCTTGATGAAACAGCTGGCACAGTTCTTTCAAACAAGTAGTGCCCCACTTGGCTGTGCAGACTGTTGCCCTGCAGAAGATGAGTCACAGAAAGGTTCTTTGTTTGTCCTGCACAGAACAAAGGTGCTGTTTGTTTGTGTCCTGCTCAAAGGGTGCAGTTTGATATTTCTTGCTGATTGGTTGGAATCATATTAGCCAAAAACAAGCTTTCTGGATGTCTGACTGACTTAGTAAGCAAATATGATATAGCAAGAACATAAAACTTGTGCTTATTTGGTTGTAATTCTTACATAATGTATATACATAAAGTGTATGAAAAAACTAGTTAAATAGTCTAACTAGTTAGAAGCATTTAATATTACTTAAATAAGTAAGTATAGTATTGAATTAGTCATTTATTAATTTATTTTAATTTATTTATCAATTTATTTATGTTTCCATGTTTCCATGTTCTCCCAGTGTCCGCATGGGAGTTCTCTGGTTTCCTCCCACAGTCCAAAAATATGGGGCAATTTAGAGCATTCAATTTACATTCATTATCTCCCGCTTTTATCCTCTATTAGGGTCGCGGTGGGGTTCCCCATGCCCATCCAGGGAAGAACGTTTTGGGCGCTGGGCAGATAGACCCAGGACAGGGCGCCAATCCATCGCTGGGCACACACTCACTCACACACACACACTCTATATGGGGCAATTTGGAGAATTCAATTGACTTGATCCATGTTTTTGGACTGTGGAAGGAAACCGGAGAACCCGGAGAAAACCCAGGCGGACACGGGGGAGAACATGGTAACTCCACCCAGATGGGGATCGAACCGGGAATCCATAGTGCTGAGAGGCGAACGTGCTAACCACTAAGCCACCGTGCCGCTCCCAGAAGGCAAAATAGATCACGTAATTCTAATCCCCTAAACACGAGCATTTAAAAAAATTTGACTAGCAACAGTTACGTGACTGTTAAAGTATGTGTAATGTCTGTTGTTCAAAAGTTACAAAATATTTCTAATACAAAGACAAGGCTGACTAAGGTCTTGAAATCCTGACAGATAAAGAGCATTCAGTACGATAGATGTTTCTTTAGGAAATGTTTCCGGGACTGTTTTTGGAATTCGACTTTGGTCACTGATTATTTCCTGTGGGCAAACAAGGCGAACATGTTGGATGTTTTGAGTTCTGTCTCTCTACGTCCTTGAAGCCTGCGGGTTTTCAAACAACTAAGCGGTTGAGAGTGAACATGAGGCTAGTTGTGTTAGTTCAGGCTAATACAAACAAATCCAACATTCCAAGTACACCAAGTCAAATAGTACTTCTGAAAATCAGTGCAATTGATATTTTCGAGAAGCACATACTATTAATGATATTTAGTTCTGATGTTTTGCAATTGAATGTTATGCAAAATATATACAATGTATTATATTTATTTATCTTACTATTAACTGCAAACCATCATCAAATTATCTACCACTCAATCCTTTACTGGGGTCCGCGGGGCGTCCAGGTGTTCATTGCATATCCAGGGAGGAGCGTTTCAGGCACTGGGCAGATACACCCAGGACAGAGCGTCTATCTATCACTGTTTGCACACACTCACTCACACAACAAGTGAGACACACTTGACATGAACAACCTTCTAATTGATAGCCAAGCACCCTAACCACTGAGCTACAATGCCTCTTGCATTCATGTTTTTGGACTGTGGGTGGAAACTGCAGAACATGGTAAAATCATTAGAATCAAAATCAGAATAATTTATTAATCCCCAAGGTGGGAATTGCAGACAAGCAGATTCAATTTTGGCCCAAGTAAAAAAAAAGCAGTCAAAATTGCATTCATTTTTTGTTAGATTAATGTATCAGAAGCTTACATTGTGCAGAACCAATAAGCATCTATATACTGCCAGATTTCTCTATGGATAACACTATAGCAGACACTATAGAAGACTGTTAACTGAAAATCTTATTATGATTCGTTAAAATGTGGAAGGATGTACCCCCACTTTGAATGTTTCTATAGAAAGAAATGCTGATGATAACAGCCTACTTTAGGAATGCTTTCAACCCAGTTTGACATTCATTTCATTAGACTTATAGTTAACTGTAACTGACAGTAGAAGTCATGAGACAAACCACAAAAAAGGAACACAGCAGAGAAAAATGGACCAAAACTAAAGTCCAGGTTTCATTGAACCACAATTCGATTGGAATACAATGTGATTTTGACGCATATTTGTGTTTGCTTGACCATTTAATTTGCAACGTAAGCCATCCACAACACAAAGAACAATGTTGAGGAGAAGAGGAGAATGAATCAGCTTATATCAGCATTTCTACTGCTCTACAAATGCAAACAGTTGAAAAAAAAACCTTGACTCTTATTTTTCGAGGCGCTGTCTAAAGTGGTGCATCGGATTATGGACTTTCAAAATTTTCACATTTCAGAACCTCAGAATTTCTCAGATAACTACAAACCATCATGAGCTATTTCTATTTTTCTATGTTTCTATTTTTTATTACCTCTAGTACCATTTAAGTGGCACGGTGGCTTAGTGGTTAGCACGTTCGCCTCTCAGCACTAGGGATTCCCGGTTCGAGTCCCCATCTGGGTGGAGTTTTCATGTTCTCCCCGTGTCTGTGTGGGTTTCCTCCGGGTTCTCCGGTTTCCTCCCACAGTCCAAAAACATGGATCAAGTCAATGGAATTCTCCAAATTGCCCCATATAGAGTGTGTCTGTGTGAGTGAGTGTGTGCCCAGCGATAGATTGGCGCCCTGTCCTGGGTCTGCCCAGCGCCTGAGACGTTCTCCCCTGGTTGGGCATGGGGAACCCCACCGCGAACCGAATGGAGGATTAAGCAGAAGATAATGAATGAATTAACACAATACAGACATAATCGCACCCTACTAATCATTGAATTTGGGTGTTTAATTTAGTCCAATTGACAATAAAAATTAAGCATCTTGTATTTTCTTGTATTAAAGATTTTGGACAATTATATAATGCCTATTTCAGTAGAACTCTGCACTTAGCATCTGGTAGCTAAGTGGTTAGGGTATGGGGCTATCATCCTGAAGGTTGGGGGTTCACTGAAGTTACCAGAGTGGGATTCAGCTTTATACATGTTTTTTCCCTATACTTTTTATGATGATCTGTTTACATTGCTCTGCTGCGTGTCAGATGCAGTAAGCTACAAGCAAACCAAGCAAAGTTCTATCTTTAATTAGTCTGACCTATTTATTTTTGGACTGTGTAAAGAAAACTTAGGTTGCTTAATAAGTCCAAACTCAGAACATGTAAAGTCAAACTCTTAACCACCCAAAAAGCAAACTGAAAAACATTCATGCTGTAGATTGAAATCATTACCAATTGCATGACCATGTCATTAGGGACAAAACAACAATGTAGATCAATGTTTGTAAGTCCTAGTTTTAGAGTACAATGACCTGCAGTTTTAAATGTTTTTCTGCTTTTAACCAGATCTGACCTATTTTTCATTAACAGTCTATTATTACATTTACATTTGTGGATTTATAGAAAATAAATTTTTTTGAACAACACTAAAAATAACAACTTTATGATAAAAAATAAGAGTTTTATAAGAATTTAGCCAGCAGCAACAAAACATCAAATAAAGTTATTTTTCATCCTATATATATATATGCAGTGGGTTGCAAAAGTATTCATACCCCTTGAACTTTGCCATATTTTGTCACATTACAACCACAAACATAAATATATTTCACTGGAATTTAATGTGAAAGACCAACACAAAGTGGTATACAATTGTGAAGTGGAATGAAAGTTATACATGAATCAACAATTTTTTTACAAATAAAAAACTGAAAAGTGCGATGTGCAAAATTATTCAGCCCCCTTTTCCCTGAGTGCAANTTCATGTATAACTTTCATTCCACTTCACAATTGTATACCACTTTGTGTTGGTCTTTCACATTAAATTCCAGTGAAATATATTTATGTTTGTGGTTGTAATGTGACAAAATATAGAAAAGTTCAAGGGGTATGAATACTTTTGCAACCCACTGTATATATATATATATATATATATATATATATATATATATATATATATATATATATATATATATATATACATATAATTTTTAGAATATTCTTTCCATCCACGAGTGTGTACACATTTTTCACTGTGCACACTTACTTACACAAACACACATTATATGGGGCAATTTAGCATTTTGGTATGTTTTTGTTTTTGTACTGTGGGAGGAAACCGGAAAACCTGGAGGAAACCCACACGAACACGTGGAGAACATAGTAACTCCATCCAGATTGGGCTTCAACCCTGAATACCCAGCGTCGATAGGCGATGTGCTAACTACTAAGCCACCGTGCAGCCCTATGTATAGAATATTGATTTTTTAAAAAGAAGTATTGTATTTTAGCCTTTAATCATGCATTTTTATACATATACATATAGAGTTATGTGCGGTTCACCTCCCAATACATTTTTATGCAGTTGGCTTGAGTAACTGTGGGTTACAGGAATTCATGTATTTCACCTGAACCACATTTGGTGGAACCTAAACAAAGTTCTAAATATGCAAAGTGAAACACAAACTCAGTACCATGGTTTGATTTGGTTATTGATATCAAATATATTATAAGTAGCTAGAAAATAATTATCCATTTTAATTGCAAATATTGTACAATTTATAAACCAGTTCATTTCATTTTAAGCTTCAACACAAATATCCTCCTAGCAAATCGTAATTTTTATAGCTGTACTCTAGGGTCTCAAAATGCTGTCCTGGTTTGATGTCTGCCACTCTGTAAATGATTAATGTTGTAGCACTGATGGAGTAGCAAAAATGATATGTTAATTTATGTACAACCCCCTTCCCTCCACGCCAAGAAAAACTGGGGCTTGCGTGTGGCTATCAGGGAGTAATACATTTTGAAATTGTATACAGTGTTATTGGTCCAATTGTAAGAATCACGATTGGTAAGAACCAATCTTCAATTTCATATTGCTTTTAAGCTAAAGCATATTTCATAAAAACAAATAATAATAGTTTCCAAAGTGGTTAGGCATCTTCTGAATTAGTCTGCTGTAATCAGAAGATCAAATTTTAAAATGTTTCTAAAAAGTGTATTAAGCCTGGGCTTCTTTATAAAGCGGGGACCCTGGGGACCACAGCACTTATATGTCAAGAGGAAAAGAAACACCATGTACAGGTCGCCAGTCCATCACAGCAGACGAACACACCTATGTACAGTTTCACAGCTAGGGGCAGATTCATCCATCCAATCATCCATGATCTCTGCCTAATCTTATGCTAAGGATCACAAGGGTGGGGGGAAATGTTTCGAGTATACAGACACACACCCACACACACACCACCACTTACACACTATTTAGAGCAGGGACAAAATTTAGAGCAGACAATTTACTATTAATTTATGTTGTTGGACTGTGGAAGGAATCCGGAGAATCCAGAGAAAACCAACACGGACACTGGGAAAACAGAATTTAAACATGAATCCCCAGTGCTGAAAAGCGAACCTGCTATCCCCTATGCCTTTCTAGAGGCAAATTGCTATCTCTAATTCACTTATTAACAAGTAAAAAAACTTGTTATGAAATTCAGACATAGAAAGAGCATATAAATAGCATGCAAAAATGACATTCTGCTATTGCACTTTAGTTTTGTGAAGCAAACCCCTGTGCCACCATGCCGCCCCTAATATACAGTGGGTTGCAAAAGTTTTCATACCCCTTGAACTTTGCCATATTTTGTCACATTACAACCACAAACATAAATATATTTCACTGGAATTTAATGTGAAAGACCAACACAAAGTGGTATACAATTGTTAAGTGGAATGAAAGTTAAACATGAATCAACAATTTTTTTACAAATAAAAAACTGAAAAGTGCGATGTGCAAAATTATTCAGCCCCCCTGAGTCAATACTTTGTGGAACCACCTTTTGCTGCAATTACAGCTGCAAGTCTTTTAGGGTATGTCTCCACTAGCTTTGCACATCTAGTGACTGAAATTCTTGCCCATTCCTCCTTGCAAAACAGCTCAAGCTCAGTCAGATTGGATGGAGAGCGTTTGTGAACAGCAGTT